>JAMPIV010005603.1:0-279850 GCA_024509875.1 Oreohelix idahoensis | reverse complement strand
TATACCCTCTATTGGTTTTTTGTCGGTAAGTTTTATGTCAGGTTCTTTTTGGACATTGTGTGTCCTGGTATGTCAGTGGAGAAAAATCATGATATTGTTTGTTTTCGACGAGACTTGTGCTTGTTCGTAACACAGTAAGATTAGGAGAATGAATCAGTTTCGTTTTTTCCTAGTTTCTGTAGGTTGGTAATGGCACCTATGGAAGGGGTTGGTTATATTCAGAGAAGGTTGAGTCCTCATCATGTATGGACAGAAAGGGTTGAATAAGGACCGTGAGTGCTGGGGCTTAATCCGTGGACCGGGTAATTAGGCATGAAAATTGTCCCGGGAAGGTAGTGTAATTCAGAAAGCAGGTGTTCGGTGTGATTGGGTTTTGACTGATTCCTGATAGTGCGAATCATTGTCACAACATCGGTATATCCACGAGAGACTATTGCTTTCGGAACTTTCCTTGCTATTAGGATGTTTTTTGACCTTCTGGGGTCGTTGGTCGATTGTCGTTGGTACCAACCGGGACTATGTGGGCGTGTCTTAGTGTTAGTGGGTTTGCTTTAGGTATGGAACGGAGAGGTCTGCTATTTCGGATTGACAGATGGTGATAGCTTTCATGACCTCAATGATCTTTTGTAGCAAGTGCAATGTCTTACTCAATGAGGTTTGTGTTTCTGAGCTTATATCATAGGCTGTGATGTAGATCGTGTTATTAAGTCTTAGGGCCACCGTGGAAGCGCGCCTATGTCAAGTTCGATGGGATGTTTTCCTGGGGGTGATTGTGGGACTTCTCGTTAGGGCCATTATGTGAGCCGCGGGTTATATACCCTGTCCATGACTGGAGTTGTATCGTCCTGTTATCTTTACCTTGAAAGTCTTGAGAGCTTAGTTTAAGTCGCTGACAACTAACCCTTTTGTATTAGGTTGGTAGTTTCGACTGTGAGTTAGCTTCATTATGTAAGGTAGACTTTACCTGTGACTTTGTGTACAGTTAATGAGTTGAGTGACATGGTTGACAATAATTTCTCTGGGGAAACCCAAGCGAGAAAATATCAACCACAGAGCATCTTCGGATATCTGTAGTATATAACTAAACTATTTAAACCCTCCCCCCCCCCCCCCCACCCCCCCCCCCCACCCCCCCCCCGGAATATAGCCTATGGACTACGTGGGCAATTTATCGACAATTGTCTTGGTTATTCTGATGTACTCTGGCCGTCTTGACACTTAAATGGGCACAATAATTGCTTGGGCCATTTTTCTGTTACGGCTCGATTTGGTAAGGTCATGCTAGAATGGATAGGCGCAGCATGTCGTGGTCCTCTAGTTTTGTCCTCCTGACATACCTTGCATGATCGGCAGTATTTACGAATGGCTTATTGACAATAAGGCAATATATTGAAAGCGCAAGGTACTCTCGTATTAGTACGGGTATAAATACACCTTTTTGTAAAGTCTTTGAGAGTCATGAGCTTGTTGTTATATTTGCAATCTCTTGCTCTTGGGACTAGAAGCGGCCGAATGTGCCGACGAGTAGATTATCTGTTCACATTAAGTAATTGTACGTCGGTTATCATCCGCAAGCCTTGATTTTCTATTTGTATCCTGTTTAGGTTCATCTCTTTCTTAGCTTGATCGATGACATTTTTTTAAAGTAGGATCTTCTTCATTGCAATGTTATGTAAGAGTAACGGTGTGTGTACTATGTGTCTATCACTTGGCTTTATATTCTTTATTTCTCTATTTCTCGTGTTGTTTCGGGTGGTGGTTGTGCTTGTCGATCTTGTATATCTATGTATTTGTAGCTTGCATGTGTTTATAGGCCCAATATGCAGAATTATGATGGGGGGGACACTCAATAACATCCGTGTATACGACCATTTTGAAGGTCGCATTTGGATTAGGTATGTGTCTTTATAAAGGCAATGCACATATCCAGGATAGTTAGGTGGTCGGCATTGGCCGTATTTTCTGCTGTAGGAGTTTTTTATAGTGCTGACGAACAACATGTGTAACATCTGATTTTCCCTTCCTGTAGCTCAATGATGGTTCCTACATTGCGTTTGGTCTATACTCCTTTTGTGGTGTTACGGAATCGTTTCAGTAGTGTGTCCCGGTGTTTCTTTATACATAGTCCCTGTTGTAGAATTTAATTGAACACACGCACGTAAGGCGCTTTCTGATGATGGTTGTGCGGGTTGGGGGGGACCTCTAACGTCATATGTAGTTTTGGTAACCCGGTTCGTAGTTTGGACTGCTGTGGGGGGCTTTGGTTGGACGTGACTTATTGGCAAATAGATGTTAATGGGTAAGCGGCCCTTGGTGGTACTTTATTTACTTACTGGTGTTCTGGATCCAGATGTGTAATGGGGTGTCTGCACATTGTGCCTGATGTTTTTAGTGGTGGGGGTGGGGTGAGCGTCCCCGTATTGTTGCTACCGCGGTTGTTTTCTGTGGTTGGTTTTGCGCTGCATTGTTTTTTTGGTACCGATATTGGTATGGTTTTACTGGTTCGTTTTACAGGTGCCACGCTGTACTATATTGTGTAATCTTGGTTCGCGTACATTAGTTGGTGTTTGGGTTGAGGTACTTCGCTGGTATTACCTATTTTCCAGATCACTCTTTTGAAATTGCTTATATTTTTGTGGGTGATTGTATCGTGTACTATCAGGCTTGGTCTACCAAATATATTGTAGTTGTATGCACCTTGATATTGTTTTCCATGAGTGTGAATGAAATTTTTACCGCTTCATCGTTCTTTCAATTTTTGGTTGGATTCATTCGAGCATTAGTTTTGGCCATACGGTGCTGACGATAGCTTTGGTTTATCCTTCTTTAACCATTTGTCGTTTCCTTGGTTTTGTGTGGGGGCGAAGTTTAGTTATGGAACTGTTATATTACAGGTATTGGTTTGTTGGAGGTTTTTTATTGAATGTTGGTTTGCTTGGTTTTGTAGCATGTGGTACTGTAGTCTTGTCTGGGGAGAGTGTTGTTTGTCACTTTTTGGTAATTCACTTTGTTTTTTTTAAGGCCATGTTGTTTGTTATTAACATGCGTGAGAAAGTAATGAGTTATTATTGCTTTTAACTAGGTGTATTGAATCATCCTTTGTTCAGGTATCAGGGGTTTTTTTTTTGGTTGTCGTCTTGAATGCTTCGTTATGCGGTGTTTTCTTTTTATTTGAGGAAAGGTCAAATATTAATTGTGCTTGTCTGGTTCTTCCACCATTTTTATTATTATTTGTGCTGTTATCGGCAGTTTAACATGATAATTTGATTAAACATATTTTTGCCTTGTGTCTATGTTATGAGTCTTTACATGCTTGTTCAAAACCTGTCCAGATAGGAACAATTATGTCATATCACTGGCAGGACTAAATTGTTGGTAACACTAATCGTTAAAAAGTCTCATTATAAGCCCTTAACCTGAAAATGATGAACCCTTGTTTGACATATTACCAACTTGCATTGCAAACCAAAAATACAACCTTCTCCACTCTAAACAACCATAACCCAATTCCTCACCACACCCTCAAACACATAACAACACATACAACAACAAAACCACTCCAATCTCATTTAAATCCTTCCCTCCAAACCTAACAAAAACCCTCTTTAAACACAGTCTTTCCATTTCGAACCCTACTTAACTGTAGCCTCACAAGTTAACCCCTATCAAAACAAAACCTTTCTGGACTCATACTATTATGTAAAACTCCATTTCAACACTCAACAAAATCTTTGTTCAAAACCCAAACTGCCAAATCTGCCACAAAAAACTTTTGTTCATCACATCCATATGTCACGTTTCTATTCGTTAAGCTTCTCAATGCATTCTACACCAAAACTATCATAATCCCGTTGCATCAACACACCAATATCAACTTACAACCCAGTCATGTCCAAGCAATATACCTGCTCATACAACAATTCTACAAATTTAGACATGTTAGTCTAACATTATGAGTTCCAAAACATGAACAAATAATTAACTAACTTTATTTCAAAACCCTACAGTTGTAACAAGTATTAATTAAGCACTTGTATCATTCCCACTCACATTATTTATATCCAGTCATCTGTGGGAAACCAAGTCTCCAAATCATAGAACTTGTATAATGTAACATTATCAGCAATCAATTCTTGAATCATCAAGTTGCACTTCTTAATTCAATAGAGCACGACTCTAATCATCATCAATTTATCATCAGTGTAGTAGTAACAGTGCATTAGCCATAGCCATTAACATTAATTACTATTAACTGTAAAACATTGACTATGTAAAAAAAACACTGCAGACATGTAAACATTGAAAATGTAAAACAATACATAAACAATGCAACCAACATCTAACAATGTAAACAAAATAACCAAAGATCAGCAACACTACAACAAACTTTCGCAGAAATTCAACTAAAAATAAAGGCTGAAATTAATGAAACTATCTCAAAAATGTGTGATGATTTTCTGCGCTTAGAAATTAAACAAAAATACATGACACCACAGTGTATAAACAAAAATGTTGTATGAAACTATAAATTATAGACAAGAGTAGGGCTAACAAAAATACAATCAAATCAAAAACAACAACTAAACGAATGCGAATAAAATATCGAAAACAATCTTAATAACATGTCATATACACAGCTAACATTAACAATAGCATCAGAAGTCGACGTTAGCACTTTCCAGTATCGGATAATTCTGCAAACCTACAGAATACGCTCACATTGATAGACGCTCTATTGGACGTGGCATAATATCGACAGGAGACACCACCCACACGACCCAACCGAGGCTGAAACGCTGAAACATTATAACATATTAACTATACAAATAACCTATAGACATATAACATATAGAATGAGATGATACACAGAAGACTCAGCAGAAGTATAAGGGCACAGTTTACATACAAACAGGCCACTTAACTTATAGGCTTCCAATCGTAGAACAGCAGAAAAACGGATGTCAATCAACGTCCTAAAGAGCGAAGCTCCAACGATGATGGGGTTTGGGGGGGCACATGGGGGGGGGGGGGGGGGGGGGAACTGAGAACTGCTTCCACTGCTAACACGATGGTACAAGAGCTTCTGAATTACTGTGTGTTGAGTTGTTTCGGCACTTGACCTTCTAATCCAAAAGTAAGTTGATGGAAATCGGTACTTGGCCTTCTTCAGAAAACAACCCGTTTCAACCGGCACTTGACCTTCACAAAAACGACAGCCCTGGAACCTTGACAGCAGCAACTTGCTTGACTTGCGTAAAAGATAACAGCAGTCCGAGTTATCCGGCAACATGTAACAACGCCGGGTACTGTCAAATTCTTGTTTCCGTCAAAAAAGTTGAAATTTTGACTTTTACCGGGCAACGCCGAGTACTTTGAAAATTTTGAAGATGTTGACTGTATTGAAGAATGTTAATTTCTTGAAGGATGCTGATGAATTCTTGTTGAAAATGAAGTGGGTAAGGGACCCCGTGTTTGCGAGTACCAGAATCAAACCAGCTTATGGCCACCAAATGATGCGTGATGCCATATGATGATGGATGGTATCCGCATGTCTGGTTTTGTGTAGTGTGTAGATGTGTTCAGTCAAAACAATGTTCATACAACAGTAACAGGGCAATCCACATAGGACGTCAGTAAACTCACGACGTATAAAGTCAATGAGTCTTGAAACAGCCGTTGACGTTTTTCTTCATTATTTATTGTGGACGCCACAGTGACAAAATGGTTACGCGAATATGTAGGCACATCAAACAGTCATTATCACAGCAACATTCAATACAGCAATAGACGGTAGACAGCATTACAATGATGAGTCAGATGCATGTTATATTTCATAGTGCTGTAAATGTAGTCAGGTGAAAAATCTCCATCCTTTTCTATAACAGCCAGGAGATAACCAGATGTATGAGATCAGTTCACTCTCCTTAGTTTGACTTCAGCAAGACAGACACGTCTGCCGAAGTATAAATAATGTCCTCAAAAATATCCTCTAGATAATAAAGGTTTTCCAAATACCTAGTTCATTTTAACACAAAGTAGCAAGTAATGGTCCTTGGAACCTGATCAACCGAAAATAGTACAACTACAAGCGACATGTGAGCTGGAAAACTATCTCGTGACGCGGACTTTAGATGACGGCTTTGAATCGAAATCGCTCACGACCCAAAATCGGATAGAGGTATTGAAAAGTCATTTTACCTTGCTTTCAGTAAATACCAACAGTATTTCACGCTCTCCATAGCATGTGGGTAAATACACTTGAGGTATTATCATCGAATTTAAATCGAAATATCCATAGAGACTAGGACTTCCAGACAGAACAAAGTCAAATAGCGGAGATATACCCTCTTCAACGAGGCATCTCCGCCATTCAAATCGCATTAGGTTGGCGGAATGAACCGATCGACAATAGCAAGACAAGTCTTCGATCCCCAGATGAGTGCGGAAAGCTCAAATTTCACTGCCACAAAAGGTCGAAAGCAATGCTTACCCAGTGATGACTCTGGGAAGGTTAATGCGACCACATCAATCCCATCGTGGTGCCGTCGGTCAAATTATATGGGCCTAACACGATATTGCATTTTATGACGCAAGGGCGGTAACGATTCCCCATTTACCTATGGGATGGAAAATTAATCTTCAAAAAGGCAAGATATCTGGTTAGCCATGGCGCAAGTCTATGTTCCGATCCAAATTACGTTAAATGGCGCAAAACGTTCTGGACAGGAGCTAAACAAGACTCAGGTCACTAATGCGCAGTCAATGGAAGATTCAATAACTGACATCAGGATCAAGATACCTCTAACTGCATGACAAGGTACCAATGGGATTACGGACTGTCTGAACATCATTTACCTGTGAAGTGTTCCTATAAATTTACGAAGCACGTTGTTGGCCTTCGTTGTATGGGTGGCGGGGGCTGGGGGTTAAACTACTGCGATATTGTAATAAAAACGATGTTGGCTATCCCTGAGCATAAATGTTAGGCAAAATGATTCATTTTGGCATTTGTTAAGTGTAGCACAAAATGACAAAAGTGTCTTATGTTAGAATTTTCAGATAAAACCCTATGCAGGTACACCAAGAAACTCATTTGCTACAAATAGTGAACGTCGAAAGTTTTGCCTGTGTCCCCCCCCCCCCATTTTTTTTGAAATCTGTGGACTGCACTGTGATAACTCTCGTCCATGGACTCAGATAGTTACGAAAACGATTTGCTTGCAGCAGAAATGAGGAACAGCTAGTGTTTTTTCATGGGACAATGTTTGATTTTGTTTTAAATAAGTATATGGTTTTTTTTTGGCGATTTTTGTCATCTTATTTATCAATAGAAATATAATCAAGGTGATTGATGTAAATTAGTGTTTGATCTGTTATAATTGTTATTGTTGTACACGAATTGACATCTTTGGCATGCTGAGACACAAATATGTACAGTTCGTATCATACTATTAAACAATAATTCAGTATCAAACTAATAATTTCATCAAATCACCTTGAGTTTGTTGTCTATTGTTTATTAAGCATGTCTTATAGTAGCCTTTATAACTCTTGATTTACTTTTTTAATACATAAATGATAACATTGTCACATAAATACTCATAAGCTGTTTCTCATGATCTGGCGCATGCATATTTATGGTACTATCTGAATGATGGACAGAGTTATCAAGTACAGTCCCGTCCAAGATTTCAAAATTATTGTCATGTTTATCAGCAAAAAGGGCCTTCTGTAGCAGTTATGTTTTTCTGTTCCGTACTTGTTTTATTTGAATAATACTAATAGGACACTTCAGTTCATAACTGATTTACACTGGACAACAGCCAAAAAATGTATCTGTTGCGTGATAAATTCTCGCAACATCTTTTTTTACAATATCTATTTTATAACGCAAGGGCAACAACTGCTTGAAATTTATAGTCACTTTTCTCGGTAAGCATTTGTCTTCTCGCGTTGGTATTGAATGCAGTTAAGTTTTGAGCTGTGGTCATTTTGCGCTGGACTGCGCATGACTTGTCTTGCTTTTTGGTCGATCGGTTTCCGCCCACCACTAGTGGAGTGAGCGATTTGTAATGGCGAAAGAGATGCCTCGTTGAAGAGGGGTAAAGGAACCCGTTACACGCCCATTGAGTCATATTGGGAATATGGTGTTAGGCCCATATTATCTTGACCGTCGGCACACGAGGGGTGATGTGGTCGGCATCACGCCGGCCGCCTTAACCTTCCCAGAGTAGCTCTGGTACCCATTTGGGGCTGGGTCGACCCAGGAGCCGTTTGTGGCCTAAAAATTTTTCCGCCTCATCTGGGGATCGAACCATAGACCACTGCGCTAGGAAGCCAGTGCACTAACCACTATGCTACCGCGGCTCCTCGTTGAAGAGGGGATCTCCGCTATTTTTTGTTCTGTCAGGGATGTGTAGTCCTCTTAATGGATATTTCGTTTATTCGAGATAATACCTCTAGTGTTTCCCACATGTCGGGAGGCGTGATATTTCTGTGTATTTCCTGAAAGCAAGGTAAATTGACTTTTCATTAACTCTATCGATTTTGGGTCGTGAGCGATTTCGATTCATAGCCTGTCTTCGAAAGTCGTCGTCACGAGATGTTTTCCCAGCTCACATGTCGCTGTATTGTACTGCATCGGCAGACGTGTCTGTCTTGCTGAAGTCAGACTAAGGAGAGTGAACTGATCTCATACATCTGGTTATCTCCTGGCTGTTATAGAAAAGGATGGAGTTTTTCACCTGACTACATTTACAGCACTATGAAATATAACATGCATCTGACTCATCATTGTAATGCTGTCTACCGTCTATTGCTGTATTGAATGTTGCTGTGATAATGACTGTTTGATGTGCCTACATATTCGCGTAACCATTTTGTCACTGTGGCGTCCACAATAAATAATGAAGAAAAACGTCAACGGCTGTTACAAGAATCATTGACTTTATACGTCGTGAGTTTACTGACGTTCTATGTGGATTGCCCTGTTATTTTTGTATGAACATTTGTTTGACTGAACACATCTGCACACTACACAAAACCAGACATGCGGATACCATCCATCATCATATGGCATCACGCATCATTTGGTGGCCATAAGCTGGTTTGATTCTGGTACCAGCAAACACGGGGTCCCTTACCCACTTCATTTTCAACAAGAATTCATCAGCATCCTTCAAGAAATTAACATTCTTCAATACAGTCAACATCTTCAAAATTTTCAAAGTACTCGGCGTTGCCGGGTAAAAGTCAAAATTTCAACTTTTTGACGGAAACAAGAATTTGACAGTACCCGGCGTTGTTACATGTTGCCGGATAACTCGGACTGCTGTTATCTTTTACGCAAGTCAAGCAAGTTGCTGCTGTCAAGGTTCCAGTGCTGTCGTTTTTGTGAAGGTCAAGTGCCGGTTGAAACGGGTTGTTTTCTGAAGAAGGCCAAGTACCGATTTCCATCAACTTACTTTTGGATTAGAAGGTCAAGTGCCGAAACAACTCAACACACAGTATTTCAGAAGCTCTTGTACCATCGTGTTAGCAGTGGAAGCAGTTCAGATGTGCCATCATCGTTGGAGCTTCGCTCTTTAGGACGTTGATTGACATCCGTTTTTTCTGCTGTTCTACGATTGGAAGCCTATAAGTTAAGTGGCCTGTTTGTATGTAAACTGTGCCCTTATACTTCTGCTGAGTCTTCTGTGTATCATCTCATTCTATATGTTATATGTCTATATGTTATTTGTATATTTATATGTTTATATTTCAGCGGGTTCTCGGTTGGGTGGTGTCTCCGTTAGATTATGCCACGTCATAGAGGTCGTCTATTGTGAGCGTTTTCTGTAGGGTTTGCAAATTTCCGATACTGGAATTTGCTAAGCGACTTCTGTTGCTATTTATGTTAGCTGTGATGACATGTTTTAATATTGTTTTCGTTATTATTTCGCATTCTTTAGTTTTGTTTTGATTTGTTTGTATTTGTTAGCCTACTCTTGTCTATAATTTAGTTTCATACAACATTTTTGTTTATACTCTGTGGTGTCATGTATTTTGTTTAATTATAGCGCAGATATCGTCACATTTTTTGTGATATTTCATTAATTTCTGCTTTATTTTTAGTTGATTTCTGCGAAAGTTTTTGTATTGTTGCTGATCTTTGTTATTGTTTACATTGTTATTGTTTACATTGTTTGCATTGTTTACATTTTCAATGTTTACATTCTGCATGTGTTTACATAGTCATTGTTTACAGTTATAGTAATTAGTTAATGGGCTATGCTAATGCACTGTTACTACTACACTGATGATAAATGAATGATGAATAGTGTCGTGCACTATTGAATGAGAAGTGCACTTATGATCAAGAATTGAGTGCTGATATTTCATATACAAGTTCTTTGATTGGAGACTTGTTTCCCACAGAGACTGGGATAATATAATGTGATGTGAATATACAAGTGCTTAATTAAGACTTGTTACACTTAGGTTTGAAATAAATTAGTTAATTATTTCAGGTTTTGGACTCATATGTTAGACAACATGTCTACATTTGAGCACTTTATTGAGCAGGGTAAATTGCTTGGGAAGACTGGTGATAAGTTAGAAGAATTTGCAACTGCTCGATATGATAAAGCAATGGAAGCTGAACAAAAGAAACTGCAGATGCAGGTGGATGAAAAAAGATTCCAAATGGAAATGGAAAAACAAAAAAGGGAATCAGAAGCTGAGGAGAGAAAACTCCAGCTACAGCTAGAAGCTGAAAATAAAAGACTTGAAAAAGAGGCTGAAAATAAAAGACTTGAAAAAGAGGCTGAAAATAAAAGACTTGAAAAAGAAGCTGAAAATGAAAGACTTCAAAAAGAGGCTCAGGCTGAGGAAAGAAGATTACAGAGAGAGTCTGATGAGAGGAAAGCAAAAATGGAACATGAAGAAAAGGTCTTAGCTTTAGAGTTGGAAAAATTGAAATTGACGAGCATGAGTAATGGTAATGATTCAAACAAGGGTTCATCTTCTGGTAAGGCTAATAATGATACTTTTAAGATTAAGTTACCAACATTTAGTCCTTCCAGTGATGACATAATGTTCTATCTGGACAGATTTGAACAAGCATGTACAGCTCATAACATAGACAAAGCAAAATATGTTTATCAGTTATCAGGGATACTGACAGGTAAAGCTCTAAGTATATTAAATATGGTGGATGAACCTGACAAGAACAATTATGAGGTTGTCAGGGCCGCTTTGTTAAAGAAATATCAGCTTAACGAAGACGGCTATCGTCTACAATTTAAAAACATGTTACCTGAAAATGGAGTTGAATTCTCCGAGTTTATTGCAAGAATACGCATTACTTTCTCACGATGGGTTGAACTATCTAAGACGGAAAAAACTTATGAAGGACTTATGGACTTAATACTTAGAGACAAAGTCATGTCGTCTGTCAATGAGTCTTTCCTTGCTTTCCTTCATGAATGTAAACCTAAAACAATAAAAGAAATGGAAGATTTCTGTTGCCAATACGTAACTGCGCACCCACACATAACCATGGGTAACTCTAAGGTGAAAGAAGGTTTACCAGTTGCTTCGGCAGCTCCGTATGGCCAAAACTTTGCTCGTAGATTCCAACAAAATTTTGATAGAAAGAGTAGCGGTAATTTCTGTCAAAATCATGGAAATCAATTTCATGGTGATTCTTCTTCGAAGAATTGGAGACAACCTGATAGTACTCGTTACTATCACCCTAATAATTATAAGCATTTCAAAAGAGGATATGGTAATAGAGGTTATTCCTGCCGAAGACCTCAGAACCAAACAAATAGATGTTCGCATCAATGTGAACATGATAGTAATCGTGGAAACTGGAATTCGAACCAGGATAACAATTACAATAGAGACAATAATAACTGCAGAGATAATAATAACTCTGATAACTTCAGAGGTAATAATAGTCGGGGTAGATCTCAACACAAAAAAAAGAGATATCAGCAGGCTAATGCTGTACAACAGGAAACTGAGGGAGCCTGTAATCATGTTGTTGATAGTAAAAACTTTGACGCTGTCACTGGTTCTGCTTTTGACTTTGAGAGAGCAAACAAATGCCCCCAATGCAGTACTTTATTCGAACCGGGTACCATAACTACTTTGAGTTGTGGTCACCCACTTCCCGCTCTTCCTGCTGCTGTTGCGCATGACGGGAGGGGTTCTTTAATTCTACATAAGGGTCTTGTTAATGATACTCCGGTCTCACTACTTTTCGATTCCGGATGCACCACTATTGGTGTTAGACAATCGCTTGTAGATCCATCTTGTGCTACAGGAAGGGTTATTAAATGTGTCACATTTGGCGGCACTCTAGAAAAATATCCTACTGCTGTAATTCGCATTGCCACTCCTTTCTTTACTGGAGATGTGCATGCTTGTCTCTTACCTAATCCTATTGCGGACCTTATTATTGGTCGTATTCACGGAGTTAGGGAGTGTACCCCACAGCAGATTGCTGCTTGGGAAGATAATAACATGCAAGCTACAAATGCAGTAGTTACAAGAGCACAAGCTCTACAAACACCCGAAACTTCACTGAATAGTGATAATGAAGTTGATAGCCAAGATAGTCACTTAGTAATCACTCGTGACTCTTTCATAAAATTGCAAGAAGAAGATCCTTCTTTAAAAAAATTCTTCGTTCTTGCGAAGAAAGGTGATCCGAATCAGGATACAAATAGAAAATCTTGGATTGCAATGAGAAACGGCGTACTTGTACGTATGGTACAAGATTCGACTACGTCGGCACATTCGCAAATTCTTGTTCCCAAGAGCATGAGAGTGCAAATATTACAACATGCTCATGACTCGCAATGTGCTGGACATATGGGTTTTTCCCGTACGAAGTCGAGAGTCCTTGCGGCTTTCTTTTGGCCTTTTGTCAATAAGGACATTCGTATTTACTGCCGATCATGCAAGGTATGTCAGGAGGTCAAATCTAGAGGACCACGACATGCTGCGCCCATCCAGGCTGCTGACATTCCTATTCGGCCGTTTCAGAAAATGGCCATAGATATTATTGGCCCTTTTAAGGTCAAGTCGGCCAGAGGACATCAGTTTATCCTTACATGTGTCGATATGTGCACACGTTGGCCAGAGGCTATTCCTCTTAAGAGCATATCTACTACAGATATCGCAGATGCTCTTTGGTTGATATTTTCTCGCTTGGGGTTCCCCAGAGAAATATTGTCAGACCATGGCACTCAACTCATATCTGACACTATGTCACAGGTAATGTCTACCTTACATATTGAACGATCTCTCAGTAGTATCTACCATCCTATGTCTAATGGGTTAGTTGAGCGTCTGAATAGAACGCTCAAGACTTTGCTTGGTAAGATAACTGAAGATCATCCTCAAGATTGGGACAGGGTTTTACCCGCGGCTCTCTTTGCCTATAGAGAAGTCCCTAATGAACACACAGGATTTTCTCCCTTCGAACTTGTCTTTGGCGCGCGTCCACGCGGCCCTATGTCTTTATTACACGATCTCATCACTGCCGATGATATTAGCGATGAAACTCAATCCTCATATGAGTATGTCATTGCTCTTAGACAAAAGATCATTGAGGCATGTAAGCTAGCAACTGCTTCATCAGAAATTGCTAAAGAGAAGGCAAGACAGTTTGCTAACAAGAATAGATGTCTACGACAACTTTGTCCAGGTGACAAAGCATTCGTCCTACTCCCCAGTAGGGAAAATAGACTTCTTATTGCATGGAAAGGTCCGTATGCAATAGTCTCTCGGATTTCCGATGTTGACTATGTGGTCGATATTGATGGAAAGCATAAAACTTTCCACATAAACATGCTTTCGGAATTTCACGAACGTCCGGACTATTTGCTGCCTATTTTCCAGGCAACGGATGATGCTCCTGCACCTCACGGTCATTATTCATCCCTGTCTGTCATACAGGATGAGGAATCTACCTTCTCTGATGTTAACCTTCCCCTTCCAGTGGTTCCATTACATTCTACAGAATCTTGGAAAAACGTTTCTGTTTCTCCTAATCTTTCTGGTGACGAACATCGACAAGTCTCGTCGATGTTACAAACATTTCAGGATGTTCTCACTGACATTCCTGGACACACAGATGTCATAGAACATGACATAATTCTTACCGACAATAATCCAATTAGGGTTAGGCCTTATCCTATTCCTATACACTTTCAGTCGCAAGTGGAAAAGGAATTGGATGAAATGATTCAATTAAATATAATTGAACCATCGACTTCACCATATTCTTCTTCCATGGTTATTGTCCGGAAGAAGGATAAGAACATACGAATTTGTGTTGATTATCGCAAATTGAATCAGGTCACAAAGTTCGATGCTGAACCGATGCCTTTGTTAGAAGATCTACTGATTAGACTTTCTAATTCTAGATTCTTCACTAAACTTGACTTGTCTAAAGGTTATTGGCAAGTGCCTTTAGCAGAGCATGCCAAACCTCTTACTGCTTTTTCTACACCTAGGGGTCTATTTCAATGGAATGTTATGCCTTTTGGTCTCATGAACGCCCCTGCCACTTTCGTTCGCATGATGCGTCGAATTCTGTCACATCGTTCAGATGTCATCGCATACTTAGATGACATCTGTCTCTTCAGTGATACCTGGGAAGATCACTATTTAGGGTTATATGACTTACTGTCCACTCTACGTGAGAATAATTTGACAGCGAAACCTTCTAAAGCTTTTGTTGGTTTTGGTGAAATCTCTTTCCTGGGTCATCGTGTTGGTCATGGTCTCTTGAAGACAGAAGACCACAATACTTCCAAAATACTGAACATCTCTGTTCCTAAAACGAAGAAACAAGTTAGGAGTCTCTTAGGTTTAATTCAATTTTATGGGAGATTTATTCCAAATTTATCTTCGATCATGGCACCTCTCTCAATTGTTGAAGAAAGGTTCGCCTAATCTGGTCCGTTGGTCTGAAGAATGCCAATCTTCACTAGACCAAATCAAGAATATATTTTCTTCTCCTCCCATCTTAAGATTACCTACTCTTGATAGGACTTTTGTTCTTCGGAGTGATGCTTCATCCACTGGGATTGGAGCAGCACTGATGCAAGAATATGCAAATACTCTGCATCCTGTTATGTACATTTCTAGAAAACTAAATGCGGCAGAGAGGAACTACTCGGTTTTAGACCGTGAGTTGTTAGCGATGGTTTGGTCAATTCTAAAGCTACAAAGATTCCTCCTGGGCGCACATTTCATTCTAGAGACTGATCAGAAAGCTCTTACAGCTATTCAGACTAAGAATTTGAAGAGTTCGAGATCCACTCGATATGCTATAGCTCTTCAACCTTTTCACTTCACGGTACGAGCTATCCGTGGTGCGGATAATGTGATGGCTGACATTTTGTCTAGATGCCCACATGACTCCAACTAATACTTCTGTCCTATATTTCCATATATTACAGAGTCATAACACACCTATATTTCTACAATAGATTAGCACATCTGTACTTACTTTATATGTACACACTATCGTGCTTTGTTGTCATCTTCTTCTGTTCGTTTTTTAAGATGATAGAGGAGGACTGAGTAGTTAATATAAGGGCCGTTAGTTTACTAAACAGCCACAATTATTAATAATGTATTGTACCTTATGAAGCATATTAGTTATTAATTAGCATTATATTGCTTGTACTTTCTCAGAATGTCATTGTTGAGCTGAGGACTTACCTTACTAGTATCAAGCATGACGAGTTCTAGATTGTGTACTTACCCTCGGAATACCAGAGCATATGTCCTGGATCGTCATGTAGTTTAACTTTACTATGTACTTATGTCATTACATGTCAAAGAATGTACTATTTAAATTTTCCTATCAGATTTGTACATCCATTTTTAAAGACAATATTAGAGTATGCTGTTTAATGATGATTATGGTAACTTGCATACGTATATTGTGTTTACATGCTAACGTGATGTGTGTTGGTGACACCTCCCCGATGTGAATATTTTTTGAGACATATTTATTTTTCTGTTGAGGTATATCCTCACCAGACACTCTATATTTAGCCTCATGTTAGGCAATTTAATTAATTATCAGCGCATAATTCGTGCGTTTTGAGCCGCTTATCGCATGCTCTTTGATATTTAAAAAAAAAAAAATATGTTCCACATTTTTTTTTTTATCGGGAGGAGGTGGTGATATGTTGCGTGATAAATTCTCGCAACATCGTTTTATTACAATATCTATTTTATAACGCAAGGGCAACAACTGCTTGAAATTTATAGTCACTTTTCTCGGTAAGCATTTGTCTTCTCGCGTTGGTATTGAATGCAGTTAAGTTTTGAGCTGTGGTCATTTTGCGCTGGACTGCGCATGACTGGTCTTGTTTTTTTGGTCGATCGGTTTCCGCCCACCACTAGTGGAGTGAGCGATTTGAATGGCGAAAGAGATGCCTCGTTGAAGAGGGGATCTCCGCTATTTTTTGTTCTGTCAGGGATGTGTAGTCCTCTTAATGGATATTTCGTTTATTCGAGATAATACCTCTAGTGTTTCCCACATGTCGGGAGGCGTGATATTTCTGTGTATTTCCTGAAAGCAAGGTAAATTGACTTTTCATTAACTCTATCGATTTTAGGTCGTGAGCGATTTCGATTCATAGCCTGTCTTCGAAAGTCGTCGTCACGAGATGTTTTCCCAGCTCACATGTCGCTGTATTGTACTGCATCGGTTGATGCAGGTCCCAAGGACCATTACTTGCTACTTTGTTAAATGAACTAGGTTTGGAAAACCTTTATTATCTAGAGGATATTTTTGAGGACATTATTTATACTTCGGCAGATGTGTCTGTCTTGCTGAAGTCAGACTAAGGAGAGTGAACTGATCTCATACATCTGGTTATCTCCTGGCTGTTATAGAAAAGGATGGAGTTTTTCACCTGACTATATTTACAGCACTATGAAATATAACATGCATCTGACTCATCATTGTAATGCTGTCTACCGTCTATTGCTGTATTGAATGTTGCTGTGATAATGACTGTTTGATGTGCCTACATATTCGCGTAACCATTTTGTCACTGTGGCGTCCACAATAAATAATGAAGAAAAACGTCAACGGCTGTTACAAGAATCATTGACTTTATACGTCGTGAGTTTACTGACGTCCTATGTGGATTGCCCTGTTATTTTTGTATGAACATTGTTTGACTGAACACATCTGCACACTACACAAAACCAGACATGCGGATACCATCCATCATCATATGGCATCACGCATCAGTATCCAAGACAAAAAGTAGCTATTTTAAACTAATTTGGACATGCTGATCACGAATATGAACTTAAAAATTGCGTTTCAGCTCTAGTTTTCAAGATCCAGGGTGGTGGAGGTTTAAAAGAAAGCTTACAGCCTTTATTTTGGTTGTGAGATCGGTGACCAGGACCGGTACAGGGCCCCACACATATGTTGTCAATCCTGTGCAACGAATCTGCGCTGCTGGTTGAACCGAAAAGGACGATCGATGCATTTTGCAGTTCCAATGGTGTGGAGGGAACCGACAAACCATCTTAGTGATTGTTACTTTTGCATGACTCCTCCAATTGGACATGGTATTTCTAAGAAGAAAAAGCGGCCTGTGGCCTATCCGAATATTCCCTCTGCTATGCGGCCAGTGCCTCACGAGAAGGACTTCCTATTCCTGACCCACCAGAATCTTATACTCTGGATGATGAAGAAGATAATAAGGCCAGTGGACATCCGTCACCCGTGAAAACATCTACATCAAGAGATCCTGATTTTGTGCCTATTGAAGAGTCTGTACAGCCACATACAATTACCCAGAGTGATTTGAATGATCTAGTGAGAGATCTGGAATTGCCAAAAAATAAAGCAGAGCTGTTGGGGTCCAGACTGCAGCAATGGAATCTTCTAGAAGAGAATGTGCATGTAATGGATTTTCATGATCGGCAAAAAGGTCTGCTTCCATAATTCAAAATAACAGATAACCTCATTGCTTGCATTGGTATACTGGGTCTGATGGCAGCACTGCACATCAACTACAAAGACGACGATCAGAGGCTGTTCATTGATTCGTCCAAGTTGAGCTTAAAAGCTGTGCTGCTCCATAATGGTAACATTTTACCACAAGATCTTGGTCCCTCCTCTCCACATCAAACTTGGACTAATGACGAATTTTGTAAAGGCCATGGATCGAAATGGAGCAGGATTTTTATACCTTCTGATAAATTTCCCAGTCTTAGTGAGGCCAAAATCAAGGAAGGTGTATTTGTCGGTTCACAGATACGTCAGCTCTTCAGAGATCAGCGTTTTGATGATATCCTCACAGGTGATGAAAAGTTAGGTTGGAATGCTTTCCAGCAAGTGGCCACAAACTTTCTAGGAAACAATAAGGCTGACAATTACCAGGAGCTTGTAGAAACCCTCTTGCAGTGCTAGGAGAGACTAGAGTGCAACATGTCTTTGAAATTACACTTTTTACACTCTCATCTGGATTTCTTTCCTGCTAACTGCGGTGCTGCCAGTGACGAGCATGGGGAACGATTTCATCAGGACCCTCGAAAAAAGGTACCAAGGGAAATGAAATGCAGCAATGCTAGCAGACTATTGTTGGAACCTTGTGAGAGATGCTCCAGAAACTCATTACAAGCGACAGGCAAAAAGGCGTCGCTGTGAATCATTTCCGCTATGAGCATTATTATCATATTTAATGATATATGCAAATGTATATGCAAATGTGTAAAACTTGTTTTACAGATATTAATAAAACTAGAGCTAATCTGGTGTTTTAACGGCCATTTTCATGTTCAGCAGCCCAAACAACATAAAGGTAACTTGGTTTAATCTCAGACATACACAAAAAGTCAAAATTTGTTGTCCAGTGTTATGGGAATGTGCCCCTGAGGTGACAGCGCTCAGCTGCTTATTTTCCTGGTGTTCCTTTTGATGTTTTCTCCTCTCTCCTGCTTGTTGTCTGAGCTTCTTTTCACCCAATCTGAGGTAGCTCCGTAGAAAGCATCGCCACTTGGTGCGATAGGCAGCTTCATCCTTCCAGGTTGCTGGATTTATGTCCAGTGCCCTCATGTCTCTCTTGCACACATCTTTGAATCTTCATTTGTATAAAATGTCAGTTGTGGTTAGCACTTTTAAACTTGAGTGTGGTGGTCATGTTTTTAGTGTGGTTTTGTTTCTACTTCTTTCTTTTTTTTAATCAGCTGCACCTTTTTTTTTGCTACTGACACAAATGTGCTACCTCTACACACCAGACATTCTGCTTCTGAATCTGGGAAAACATCAACATTTTTTTTGGTTGTTAAAGTTATCTGTGAATACACACTTTTATTTATGCAATTCACAAGGTCTTTTATATTTGGATATGCGCCCTAATATAACCGATGGTCCTTGTTTCTAGGTTGAAGGAAGCATTCCTCACAAAGACAAGATAGAGCTCTTACTTTTAAAAAAAAGAAAAAGTCTTGCATATAGCGTAGGTTTGTGTAACAAATATATACTTACTTACTTAGTCGTTCCCCTTCTACCGTGAGGTGTAGAGGTTTGGAAGAGAGAGCGCCAGACTATCCTATCAGCTGTCTTCCTCCTGGCCTGGTTCCATTCTAGTCCTCAGTCCTTCAAAGATTGTCTAATGTTGTCCTCCCAGCAGACTCTGGGTCATCCTGGGGGTCTGGATCCCTGGCTCTTTGTTTCCCATGCTTGTTGTGGTAGCTGATCTTCTCCCATTCTGCAGACGTGGCCAAACCATCTTAGTTGGGACTGTTTTACTTGGGTCTGCAGAGGGTGGGATTTTAGGCCTTGACGTATCGTCTGGTTGCGGACCATGTGTCTTCTTGTTACTTCAACCACCTTCCTCAGATACCTCATTTCTGAGGTTTGGATCTGGCTTTTATGGGTTGTAGTCATTGCATTGATGTAGGTCAAGATGGCGGCGTAGTAGGCCGCACTTTTGTGTTGTGCATTTCATGTCGTCGTTTTGGAGTCTGCATCTGTGGTAACAGCCCTTAGTAAGGCTGTATGAGTTTGTAGTGTGTTTGGCTTTTTTTGGATTATGTTGCTAAGTATTGTAAAGATGAAAACATCAAGTTTGCCTATCATGTGAGTTCGCTGTTTGTGTTGATACAAATAGCCAAGATGGCGGTTTTATGATGTCTCAATCGGACAGTGTTTCAAAACATTACAGATTTATTGAGGGCTATTGTTACTGCTCCAGGTACATTTTTGTATGTACCTGCAAGGATACTTGGAGAGGAGATGGGCATCGCCAAACAAACCTCTTGCCCACTGAAATGCTATGATGGAATAATAGTGAAATGTCGAAAGCTTGCCTGGTTTGGGCATGTAACTCGTCATGACTCTCTTTCGAAAACGATCCTTCAGGGAACAGTCGAAGGTAAACGGAGAAGAGGAAGGCAGAGAAAATCCTGGGCTGATAACATCAAAGAATGGGCAGGACACGGTTTTTCCACACTTGTACGCATTGCTGAGGATAGAGAGCAGTGGAGGACCCTGTCTGCTGATGCTTTCACCATGGCACCCCTATGACCCATGACGGGTTACGGGCTGAGATGAGATGAGTCATTGCCCATGACTAGCATCCATATGTCAAGACTGGGACATAGGTGGAGCAGTATAAAACCATCTTCGTTTTCTTACCAACCTCTCTCTTGCTGAGGAATCCTCAATTTATGGCCTGAAAAAGTCTCCCAGCTGCTGCTTTTCGAGCGGCCAACTTTTCTTTGATGCCTCTCTTTCGGTCTATAATAGCTCCGAGATATTTAGTGGTCGACCTGCTCCAGGACCTGTTCTCCCAGCTTAATCTGATGTCTTCTTTCTTCTCATGATATCACCATGGATTTTGTTTTAGAGCTGCTTATGACCATCCCTATCTTCTCCAGCTCTTCCTTCCAGACTTGCAGGTTGGATTGGAGATGTGTCTCTGATTTAGTAATCAGGGCAACATCATCAGCAAATGCCAGCTCTGAAATACATACCTGTCTTATCTTCCAGTACCCCACTGAATACTTTCTTGTTCTCGCCTTACATGACTTGATAACATCGTCCATGAGGAGTATGAAAAGATAAGGTGACAGGATATCACCTTGTCTTACACCAGTGGTGGTCCTAAACTCTTCTGACTTATGGTTTGCTGTCCTCACATAATTTCTGCAAGACTTGTAGAAGCTCTGTATAGCATGAATCAGAGGTGATGGAATGTTTTTCCTTGCCAAACAGTCCCAAAGTTTGCTCCAGGGGACCCTGTCAAACGCCTTTTCCAGATCTATGAAACAAAGATGGATCTCACTCTTATACTCAAGGGCCTTTTCACTCAGCTGTCTGAGTGTGAAGATTAGGTCTTGAGTACTTCGGTTTGCTCGGAATCCGGATTGGACTTCATCCAATTGTGGCTCAGCTAGGCGTCAGAGTCTCTGCTCTAGGATTCTAGAGTAGATTTTACCAGGGACACTGAGAAGGGATATGCCTCTATGGTTTCCACATTGTCGATTGTCACCCTTTTTGAAAACTGGTATTATGATGGCAATCTCCCAGTCCTTTGGTATGGTCTTGTTGCACCACGCTGTCTGTAGGACCCTTAAGAGTAATAGGTCGCCTGATGCTCCCATGTGCTTAACCATTTCTGGTGTTATACCATCATGCCCTGCTGCTTTGCCCATCTTGATTTTCTCCAGTGCTGCCTTCAGTTCTTCCATCTTTATGTCATCTTCATCACCATTTGTTTCCTCTTCTGTGCTAGTGGTTATCATTTCTGATGCTTGACCTTGCTCACCATCAAGGAGTTCTGAGAAATATTCTTTCCATCTTTCCATTACTTCCTTCGGGGCAGTAAGCAATTTGCCTTGCTTAATCCTCCTAAGTATTGTTTCCATGCCATTTTCTTCTCTCTTATTTTCTCTTTGACTTCCTCTGTCCACCAAGGTGCCCTCTTTCTCTTGTTCCCAAGTCGGACTTCACCACATGCTTCTGCAGCAGCTGTCTTTATGATGTCCTTGAAATTAAGCCACAGGGTTTCCAAGTCATCAAGTTTTTCTTCTGTGTTTCTCACCGCTGTAGCAATAAGCCCCTGATATCTGGTCTTAATTTCTGGCTCTCTCAGTTTGTAGGTCTTAATGCTCATTTCTTCCATTCGTTTACTTGGTTTCTTGCATGATGCTGGGCAGTTCCTAGGCATAGCAACTATTTCAGTTGTTCTTTTGATTGTAAGCATGTAGTGATCACTTCCAATCTCTGGCCCCCTCCAGACTCTAGCATTCCGGATATATTTGAATGAGCTCCTCCTAACAATGGCATAGTCGATCACTGACTTCTCATTCTTTGTTGGTTCACACCTAGTATATGCATGTATGCGCTTATGTGGGAACTTTGTGTTGGTAATGAACAAATTCTGCTCACTGCAGAATCTAAGGAGTCACTTTCCATTGTCATTGAGAGTATCTTCTCCATATCTTCCGATAACTCCACCCCCATCTAGCATGGTCATTTTTAACTCTGGCATTGAAATCTCCGAGCATGATAATTTTATCTAAGCAGTCATCCACTGTCCTTTGAAGCAGCTCGAAGAATTTCTCCTTGACCTCTGCTCTCTCATCCTCATTTGGCCCATACACTATGACCAGGTTGACTATGGTTTCTCCTTCTTTTAGTTTTACAACCATAATGTGCTCTGAGACAAAGTTCCATTCCATGATACTATCTTTCTGGTTTTTTGCCACAATGCAACCCACGCCCCCTTTAGCTCTTTCAGATGTGGGTACACCACTGTAGAGCAGCGTATTGCCATCAAGATCCATGACTCCTTGTCCATTTTTCTTTGTTCCTGTAATAGCCAGGATTTCTAGTTTTGCTTTCCTCATCTCTTCCACCAGCTCCTCTTCTTTCCCATTTATACTTCTTGTGTTCCAAGTTCCATAAGTCGTAGTCCGTTCCAGTTCGTCACCTTTAGAATCAGTCCGGTTTTCTCTCTTGTAGTTTGCGTAATCATGATTTAAAGCAAACAGGTGATTGGCCTGTTGTGCCTTTGCATGGTGGAGGGGCTGCCTCCTTACGGCCTCCATGCAGGCCGCCCTCCTCCTTTTTCAGCCGGGCTTGGGACCAGCCTAGGCAGAGTTACAAATGTATAATGTCATTAATTATTGTTTAACTTGATATTAAAGTTAAAATTAGTTGTCATTGGCAATAGACAACAAGGTTTTAAATGACTAAACCTAATACCATCTTATTATTCAAAGTGCATTTTTGGTAACAGGAGGCAATAAACACATAGAGCAAACATTTGTAAAACTGAGTTAAAATATGATGGTAATCTATCATTGTATAAACTATCCAACAACATGAAAACTTGCAGGACTGTAGATACATTCTGTGGAAATTCAATCATCGATTGTGAAATTCAGATGAGAAGTTTTTGAAATGGCGTCTTTCATGTAGTTTCGTGAATCACAAAAAAGCAGGATAATTAAATATAAAAATTCAAGCTAGATGCATAGTTTACGCATGACAAGCTGGACAAGTCCAGCCAACTCTGGACGTATGGTCAGCCTAATTTACTATTTCTTTTCACGCTAGCAAATTGTGTAAACCTTCCGCCACCAATGGAGATGTGGTAGCACAGTGGTTAGTGCACTGGCTTCCTAGCTCGGTGGTCTAGGTTCGATCCCCAGTTGAGGAAGGATTTTTTACACCGCAAACGGCTCCGGGGTCAACCCAGCCTTGTGAATTGGGTACCAGAGGAACTCTGGTAAGGTTAAGACGGCCAGCGTGATGCTGAACACAACACTCCTAGTGTGTCGATGGTCAAGAAAATATTGGCCTAACACCATATTCCCAATATGCCTCATTGGGCCTATAAACAGGGATCCTTTACCTTCATTTTTACACCACAAATATGACACTAGAAACACTTCTATGTATTTTATAGAGTCTTTATAGATTAGAACAACATGCAAACCTCACATAACAAACATCACATTTGTAAGCCTTCTCTCCTGTATGTATTAATTAGTGTGGTTTCAGATTACCATACTGATAAAATCCTACACCACAAACAACACACTCTGTTGGGCTTCTCTGCAGTTTGTATTATTTTATGTGCCTTCATACTAGAAGCATGTTAATACTAAACCACATTTTTCGAACTGGTAAGACTTCTCTCCAGTTTACATTTTTTTGTGTTTATTAGAATAACTGCATCATGCAGACCCTATTCCACAAACATCACACTTATAAGGCTTCTATCCAGTATGTATTCTTTGGTGTTGTTTCAGATGAGAAGACTGTGTAAACCCTACTCCACAAACATCACACTTGTAAGGCTTCTCTCCAGTATGTGTTTTTTTGTGTGCTTTCAGACTAGAGGAATGTGCAAAACCTACTCCACAAACATCACACTTGAAAGGATTTTCTCCAGTATGTATTCTTTTGTGTTTTTTCAGATTAGAAGACTGCGCAAAACCTACTCCACAAACATCACACTTGTAAGGCTTCTCTCCAGTATGTATTCTTTTGTGTCCTTTCAGATGAACAAACTGTGCAAACCCTACTCCACAAACATCACACTTGAAAGGCTTTTCTCCAGTATGTATTCTTTTGTGTTCTTTCAGATTAGAAGACTGTGCAAACCCTACTCCACAAACATCACATTTGTAAGGCTTCTCTCCAGTATGTATTCTGTTGTGTGCTTTCAGACTAGAGGACTGTGCAAAACAAACTCCACAAACATCACACTTGTAAGGCTTCTCTCCTGTATGTGTTCTATTGTGTGCTTTCATACTGTTAGACTGCACAAACCCTACTCCATAAACATGACACTTGTAAGGCTTCTCTCCTGTACGTGTTCTTTTATGTTTATAAAGATCACTACAGCGTATAAACCTTACCCCACAAACTTCACACTTGTAAGGCTTCTCTCCAGTATGTATTCTTTTATGTGCTTTCAGATGAGAAGAATTTGTAAACCCTACTCCACAAACATCACACTTGTAAGGCTTCTCTCCAGTATGTATTCTTTTGTGTGCTTTCAGACTAGAGGAATGTGCAAAACCTACTCCACAAACATCACACTTGAAAGGCTTCTCTCCTGTATGTGTTCTTTTGTGTGCTTTCACACTGTTAGACTGTGCAAACCCTAATCCACAAACATCACATTTGTAAGGCTTCTCTCCTGTATGTGTTCTTTTATGTTTATTAAGATTGCTACAGTATGTAAATCTTACCCCACAAACATCACACTTGTAAGGTTTCTCTCCTGTATGTATTCTTTTATGTTTATTGAGATCACCACAGTATGTAAATCTTACCCCACAAACATCACACTTGTAAGGTTTCTCTCCAGTATGTATTCTTTTGTGTTCTTTCAGAGTAGAACAATGTAGTAGTTTTACATCATCATGTTCATAAGGGTTCTGTATTTCCTTACTCTGTATGTTGTTTATAAATCCACAACTCATTTCAACCCCATCAAGTTCATCACTTTTCTTTCTGATGTCATCTAACCCGCTTTCATTTTGAACTGTGACCATGAGATCATTCTGGGTCTCACCAATGGCTTCTGATTTGTCTTGATTAATAATGGTATGCACAGCTACATAACTTCCTGTTGTCCTAGACTCACCATAATTGTCATTTGTCAACAAAACAACACTGGTATAATCATTCTTGTACAATCTTTCATTGGTGTTGATGCTCTGGGCTTGGTAAGGCACATCTGAAATTATATGGGATTTTGACTGAAATAAATAACTAGTGGAAGATAAGTAATCAGTCAATTAATCAATCAATACCTTTTATCTCCCCAAGGAGCATAGGCCTTCAACAAACACATGCCACGTCCTCCTGTCATGTGCCATCATCTCAAGTTCTTTCCATGTTTTTCCCATCATTTTCACCTCTTTATCCAGTTCTCTTCTCCATGTGTTTTTTGGTCTACCTCTGCCTCTCTTTCCCTGGGGATTCCAGAACAATGACTGCCTTGTAATGCTATCAACAGGTTTCCTCAATGTGTGTCCTATCCATTGCCAGCATCTTCCTCTCAACTCTTGTTCCACCGGCACTTGTCTGGCTCTTGTCATCAGTTCTACATTTGTGTCATACCATTTCAATCTTTCTGTTCTTCACAAGCATCCGTTTATGAAAGTCTGTAGCCTTTTGGTTGTAAATCAGTTATTAGATGTCCTAAAGTGTGTAGCTCTATAAAATTTTAGTAAGACAAATGGCGTAGTCAAAATTTAAAATTGTGGACAGTCAGACATTTCAGCATCATCCTATTTCATTCTATATCTTGAATGTCCATAATTAAAATACAAAATATTAATTTCTTTCATTATGAGCACAGTTTTTAAACTTATGTTTACAATAATTTCTACATAGATTTACTTTGAATCTATTGAATGTTTGCAAATTTCATGGATGTCACGAGTGGCCTAAAACATTACATTTTTAGATAATTTGTGTTGTTAGTTCTGGAAAACATTTACAGTGAAGTAAACATACAGAAATATTCAAGACAGCACGAAGAACATCGTATGTCAATATTCAAGACAGCACGAAGAACATTGTATGTCAATATTCAAGTCAGCACGAAGAACATCGTATGTCAATATTCAAGTCACCACGAAGAACGTCGTATGTCAATATTCAAGTATGGTGGAGTAATACATCCATAACGTAATGTGTTGTGGTGGAATAATAAATTCCTATTCTAAATGGTGTTGTTGAGAAATACATCCATGATTTATATATTGTTTGAATGGCTGTGATCCTTTCTAATTATGCAATTTTCATGACAAGTGTGGTGAAGTGGGATGTTATAAATACTTATAGGGAACTTAGTGTACTGACTGAGATCAGCTGTGAAGGTATCTATATCTATTAAGAGTAGTGTATTATAGATAACCTTACTTGCTACCACATATCTATATATCTCAGTCAGAATTATTCTGGAATAGTGTGATGCTACGTTATGTGTCTAGGGTATGAGTATGGTGAAGTGTAAGTCACAACAACAGACAGATAAACAATTTAATTTAATCCACTACTCTTGACAACACTGTGACACTCACATACATATAACACTCTACAAGGATATCTTAAAAGAGTCACTGATAAACTTTCAAAAAAACAATATGTATTCATTACTGGCATGAATGAATATGTGTCCTG
Organism: Oreohelix idahoensis; assembly: GCA_024509875.1. Lineage (NCBI taxonomy): Eukaryota > Metazoa > Mollusca > Gastropoda > Stylommatophora > Oreohelicidae > Oreohelix > Oreohelix idahoensis. The sequence continues at coordinate 252,648 of JAMPIV010005603.1, read as the reverse complement.
ATTCAACTACAAGGGAACCAGGAATCACAATCAATTTAAATTACAAGTTATGTACAGAATGTATTTAATATGAATATTGTAGTGACATATATTATTACAAATGTTCTATGTGTGTCAGTTGTGTAGTAGTAAAATGAGGTAATACTGGTTTTGTTTTGTTCAAGCTCTGTTGGTATTTGTCATCATGACTTCAATAGTTTGTCTTTAGGGACTAGTATTTGAGATGTTCACAGTTCCTGATTTTAAGACAAGTAAATTCCCCTCTTAATGTTAATTTTATAAAGTCATTTCAAGATGAGGGGACATAATGTTGAGCTCAGCTGGCCAATTCGCTTATCTGGCGTGATGGCGGCAGGAAAGGACTCCTCTGCTCGAATTCTCCTCTGGGCTCAGGAGACACCTCACTGATAGCTAAAAAGACCAAGGAGTATGCTGTCCGACTCTGGATTCAGCAAAGCTCTGACCAGGTGCTGCTCAGTACCATCAAGACCACTGTCCCTGAAATCAAGAAGGATGTACCTTCTACTTCATAACTAACTTAAACTCTCTTGTTACATTGATCACAACACAGCACAAACATTGAGTTCAGAGCATTAGGCCAACTGTCAGCTTCATTTGAAATACTTTATTCCAGTATTACCCTTCTTAATGGTTACTACGCCTCTGCACTTCCAGCATTATTTCTTTCTAGTCAATCATCCAGGTGTCAGTGTACTGTTTGGCCATTCCATGCCGTTTTACTTCTCTCCGACACCCTCTGTTCAGGCTGGAGCATTACAGGCTTTACCTCACGTTGGCCACTGAACTACACATATATATACAGGCATAAATCAACAATTCACATTCAATTTTCATTAAAAGATATTGAATGGTTCAAGCTTACCACAATTCATACGAATAAACACACATACGTTGATTAGCAATGAATTCTGGCACAAACTGGCACAAATTCCCATCTGCTTATCTTCCAGGCTTTTATTTAGCAAAATATATGCTGGCTTCAACGCACTGATGCTTTATCAAGCTATTTTAAACAAGTGGTTTCGAACTAACGCTCCCAAGTGTGTATATCAGCGAGTCTGACCAATGAGCCCCGTTTCGACAAGTGTTTGAAAAAATGTTACCTTTCCCCGTTTCCCCTAACAACCAAGATAGTATTTATAGCCCGACCAATCGTGGTTAGGCTTTCATTTGTTGCGCTCCAATCAATTTGGAGTTTACATGGTAGGCTATTTCTGTAACGTAAATTTTTTTCAAACACGTTAAAAAAAAATCTTATGAGCAGAAATGATTTTATGCTGTCAGGCACCCCCAATATTTTATTTTGGGTATAATTTATTAATTCCTGGACTATTTGCGTAACGTTTTACATATTATTTGTCAGCAAGCCCTAAGGAACCCAAAAATACAAATTTAAAGGAGCTACGTGGCTGCATTCAAAATATGCAATTTCTTCTACCTCCTGTTTCGAAGATGTGCTGTCTGGGTACTGTTATGTTCTCAACCGTAAACCCATCTAATGTTATCTTTTCTAATAAGAGTTTTTTATGATTTATAAACCTAACTCTGGGAAAGGGTAGTGTATTTTATCACTGTCCGTCTGAAAAAAAATTAGTGCATGTAGACTTACACGCGTGATGCATGCGTTCCTGATTTTCAGCCCTCCCCTCTCTCTTTATCCTTTTGTCCATCTGTTCGTTCGTTTTGGTAACGCAGTATAATTAATGTTAGGATTAATTTAGGTCATTACGCAGTACGTCTCAATGTTTTTCTTAGAAATGCAGCACACGTTTCATTGAAGAAGGCGGGTAATAATACAGTAAGCTTTTATATCAACGTGAAAGCGTTACAATTTGCAGACGAAGCAAAAAACAAGGGGGATTTCGAGTACATTCTTTGTGACAGCACTGTTATTTTCCCATTGCTCTTCTCTTTATTAATTTTATTTGTTAGGCTTCATATTTACCTAATAATTTATATATGTGGATTAGAATATTTCATGACACCTCCCCTCTTAAAACAGACATTATATGTCAGTCCTTTATTCTATATACACATAGAGAAATTTATTATTATTTCTGGGGTTTACGGTGATTCTCATCACACGGATGGCGGCTTAAAAAATCAGCTCCCAAATTGGTTTTTCCAGATATATACTCAATGCTAAAATTATATGGAGCCAGAAGCAAAGACCATCGGAGTAACCTAGAGTTCTCATGCTTAGCCTGTGCTAAAAACGATAAAGGTTTGTGATCTGTTTGCAACTTAAATGCCTTCCCATATAGATAAATATTGAATTTCTTTATCGCCCATATTACTGCAAGACATTCTTTTTCGCTAGTTGAGTAGTTGATTTCAGCTTTATTCAACTTTCTGCTAGCATATGCCACTGGGCTTAATTCCCCATCCAATGCATCTGATTTCTGTAGAAGAGTTGCACCCAGCCCAATATTACTTGCATCCGTCCTTACTATGAATTCTTGACTTAAGTCAGGTAATTTCAAAATGGGTTTACTTGTGAGCTTTTCCTTCAATTCTTGGTAAGTCATTTCACATTGTGGTGTCCATGTAATGCGATCTGGATGTCCTTTACGTGTCAATTCCGTTAAAGGTGCACATATGGAATTAAAGTTTTTGATATACTTCTGGTAGAAACCACATAATGAGACAAAGGATCTCACGTCCTTCTTGGTTTGTGGTCTCGGGGCTTTCTGTAGTTTTTCTAAATTCTTTGGGTCAGGGGTCATATTTCCCTGATAAACTGTGTGTCCCAAAAATTCCAATTCTTTACATCCAACGCAACATTTGGTTGGTCGGGCTGTTAAATTTGCCTCCCTAAGTCGATCAAACAGCATGTTCAGAGAGTCAATGTGTTCCTCAAAGGTTTCTGTTGCTATAAGGATATCATCCATAAAATTTGTTATACAGGGATTATTCAGAGGATCCAATAATTTTCTCATCATTCTAGAGAAGACACTAGGCGCATTCTTCAATCCAAATGGCAATCTATTAAACTCATAGTGTCCTTCTGAGGTACTAAAAGCTAGGTATGGTCTAACCTCAGGCTTTACTGGAATCTGATAGTATCCTTTACTCAGATCCACTTTTGAGAAATATTTAGCTTTATTTAGTCTGGCAAACAGCTGATTTGTATCCGGCAATGGATCCACCTGTCCTTCTGTAATAGCATTCAGTCTCCTGTAATCTATACAGAGTCTATGTTCTCCAGAGGGCTTCCTTAAGAGTACCACACCGGAACTATACGAAGACTCACTGTGCGAAATAATTCCTTCCTTCAACAGATAGTCTATCTCTTCCTTCAAAGCTTTTTCCTTAGCAAACGGAATCGAATATGGTTTCATACAGACAGGTGTGGAGTCTATGAGTTTCATATCATATTCCAATAGGTTTGTATGCCCTGGTCGGTCTGTTAACACCTCTGCATGATTATTTAGAACCTGTTGCACTCTCTCTTTCTGAGTTTTCGTTAAATGGGTACTGATTTTCACCTGTGCTGCTGTCTCACAGGGGTGTAATGGATATTCAAATGATGAAAGTGGTTCCTTTTTCATCTCCATGGCGATGGACAAGGTCAACAAGTGTGTCTCTTCCTGATGTTCTCTTTCCAAATATTTCTTCAGGAGATTCACATGATAGATTTTTTCTTTCCCCTTCTTATCTATCTTATAATTTGTTCTAGACACCTTCTCTAGAACTGTATATGGACCCTGCCATCCAATTTGTAACTTATTCTGACTCCCGGGCAAAAGAAGCAGTACTTTCTCTCCCACAGCCAAATTTCTGTCTTTCGCCTTCCTGTTATAATAGGCAGCATGTTTCTTCCTGGCTTGTTTCAAATTTTCATTGGCAAGTTTCCAGCCAGTTTTTAACCGAGTGGTCAGCTCATTCACATACTGGTATGAAGATGTAATGTTTTCCTCTGCCTTTTCATCAGTCCACGTTCTTAACATAGCTTCGAGTGGACCTTTTATTGGCCTTCCAAACAATAATGTTGCCGGGGCCATACCGGTTGAACTATGGGGTACCTCCCGATAAGCAAAGAGGGCGGCGTGCAGGTACTGGTCCCATGTATCTGGTTTTTCGTGTGCCAACTTTCTCAGGATCGACATTAATGTGCCGTTAAATCTTTCCACTTGGCCGTTCCCTTGGGGATGATACACACTACAATGGAAGTGTTTGGCCTGGAAGATCCTGAAAACTTCTTCAGTTAGTTTCCCCTTGAACTGAGAGCCATTATCAGTCAAGATTTGATTGGGAAAGCCTAACCTTGTGAAAATTGTGAGCAATGCCTCTGCCACATGTTTTGAATCAATCGATGACAGGGCTACTGCCTCTCCCCACATAGAACAAGTGTCCACCAGAGTCAGAATGTAGCTGTTCCTTCTCTTGGTTCGGGTGAGAGGTCCCACAAGATCCACGGCAACTCTCTCAAAGGGTGTTCCCACTATGGGCATTTCCCCCAGAGTTGCTGGTGCAGTCCAATGTTTAGGTGCTACTCGTTGGCACTCTGGACAGGATTTTACATATCGTTTGATATCTTCAGTTATTCCTGGCCAGAAATAGTGACAAGCTATTCGCTGTCCTGTTGCGCTGATTCCCATATGACCACTGAAGGGAATCGCATGCCCTAGTTCCAACACTTTAGTCCTATATGAAGTGGGAAGGACCAGCTGTCCGTGACCATTGGATTCAGATCCAGCCTTCCTATATATCAATTTGTTCTTCATATAAAACTCTCCCTTGCCTGGAGGTGTATGAGATTTGGGCAACTTCTTGAAACATGGCTTGAGTGTTTTGTCCTCAGCCTGTGCCTTCCTCATCTCATCTGGGTGAGTATTTATGGGATTATCCTCCTCCTTCTTTGTCTGTGATCTGGTCTGCACTGTTGCCAATATCACAGGTCTCTTGGGATTCCCCAAGAAGACATATCTACACCCCAATATTAGAGGGTAGATTGGCTCATTTATCACTGCTGCTTTTATGATTCCTTCCACATATCGCGTTTTCACTTTTATTCGGGCGACGGGAAGTGTCATGGTAGCTACATCCTTGGTTGCAGTTTGAATCTCCACTGTTTCTGTGGTGTATTGATCGGCCTGCACCAGGTGAGAACTCACAACGGAATCGTAATCTAAACCGGTATCATATAAACATCTTATAGTGACACCATTACAAATGACATCTTCACACACTGGGGGGTGGTATGGTTCCTGTAATTCTTCAGGTTTGCCCTTCTTTTCCTTTTTCCCCGATGTCATAGCAGCAAAATGAGGAGGTTTCCTTCTACAATGGTCAGTGTCATGATTGTTCATCTTACAATTTTTACACCACCTTTTTCCTTGGTTGAAAGATTTTCTTTCATCATATTTCCTTTCATCGAATTGTGGGAATTTATTTTTATTGTCATACCGTGGCCTATCAAATTGGTGCTTACCTTTATTTTGATCCCTAGGATCAAATTTATTAAAGTTCTGTGGTGCCCTAAAGTTATCCACCTGTTTCTTTTTATTACCTGTTACCTCTGCTTGAGCTGCTTGATACCTTTCAGCAACATTTAGCAACTCACCCAGCCTCTCTGCACCTTGTTCCATGAGAAACTTTCTCAGGTCTGGAGCCATGGACTCTCTTAGTTGCTCTATAAGGACCATTTCCTTAAGATCTTGGGTTTTCCCCAGAGAAGTCCATTTCTCCAAGTATGTCTCTATTCGTGCAGAGAACTGGTGATATGTTTCACCTGACAGTAGTTTAGCATTCCTAAATTTTTTCCTATAAAATTCTGCATTCTTTTCATACCTTAACAAAAGAGCCTGCTTTAGCATGTCATAATTTTCCTGATCACCTCTGCTCATTTTTGCAAAAACTTCATAAGCTGCCCCCACGAAGTCCCTGAGATAACTTTAAGCTCCACCTTTCTCTCTCTAACCCATACGTGGTAGCTAATAGTTCATATCTATTTATATAGCTCTCAATATCATCGTCTTTCTCAACAAAATGATCTAAATGAAAGTTCATAGCTGAGGTTGAGGCTCCTTGAGTAACCGTAGCATCAGAGGCAAAGGGACTGGCACCATTTTCAGGAACATGGCCTTGAAACTCAAACTCCCTTAGTCGTAATTCATGTTCCCTTTGTAATCTTTTCTCCTCCTTTTCTGCTTCCCTCTCTGCAGCTAATCTCTTCTCTTCCCTTTCTGCAGCTAATTTCTTCTCTTCCCTTTCTGCAGCCTGCCTTCTTTCCTCGGCTTCCAATGCTTTAGCCTCTTTGTCAGCCTCAATCTGCAACCTCTTAGTCTCAGCCTCAGCTTGCAACCTCTTAGTCTCAGCCTCTAACTTTCTTTCGGCCTCTTTTTCTAATCTTCTTTCTTCGCGTTCAATAAATTTGTCACATTCCGTAGTGACATAGGCAACCATAACTTGCCCATCTAATCCTAACTCTTTTGCAGTCTGAACCGCAGCAGATCGAAATTTGGCCAGGTCCGCCATTGTCTATCAGGTAAATTTTTATAATGTCTACCCAACAATTCAATTTCTAACTATATATCTAATGGACAACACAGGCACCGTGAGCTCAACCTTATTTAATTCCACCCAAGGATACCTTTTAATTCTTATATTCCCTGAAGTGAATTACCCCCAATATTTTTAATAGTTAAAGATTCAAAATCCCAAGAGCGAGACCCCAATATATGTGGTGAAGTGGGATGTTATAAATACTTATAGGGAACTTAGTGTACTGACTGAGATCAGCTGTGAAGGTATCTATATCTATTAAGAGTAGTGTATTATAGATAACCTTACTTGCTACCACATATCTATATATCTCAGTCAGAATTATTCTGGAATAGTGTGATGCTACGTTATGTGTCTAGGGTATGAGTATGGTGAAGTGTAAGTCACAACAACAGACAGATAAACAATTTAATTTAATCCACTACTCTTGACAACACTGTGACACTCACATACATATAACACTCTACAAGGATATCTTAAAAGAGTCACTGATAAACTTTCAAAAAACAATATGTATTCATTACTGGCATGAATGAATATGTGTCCTGATTCAACTACAAGGGAACCAGGAATCACAATCAATTTAAATTACAAGTTATGTACAGAATGTATTTAATATGAATATTGTAGTGACATATATTATTACAAATGTTCTATGTGTGTCAGTTGTGTAGTAGTAAAATGAGGTAATACTGGTTTTGTTTTGTTCAAGCTCTGTTGGTATTTGTCATCATGACTTCAATAGTTTGTCTTTAGGGACTAGTATTTGAGATGTTCACAGTTCCTGATTTTAAGACAAGTAAATTCCCCTCTTAATGTTAATTTTATAAAGTCATTTCAAGATGAGGGGACATAATGTTGAGCTCAGCTGGCCAATTCGCTTATCTGGCGTGATGGCGGCAGGAAAGGACTCCTCTGCTCGAATTCTCCTCTGGGCTCAGGAGACACCTCACTGATAGCTAAAAAGACCAAGGAGTATGCTGTCCGACTCTGGATTCAGCAAAGCTCTGACCAGGTGCTGCTCAGTACCATCAAGACCACTGTCCCTGAAATCAAGAAGGATGTACCTTCTACTTCATAACTAACTTAAACTCTCTTGTTACATTGATCACAACACAGCACAAACATTGAGTTCAGAGCATTAGGCCAACTGTCAGCTTCATTTGAAATACTTTATTCCAGTATTACCCTTCTTAATGGTTACTACGCCTCTGCACTTCCAGCATTATTTCTTTCTAGTCAATCATCCAGGTGTCAGTGTACTGTTTGGCCATTCCATGCCGTTTTACTTCTCTCCGACACCCTCTGTTCAGGCTGGAGCATTACAGGCTTTACCTCACGTTGGCCACTGAACTACACATATATATACAGGCATAAATCAACAATTCACATTCAATTTTCATTAAAAGATATTGAATGGTTCAAGCTTACCACAATTCATACGAATAAACACAGATACGTTGATTAGCAATGAATTCTGGCACAAACTGGCACAAATTCCCATCTGCTTATCTTCCAGGCTTTTATTTAGCAAAATATATGCTGGCTTCAACGCACTGATGCTTTATCAAGCTATTTTAAACAAGTGGTTTCGAACTAACGCTCCCAAGTGTGTATATCAGCGAGTCTGACCAATGAGCCCCGTTTCGACAAGTGTTTGAAAAAATGTTACCTTTCCCCGTTTCCCCTAACAACCAAGATAGTATTTATAGCCCGACCAATCGTGGTTAGGCTTTCATTTGTTGCGCTCCAATCAATTTGGAGTTTACATGGTAGGCTATTTCTGTAACGTAAATTTTTTTCAAACACGTTAAAAAAAAATCTTATGAGCAGAAATGATTTTATGCTGTCAGGCACCCCCAATATTTTATTTTGGGTATAATTTATTAATTCCTGGACTATTTGCGTAACGTTTTACATATTATTTGTCAGCAAGCCCTAAGGAACCCAAAAATACAAATTTAAAGGAGCTACGTGGCTGCATTCAAAATATGCAATTTCTTCTACCTCCTGTTTCGAAGATGTGCTGTCTGGGTACTGTTATGTTCTCAACCGTAAACCCATCTAATGTTATCTTTTCTAATAAGAGTTTTTTATGATTTATAAACCTAACTCTGGGAAAGGGTAGTGTATTTTATCACTGTCCGTCTGAAAAAAAATTAGTGCATGTAGACTTACACGCGTGATGCATGCGTTTCATTGAAGAAGGCGGGTAATAATACAGTAAGCTTTTATATCAACGTGAAAGCGTTACAATTTGCAGACGAAGCAGAAAACAAGGGGGATTTCGAGTACATTCTTTGTGACAGCACTGTTATTTTACCATTGCTCTTCTCTTTATTAATTTTATTTGTTAGGCTTCATATTTACCTAATAATTTATATATGTGGATTAGAATATTTCATGACAACAAGAAAAGGGTTCCAGCAGTTTACATCTTATAAACAGATCACTATAACTATTTATATACACATACATAATTTTACAAACACCAAAGTACACAGACACTTAAAAGATTCACATACACCAAAGTACATGGTCACCTAAATGATTCACACACACCAACATAAACAGACACCTAAAAGATTTGACTACAAGAGGAAATAATACTGTAAATGCTTTGTTTGTTAATGTGTGTAATGTGTGATGAGTAGAAAGATAAAATCATTATAATTTTTTTATGACATGAACTATCTTAATCATCATTTAAATTCCTTTAAAACTGTGTATAGCATTACCATACTTAAAAAAAACATTTAAAAAGCTACGAAATAACCTACCCTTAAACTTTAACACTATATGAAAACTCAGAGCAGCAGAAAATTATTTGCGTAAACATGGGCAAGCCACTACGTCTTTTATGAGTTAATGACTAAGATTTTATTTGTGTGTGAGTATTGATGTATGATAATAAATGGGAATGCCAGACCAGGTAAAAAAGGTTCATGAGTAGATTCACTATAATCTCTATATTAGTATCCAAAGATATGCTCTGATTTTTTAGATTCTTTTTACAAAGCATGCAAAGTTAGATTCTCTTAAATTAATAAGACACATAAAAAAGAAATAAACACACATACACAAATAAATAAATCAATAAATAAAACATTATTTCATCTATAAGACTACCATTTCATTACCTTCATCTTTACATAAGTCAGGCTGTTCTACTTTCTTAATTCTTGGTGTTTTTGTATCCATGATGTCAACTATCTGATCATGAGTACCATAGTCTTCAGTGAAGTTATAACCATCATGATTCTGGCAGGACAACAAAAAATAAGAATTATTTAGTGAGCTTAAAAACTGGTAAATACATTTACTAAGTCGAGTATATGAAAAATGTTGTGGTGAATCTATAAAATTAAATAATTCAGTGGTGCATAAATAGCTGTCATATTACAAGCAGATCAATGTTCAGGGCAGTGGTGGATTGATAATCCCAAATCTGAAGATTGTTATACAATGAATGCTTCCCTCGTAGAAGTGATATCACTGCTGTTTTAAATATTACTTCTATATATGACACCTAAATTTACATTCCTAGCAGCCTCACAGGCAAACAAGTATGGCATCACACAGGTTTAAAAAAACTGAAACAGGCATATTTAACCTGGGTTTTGAAAACACTTTTAAATTATGAGTTCATTGAAATGAGCATAGAATTAAACTTTGTCTATCTTCCCTTATAATTTTCTTAGCATGTCCCTGCCTAACAACAGAAACAACATGTTAACTGAGACAGGTAATAATTACAAATTGTTAAAAAAATATATAAAAGATCCCACATGTCAAGGTGCTTTGGTGGTTTAGGGATGTTCTAAAAAAACAATCTGTGTTCAATTCCTGGTGAACTTTTTTTTAAACTGTTCCTTATTCATTTTAACTTTTAGTATACGTGTTCAAAACCCGTGTTTTTACTAGCTAATTTCAAAGAGTATATTTTTAGACATGACTGCTGATTTTGCATTAAATAATTTATTTATAATGATGACATAATAATAATAATAATAAATTCTTTAAGCGCCAAACACGGCGCATAAGGCAGAAACCAGTGCTCTCCAGGTTGTTCGTTGTGACGCCACTCCTCTTAGCTCTTGCACATTATTTAGGCCCAACGTTCTTCCTTCTCTTATTATTGTTCTTCTGAGTGTTTCTTTTGGTCTTCCTTTTTTCCGCTTACCCTCAGGAACCCAAGTGAGCGCCTGTAGTGTTAAATATCAAAATGTGGAGAAATTAAACCCCTATGACATGCACTTAACTGTTCAGTAATGTTAAACATGCATGCATCATATACAGTAATGAATGCAGAAAAATTTTGATGAAAGATGTGCTCATTGAATCAGCAACAGAAATACTTGGTAAAAGAAAGAAAATAAACAAACCATGGGTTACAGATGACATTCTGAAGTTATGTGATACACAGCGGGAAATGAAAAAGGTTAAGAAAGAGGTTCCTGAAGCAGCATGACAATACAGTATGGTGAATAAAAATATTAGAAAGAAAATGAAACAGGCCAAAGAAAAATGGGTAGCTGATCAATGTGAGTCCATTAATACGGGGCTAATAAAAGGTAACAGCAAGGCAGCTTTTGACACATTAAGAAGACTATCAAAACCCCAACAGCCCAATGTAACTGTCATAGAAGATAGCAATGGGGCTCTGCTCATTGAAAAAACAGCTGTAATGAGAAGGTGGACAGAATATTATAAAGAATTGTATAACTGTAAACTCGACAATGACTATAGCATATTAAACAACATTAAGTGCGAAAACAGGGAACTCGGAAATGCAGCAATATTACGGGAAGAAGTGGAAGAGGCTATATGTTCGATGAAAGGAGGGAAGTCAGCGGGTGTGGATAATATCCCAGCAGAGCTCTTGAAATATGGAGGACCAGATATAGTAAAAGTCATGACAACAATTTGCCAGAAGATATGGAGTACAAAAAAATGGCCAAAAGAGTGGACGCAGTCATTAGTAATACCGCTTCCAAAGAAAGGAAATCTAAAAATGTGCAAGAACTACAGAACCATTAGCCTTATTAGTCATCCAAGTAAAGTGATGTTAAGGACACTTTTGAACAGAATAAAACAGAAATCAGAAGAAATCTTGTCCGAGGAACAGGCTGGCTTTAGACCAAAAAGAAGTACCTCAGAACAAATCTTCAATATTAGATTACTGATTGAAAAACATCTCCAGCATCAACACGATTTATACCATAACTTCATCGATTTTACAAAAGCCTTCAATCGAGTCTGGCATGAAGGCTTATGACAAACAATGAGAAAATTCAATTTTGATACCAACATCATAGATATCATTGAAGCACTATACAAGGACGCAAGCAGTGCTGTTTTTGCAAGCAATGACATTGGAGAATTTTTCAAAACAACTGTAGGAGTTCGCCAGGGATGTATCCTGTCCCCAGTGCTCTTTAATATATATCTAGAACATATTATGCAGGAGGCTCTCTACAATTATAAAACAACCATATCGATTGGAGGCCGACCTCTTTGCAATCTAGGTTTTGCTGATGATATCGATCTTATAGCTGGAACAGAATCAGAACTTCAAGATCTTACCTCTAGACTGGAGAAAGTAACAAGAACGTATGGGATGGAAATTAATATAGAAAAAAGCAAGATATTAGTGAATAGCCATAAGAAACATGTTCCGACCAACATAACGTTAAATGGGCAAACGTTAGAAGAAGTTAACATCTTTAAATATCTGGGATCCACTATATGTAGTGATGGAAGATCAAGTAAAGAAATCAAGACAAGACTTGAGATGGCCTCAGCTGCCATGACAAGGCTGAATGTGAACTGGAAAAGTAACATCAGTTTTCCTGTGAAGATCAAATTATACAAATCACTTGTATTATCTATTCTCTTGTATGGGTGTGAGGGCTGGATACTCACTGCAGATATGGAGCAAAGGATTCAGGCTTTCGAGTACAAATGTTATAGAAAAATGTTGAGCATTTGCTATAAAGAGCACAAAACAAATGTCTATGTTAGAGAGAAAATAAACATCTAAGCAGGCCACCAAGAACCACTTTTGTCAGTAGTGAAACGTCGAAAGCTTTCCTGGTTTGGGCATGTAACTCGTCATGACTCCCTTTCGAAAACAATCCTCCAGGGAACAGTCGAAGGTAAACGGAGAAGAGGAAGGCAAAGAAAATCCTGGGCTGATAAAACCAAAGAATGGGCAGGACACGGTTTTTCCACACTTGTACGCATTGCTGAGGATAGAGAGCAGTGGAGGACCCTGTCTGCTGATGCTTCCACCATGGCACCCCTACGACCCATGACGGGTTACGGGTTGAGATGATGATGATACGTGTTCAAAACCTGTGTTTTTACGAGCTAATTTCAAAGAGTATATTTTTAGACATGACTGCTGATTTTGCATTAAATAATTTATTTATAATGATGACATAAAGTGTTAAATATCAAAATGTGGAGAAATGAAACCCCTATGACATGCACTTAGCTGTTCAGTAATGTTAAACATGCATGCATCATATACAGTAATGAATGTAGATACATTTTTAAATTTAAAAAATTGACAAACAAGTTTTCCTTATCAATATGTATAATTAATTCTAGTAAACCCCTAACACTACTTTCATTTTAAAGTACATCCATTTTCACAGATTGTAGGAAAGTTTCAGTTACTTCTGAGCACAAATACAGTTTTTATCACAATTTGAAATTGTTTGCATATTTAGACAAAGCACACAAAATATTTAGGCCTACATTTATAGACATTACTACCGTTAATGATATTGCACTAAATAATTTATTTATAATGATAACATACTTAATTGAGTTGTTCAGTGGTTTTAAACTTGCATGCAACCTATACAGTACTGAGTGCAGAAAAGGTGAAACATTTTAAAAATTGGAAAACAAGTTGTACATACCCACAAAAACAATCCAATTTGGAAGCATGGAACTCCTAGAATCACTTTAATTTCAAAGTACATTCATATTCATCCATATTTACATAATGTGGGACAGTTTCTGTTGATTCTTATCATCAATACAGTTTTTATTACAACTGGAAATTTGTTGGCACATGTTGAAGATGCACTCAAAAACTGAAAGTATACTTTCTGTGCACCCATCACAATAAAACATTGTTCTCATTCTAAGTTCAGGGGTGCTACAAATGATGCACCTGCACTGCACTTTGGATTTTCTTTACAATATGACTGGTTCCACACAGACGGTTTAACAGACTGTTGTGTTGATTTGCATGGGTAACTCTTTGTGGGATATTTTGGATGGTGTCAGAAGCAAGACGACAAAGTTATGTTATTGATACTTGAACTGCAGTAAGGTCTATTTCTTTGAATTATCTGGTCTGGTGAGTGATTCAACTGGGAAATTTCAAAGATCCAAAAGAAAATATTTTTTCCACCACTTTCTGGTTCTTCTGTTAAATGTTCCATATGTTGTTACACACTGGTCAACCTTGTCACATCCATTCATTTGGTTGTAGTCATCAATCATAACAGGTTTGGGCTTTCTTTCACCGAAACGATTTGTGATTTCTTTGGTTTCCATAGTTGCAGAACTTGACATCAGAATTCATGATTTTTCTGCCTTTTTATCTCTAAACATTACATAAAGAAATTTACTTTCTAGTTCCAGAAACCATTTCATCTAGAGATGTATCAGTTGTGTAGTTTTCAGCACCTTTGGAACATTTTTATGATTTATATTGACAGTTCCAGTAAAGTGCTGATTGTTGTCGGTAAGATTTCTTGCATTTATTCTCATTATCCTTTTTGTGTGTGTATTTTCAGATCCACTTGCTGTGACCTCTCATTGAGTATTTTCATTTTGCCTTGCATCCGATTATGGTTATGGACAGACGAGCCAAGTCATCTGCAAAATCTAGGTCATCAAGCTGTTCAGTCAGATTCTACTGGATTTCATTTCCGGTGTGTGATGTCGATGTTTTCATAACCCAATCTATTACTAGTAAGAAAAGAAATGGAGACAAGAAGCATCCCTGTTACAATCCCGTTATTATCCCACATAGTTCTCTATGTTGTCCTTCATGAAGAACTCTGCATATCATGTCTTTATAAGTCTTCTTAATTAAGTTAATGATCTTCGTGGGAACTCCATAATGCCTAATCAATTTTCAAAGTGAGTCTCCGTTGACACTGTCAAATGCTGTTTCATTGGTCACAAACCCAATGTGTAGCAGTGAATTCCATTCCAGACTTTGTTCAACTATTATTCGCAATGTGGCTATCTAGTCTGTACTGGATCTGTTTTGTCAAAAACTTACTTGTTTATCTCTTAGTTGCTTGTCTTTGGACTCTTTCAGTCTCACTAGGATGATTCTGTTTAATACTTTTCCTGGCACTGACAGTAACATTATTCCTCAATAATTTGTGCACTCTTGAAAATTGTCCTTCATAGGCAACTTGGCCAGATAACCGTCCTCCCATTCTACTTGTATCTTTCCTCTCTCCTAGACTTTGCCAAGTAGCTTGCATAATATCTCTGTGGAGCTATCAATATCTGTTTTGATGGCCTCTGCTGGAATGACATATGGACCAGCTGCTTTTCGATCTTTCAGAAGCTTTATGGCTTTCTTTATTTCTTCTCTACTTGGTCGTTCACAGCTGATTTGTAGCTCCTCTTCTGCTGGCTGGATGTCTGGGGGATTTGTTGCAGCTGGTCCAATGAGAAGTTCCTCAAAATGTTCTGTTAATCTCTTTGTTCCTGTATATTACTTATCAATTTTCCTTTCTTATTTTTGATGAGGCCCTTTGCTTGTTTATATTACCCTGTCAGTTTCTTTGTGTTGTTGTACAGGTTCTGGATATTTCATTTGGTTGCAGCTTCCTCTTGCTTCCCTTGCCAACTCTTTGATAAACTTCCAGCTGTTGGAGTACTTTGTATATGTGTTGGATATTATGACTGAAAAAATATTATCTTTTTTTCATGATTTATTAGATATCCCACATTATACTGTTGTCTATAGCTTTGTGCTGTTGTAAATTTCTTGAATTTCAATTTTGTTTTGGCTAACATAAGATAGTGATCTGATACATCATCTGCTCCACTATATACCTTTACATCTTGTAATGATCATCTAAACTTCTTATTTATGCACATGTGATCAACCTGATTCTCAGTTCCGTGGTCTGGTGATATCCATGCTGCTTTATGTGGAAATGTGCGTCATCCTATAGCCAGTTGATTTGAAGCCCAGATGGTTTGGTTTTAAGGACTCTTCATTGCACACGGACAATGCCATCAGTGCTCTAATCTCCTCCCTTAGATCACACAAGGAGGATTTCAGCACAGTGCACAAACTCCATAGCAACAGCAAGAATCCCAATGTGTGTATGTATACAAAGGAATCACACATTCCATAAATGTGTTTGTGGTGAGTAGGTTTTTCAATTTTTAAATTTTGCCAGGGCAGGGGCCTGATAAGCCTACTCTTTACGACTTCCAACTGCCGTGGGATTTTTAACATGCGTAACTTGAACATGGGAACTCCTGTTTTTTTGCCCTTATTTGAGAAGGCTAGGCATCCGATCTCACTACCCATGAGACCAGGGGGGAGTATGACTTAATTAGGACCACTGGTTCTGAAAAAAAATATTTCGATAAATTATAATCCCTATCCTGGAATTCGAACCCGGTACCTCTTGAAGATAAGGTGGATGCCATACCTCTTAGCCACTCTGACCATATGTAGCCACGTGCAAAGCACAGACAATTTTATTGATGTTAAATAAGACAAACAATAATTTAGTAGATGACAAAAAAAAAAAAAAAAAAACGACAATTATAAGCATCAGTTAGTTTTTTATTTTAAATAAAAGCATGCAGTGAGGTAACTGCAGTGCAAGCAGATCATTATGACCCCCTGTGTGTCAAAGTGATTAATAGATAGTGTCACGGCACTATTTTACAGTGCATCTTTTGTTTGAAAAGTCAGCCGTGCAACGCCGGGTATAGCAAAACCGGCGAGTCAGGTGACTACTGGAAGCCGGGAAATCAGGCGCGAAGGTAGTTAGTGAGAATCTAGCCAGCGTCCGGGTCGGACGCAGATATTTCCCTTTTGCCAGCGAGTTAGCTGTGAAGTTCATGTTATGGACTATTTGTTATAAGTGCTTGCCATATTCCGGGTCTGATGGATTATTGAGTTGTTATTCTAGTACAGTGTAGTGTCTAGATTGTATTTGTTACAGGCCGTAAATTTATAAGTTGTCAATGAGTTGAGTGTACCATTGTCACAGTTTTGCCGCTCATGGTGAGCAATAGTCATTGCAGTGTTTGTTCAGTTAAGTCGTACTGTGGTGTATGATGCTGATAGATTAAGCTGTTAAGGCAAGTTACACGGGCATGTCATTATTTTATTGTATTTTATGCATTTGTTGGCCGTGTGAGGCCTGAGTGTATAGAGTTCAGTAATAAAGGGAAATTCCAGTGAAAGGTGTTGATTACTTATGTCAGCCATTGTTGTGTGGTCATACTCCTAGAGGAGCGAGCTTATTATTGTTATTATAAATCCACACTGCAGTGGTGCAACACAGTGGAGTGTTATCCACGATAAGTCTTCCTGACAGATAGTTCGCACTACGTGACTGACAAAGTTTGCATCAGCAGTGGTTCTCAAAATATATAGGACAATACCCTAACTTAGTTTGATGCTAGTAACTACAATAAGGTTAGAAGCATTCATGCGCACTTGAAATCATAAAATAATACTTGTTAGCCAGTTGACAAAAACAGAATTTCTGTCACCAGGTAGAGCAGCGCATGAGAATGATTACTAAAAAAGTAGAATTATAAAAAATAAGTTCACGCTGATCAAAGAGGGCAGACAGAGCAGTAGAGAGAGATAGAAACCACAGTGCCAGTAGCAAGTAGAAGCAACGTTTTAGACTCCAAACTTCAAAATTTTAGAGTTGGAAGCAGAAATAAGACAGAGATCTCTCCAAAGACAGCAACTATTCTTTTTTGGAAGTTGAAAAGAATTGAAAAAAAACATTACAGCTCTGCCTGAAAGAGAAATTGAAGCTAACTGTGGAAGTTGAAACAGCAACGAAGCTAACTGTCACAAATAACTTGGTGTAGATGATGAAAAGGGAAGAAAGACAGGACTGACAAACATCTTGAGAGAGTTTACTTAACCATTCAATGCGCTGTTGTAAAACTTCAAATATTTGGGAAGAAAAGAAACAATGAAAATAATTTTGTAACCTAAATAAATATATAAATCGTCTCCCGGAGTTTGTGAAAAGCACTATATGTAACTCTGTTGTGACGTCAAAGAAATACATGTCATCAAGTTTCATCATTGTGGACAGTGTTGGTGAATGTTTGTGTTTGTGAAGATCATTCATATTGAACAAATTTGCCATCATGTGGTTGCTCAGAAAAGAACCTGGAAAAAGGAGGGTTCCCATTGCCTCCAATTAACTGTGGCCATAACCATCTCAGGTGTTAACCCGACACAACCTGTACTACCACTAACCAATACGGTCAAGCAAGAAAGACACATAACAAGATAGACTACAACATTAGAACATATTAACAAAGAATAATAACTGACAGACTGACAAACATGTAGATGAAAAATTCTTCGATTATACTAACCCAACTAGACAGTTAAGACAACACACAGACGACATGGCCACACCCCTTGAAGCACATAAGTTTGTGATTACGCGAAGTTCCCTATTATTGTTCTTCGTACATTATCCATTTTTTACCAAAATTTCTTCAACGCCAGTGTTATCTATTTTTGCATTTGTTGTCTGTTCCTATATTTGCATTTCTTCTCCTTCTGTGATCAGTTTCCTATGCTCAGCAGTCTAAATAAGGAGATGAGTTGCCTCCATGAATCCAGTCATGAGCAGGATGTCTTCATGGGTGCCCCTAAGTTTCTCTTCCATTTTCATCTCCTGAGGCCAGGTTTGAGCTCTCAAGTCACTAAAGAGAGGGCACGTTTGCATAATGTGTTCCAAAGTCTGGGGGCCATTTTGGCATGTGCACAGGTCAGTTGGAGCAGCTTTCATTTTGTGGAGGTGGGCTTGTAGTCTGCAGTATCCTGTGTGGAGCCTAAAAATGATGGTTTGCTGTGTTCTGTCTAGCATTAGCATGGGGTCTTGTGGGTAATTTCTGCCTGTTCTCTGGCTCCATGCATTCTTGTACTTTCTTTTGATGAGTGCCTTTGCTTCCTTCAGTGAGACTCTGTGGTGAAACTGTTCTTTCTGAGTGCCTGATTTTGCTAGTCTGTCAGCTGCATCATTTCCTGCAATACCACAGTGTGCAGGAATCCACTGCATTGACACTTTATTGTTGACGGACAGCTGGTTCAGATGTTCTATGGCTGTTCTTGTTAGGAGATCTTCAGGTTTATTTTGAATTGTCTGGAGAATTGACATAAGAGGACTATATTTGATCCTTTGAGTCTTTGTTCCTGCAGAATCTTTGTAGCCTCTAGGATTGCCTGTAGCTCTGCCCTGTAGTTCGTTGAGAGTTCTCAAGAAGCAACTGACTGTTCTATTTTTGGAGCATTTGGCATTAGTATTTGGATCCCTGCTCCTCCTTTCCTTACTGCTTCTTCTGAAGATCCGTCAGTGAAGACATGAATCCACTGTGAACTGGGATATTGGTTGTTGAGGTGATCCAATGTTTTCATTTTCAGAAGTGGGAATCTCCACAGTTCTGTTCTCAATGCCTGGGATATTAAGGTGTACAGTGTAAGCAGGTATGGTGTTTGTGATGTTGTAGTATGCTACGAGCTGCTCCCATTCCTCTGGGTTCTCTGAGGTTACTTCTCCATTGGCGAACCATCAGCTGTCTTGATAGGTGGTTGAAGCTTGATCTTTTCAATCGGTTTTTGGTTAGTTCTTTTATTTTCTCATGCATGGGGTGCTGAATTAGGCGCCTGAATTTTTCTGTCATGGTGGTCATTTTCTCATCTCTGCGTTCTCATAGATTTTGCAGTCCTGATGTTGCTTCCATGTGCTGTTATTGGTGTACACCTTAGTCCTCCCATCACAATTCTGAGCCCTGCATTCTGTATTTTGTCCAGCTTCTGGAGATTTGTATTTGCTGCTGTTGCATATGTTCCCATTCCATATTCCAGAGTTGGGCGGTTATGTACTACATAGACTTGCTTCGTGATTTGTATATCTGCTCCCCAGCTGGTCCCCGATAGTTTTTCACTAACTGCAGTTTGCATGTGGCTTTTTTTTCTGTTTCTTTGATGTGTGAACCCCATGTCAGTTTTTTATCAAATTTTAATCCCAGGTATACAGGGTTGTCCTCTTTTGGCAGTGGAGTGTTGTCCAGTGTGAGAGTGTAGTTTTCAGGTTTAGTGGAGAGGGAGAAGAGTTTAGTGATGGTCTTATTCTTGTTTATTTGGATACCCCAGGTTTTGGCTTACTCTTCAACTTTGTTTATTGCCTCCTGCATTCTCACTTTTGTAACCCCATCTGGTATGACAACCATTCTGCTTTTCTTTCCCTTGAGTTTAACTCATGCATGTCTACCACGTTGGAAGTTCTTAATTGACTTCACCATTCTGCCTCTGATTCCTTTCTGAACTAGTTTTAACAGTAGTCCCTGTTTCCAGACTTTATCAAATGCCTTTGTCAGATCAAAGAAAGTTTAGATCCCCCATAAAAACTGTGATGCCTTTTCTTCTCATTTTATTTGACATTTTGTAGTCTGGTGTAAAATTCTTTCACAAATTTTTCATTATCATTCATTGGTGCATATCAATAGATGATGTTTATATTTATTTTCTTTTTGGCTGTTTTAAACATTGCTGTCATAAATTGGGGTGCTTCCCATTTGATAAGTTCTTTCTTTGTTTTCCTGTGGTGGGCACTTTCCTTCTCACGTCCTGAGAACAACACCATTTCTCCTGTGATGAATTTCTTCCTCTCTATGCCCTTCTACCTTGTCTTACAGAGATCCAGAATATCAATCCTGTAATTGCACATTTCTACTGCTACACTTGCAGTTTTCCCCTTTTCAAGTACAGTGTGAACACTCCAGATGGCAATTCAAGAGATTTTCCAAGATGAAAAAAAACGCTAGTTGGCAACACATAATCCTTTTGGCTTTCTCTGAGTTGTTTCATGCACCTCCTTTCCAGAGAACCTTCTTCTGTCTTGAACGGCTGCATTGATTTATATTCTATATTTGACTTGTCCATAGTGTTTGTTGACATTTTTGTGGTAAAATGATTTTTATGCGATGGAGTAACCAGCCCCATGCCCAACCCTCCTTAGTCACTTTTTATGACATGCCTGGTAGGGTACAGTGTTACTATTGCTTGCTCCTCTTTTGGGCCTCAGTAACACATGGCTGGTTGTTTGAACATGACAGTATAAAGACAGTAGAGCTTTGTAGCTGAAACTTAAAAAAAAGTTATTAATTTTAACTCAGTCATCTGCTGGTAGATGAAAGGTATTTTTTTTTCTTTCTAGTAATGATAATACATTCTTTATGGGGTATAAGATAGAATGTTAAATTCAGGTTGGTAACCCAGAATTGGAAATGCTCGGGGAAGGCCATGTTTTGGTTTGTATGGCTGCAAACAAGATAAACTGAAGATTGCATGTTTTCAGTTCCTTGTGTACCAGTTTAAAAAAAAAATATTTTCGGACACCAAAAGTCACTTAAAGTAGCCCAAAGGTTATCAAAAAAAACTTTTGATTTTCGGAATATTTCGGTTTTTTGATGCTCAGATTCCGGGTTACCCACCTGTACATATAAATGGTATAAATCTTAAACAAGTAGAAACAATACAACATACAAGGGCACTTTATTAACATCATATATAAGCTAATTCACAAAACCGTGCCAGCAAAGCATAATTCGAGAAAATAAGAAACAAACTGCATGCAAGAAGCTGAGATATCAGAGGAAGGTATCAGAGGAAGGTGGTTGAAGAAACAATGTCACATGATGATGATGATGTCAGTGTAATACAGACATCGAGCATATGTTGTAATGATGATGATGATAACAGTGTAATACAATTATCAAGCGTATATTGTATTGATGATGATGATGATTACACTGATGATGATGATTATGGTCAATGTGTGTGTGTGTGTGTGTGTGTGTGTGTGTGTGTGTGTGTGTGTGTGTGTGTGTGTGTGTGTGTGTGTGTGTGTGTGTGTGTGTGTGGGGGTGTGTGTGTGTGTGTGTGTGTGTGTGTGTGTGTGTGTGTGTGTGTGTGTGTGTGTGTGTGTGTGTGTGTGTGTGTGTGTGTGTGTGTGTGTGTGTGTGTGTGTGTGTGTGTGTGTGTGTGTGTGTGTGTGTGTGTGTGTGTGTGTAAAAGCAAATAATAAAGTAAGAGAGGCTATTTGCGTGAACAGTAAATTGTGTAGGCCTGTGTGTACGTTAAGTGCAAATGAAAACTGGTCAGTCGGATTTTACATGAGTTTGCCTCGTGCAAGACTGTGGGTCAAAACACGGGAGAATAATTCAAGATGCGAAGTGGTTAGTTGTTGACTGGAAGGTGAACTGGAAGGTTGCGTGTAGAAGGAGAAGATGGCTAGATGTCATGGCTGGATCTTGTTGTTTAATTCTGAAGGAAGAATTATGAATTATTACCTGGGATATTTGTATTTCATATCATGTTTGTGTTTCATGACATTTCCGTAATACAGTGTTCAGTTTGGGACTAAATTTCAGTGTTGATTGGTTTACTCAGGAATGGATGCGTCAATTATGGTGTAAGAAGATAGTAAGCATCTTTGAGGATTAATTAATGTGACAGCATGCATCACCCAGTATGTGTCAAACAAGAAGAGACACAGTATGCAGCTGGACAATACTGCAAGGCCTCAATACCCAGCCCCTGCAGACTCAAGTAAAATAGTCCCAAATAAGATAGTTTGGCCATGTCTGCAGAATGGAAGAAGATTGGCTACAATGACAAGTTTTGGTAAAGTGGGATGATATAAATATTTATAGGGGACTTAGTGTACTGAGATCAGCTGTGAAGGTATCTGTATCTAATAAGTGTGGTGTATTACAGATGACCTTACTTGCTACCACATTTATACCTCAGTCAGAATTATTCTGGAATATTGTGATGACTACGTTGAATGTCTAGGGTTATGAAAATGATGAAGTGTAAGTCACAACAACAACAGACAGATAAACAATTTAATTTATTCCACAACACTTTACAACACAGTGACTCTCACACACATATAACACTCTATAAGACTATCTTAAATGAGTCAAGTGTTAAAGTTTAAAAATATATGTATTAATTCCTTTCAATAATAGATATCCTGATTCAACTACACAGTGAACCAGGAATCACAATCAAATGTAATTACAAGTTGTATGTATACAATTTATAGATATGATATTTGTATTGACATATTTTATTATAATTATCCTATGTGTGTAAGTTGTGAAGTGGTACTATGAGGTAATACTGGCTTTTTCAAGCTAGGTTGTTGTTTGTCATCATGACTTCAAGTGTTTGCTTATGGTGGAAATAGTATTGGGAAAAGTTCACAGTTCCTATCATTTGAAACAATTTATTGTCCCTCTTTATTTAAAATATTGTCAATTTGAGAGGGGGCACATAAAATTGAGCTGCTCTGGCCACAGAATCTTATCTTCTGTGAGGGCGGCAGGAAACAGACTCCTCTGCTTGCTTGCTTCACCGTGTTCTTGAGACACCTCACTGGTCGCTATCTGGACCAAGGGGTATGCTATCAGCCTCTGGATTCAGCAAAACTCAGACCAGGTGCTGCTTCAATAAGTTAGGACCACGGTCCCTGAAACAAGGTTGTACCTCCTACTTCAGAACTACTTTATAATCTGTTTCCACGCTGAACACAATACATAACAAACACTGAGTTCAGAGCGGTAGGCCAACTGCTAGCTTCATCTGAAACAATTTACACCAGTATTCTTCTCCTTAATGGTTACTACGCCTCTGCAATTCCAGCATTAGTTCCTTCTAGTCAATAAGATAAGTGTCAGTGTACTATTCGGTGATCCCATGCATTTATACTTCTCTCCGACAAGTTTTGTTCAGGTTGGAGCACTATCTAGGCTTTGCCTCATGTTTGCTACTGAACCATACACATATACAGACATAAATTATCAATTCACATTCAATTTTCATCAAAAAGATATCAAATATGTCAATCTTACCACAATTCATGGAAATAATAAACAAATACGTTGACTGGCGATGAATTATGGCACAAATTCCGATCTGCCTCTGTCCCAGGCTTTTATTTAGAAAAATATGAGCTGGATCTCAACGCACTGTTTCTTAGTAAGTTTATTTTAAAATGTGGCACTGAACAGACGCTCCTAATTGACTATATCAGTGGGTCTAGCCAATAGGACCATGTTTACACAAGCTTTTGAACAAATTTACCCTTCCTACGGTTCCCCTAACAACCAAAAATAGTATTTGCAATCCGACTAATCATGTTTAGCCTTACATATCTTTCCCTCCAATCAAATCGGATTTAACATGGTGGCCTATTTCCCGTAAAATGGTGGTTTCAAAACATGCCACTGTGCGATTATGATTTGGTGCTGTCAGACATCCTCACTATTTTCTTTTGGCTATAATTTGTTAATTCCTAGACTATTTGCATAACACTTAACATATTCTTTGTCAGCAAGTCCTAAGGAACCCAAATATATAAATTTAATGGGGCTAAGGGGCTGCGTTCAAAATATGCATTTTCTTCTACCTCCCGTTCACTTCGATACGATGTGGTGTCTCGGTACTGTCAGGCTTTCAGACATAAAACAGTATAATGTCATGTTTACTAATAAGCATTAAACAGGTTTTTAAACCTAACCCTCGTATCGGTAGTGTTTTTTATCACTGTCCATTTGAAAAAAAGTTAGTGCTTCATGCCTTACGCTTGGGGGTGGCATTAATTTTATATCACGAGACGCGTGTTAGTGTTGCCGGAGTTCCTCCGTTCAGCCCTCTCTCTTTCTATCCTAAGTCCATCTGTCCTTTCGTTTATGTTAACGTAGTGTATAAAATGAAATTAATGGAATCTTAATCTAGGTCATTAAGCAGCTTGCGTATCTCAAGGTTTTCTAAGAAATACAGTACACGTTTTATTGTTTTGTTGAAACGCGTGTATGCTGCTGTAGGCTTTACTAGTAAACGTGAAAGCGTGAGAATATGCAGACGAAGCAGAAAAAGGGGGATCTCGAGTACAGTCATTGTGACAGCACTGTTCTTTACCATTCTTCTTTCCCTTTTATTGAATTTATGTGTTAGGCTTTACATTTACCTTTTAATTTATATATGTGGATTTAGAATGTTTCACGACAAATTCTCCCCTCTTAAAACAGACGTTATATGTCAGTCTATAATTCTATATACACATAGAGAAATTTATTATTATTTCTGGGGCTTACGGTGATTCTCATCACACGGATGGTGGCTTAAAAAATCCGCTCCCAGATTTGTTTTTCCAGAAATATACTCTATGCTAAACTCAAATGGCTGCATAAGTAATGACCATCTGAGTAACCTAGAATTTTCATGCCTAGCCTGCGCTAGAAACGACAAGGGTTAGTGATCCGTTTGCAACTTAAATGCCTTCCCATACAGATAAATATTGAATTTCTTTATCGCCCATATTACTGCAAGACATTCTTTTTCGCTAGTTGAGTAATTGGTTTCAGCTTTATTCAACTTTCTGCTAGCATATGCCACTGGGCTTAATTCCCCATCCAGTGCATCTGATTTCTGTAACAGGGTTGCACCTAACCCGATATTACTGGCATCCGTCCTTACAATGAATTCTTGACTTAAGTCAGGTAATTTCAAAATAGGTTTGCTTGTGAGCTTTTCCTTCAATTCCTGGTAAGCCAATTCACATTGTGCTGTCCATGTAATTCGATCTGGATTTCCTTTACGTGTCAAATCAGTTAACGGTGCACATATGGAATTAAAGTTTTTGATATACTTTTGGTAGAAACCACATAATGAGACAAAGGATCTCACGTCTTTCTTGGTTTGTGGTCTCGGGGCTTTCTTTAGTTTCTCTAAATTCTTGGGGTCAAGGGTTCATGTTTCCCTGATGGACTGTGTCCCCCAAGAATTCTAATTCTTTACATCCAACGCAACATTTGGTTGGTCAGGCTGTTAAATTCGCTTCTCTAAGTCGATTAAACAGCATGTTCAGAGAGTCAATGTGTTCCTCAAATGTTTCTGTTGCTATAAGGATATCATCCATGAAATTTGTGATGCATGGGTTATTCAGAGGATCCAACAATTTTCTCATCATTCTAGAGAAGACACTAGGCGCATTCTTCAATCCAAATGGCAATCTGTTAAACTCATAGTGTCCCTCTGAGGTACTAAAAGCTAGGTATGGTCTAACCTCAGGCTTTACTGGAATCTGATAGTATCCTTTACTCAGATCCACTTTTGAGAAATATTTAGCTTTATTTAGCCTGGCAAACAACTGATTTGTATCCGGCAATGGATCCACCTGTCCTTCTGTGATAGCATTCAGTCTCCTGTAATCTATACAGAGTCTATGTTCTCCAGAGGGTTTCCTTAAGAGCACCACACTGGAACTATACGAAGATTCACTGTGTGAAATAATTCCTTCCTTCAACAAATAGTCTATCTCTTCCTTCAAAGCTTTCTCCTTAGCAAAAGGAATCGAATAGGGTTTCATACAGACAGGTGTGGGGTCTATCAGTTTCATATCGTATTCCAATAAGTTTGTATGCCCCGGTCAGTCTGTTAACACCTCTGTATGATCATCTAGAACCTGTTGCACTCTCTCTTTTTGATTTTTCGTTAAATGTGTACTGATTTTCACCTGTGCCGCTGTCTCACAGGGGTGTAATGGATATTCAAATGATGAAAGTGGTTCCTTTTTCATCTCCATGGCAATGGACAAGGTCAACAAGTGTGTCTCTTCCTGATTTTCTCTTTCCAAATATTTCTTCAGGAGATTCACATGATAGATTTTTTTCTTGCCCCTTCTTATCTATCTTATAATTGGTTCTAGACACCTTCTCTAGAACTGTATATGGACCTTGCCATCCAATTTGTAACTTATTCTGACTACCAGGTAGAAGAAGCAGTACCTTCTCTCCCACAGCCAAATCTCTGTCTTTAGCTTTCTTGTTGTAATAGGCAGCATGTTTCTTCCTGGCTTGTCTCAAATTTTCATTGGCAAGTTTCCAGCCAGTTTTTAAACGAGTGGTCAGCTCATTCACATATTGGTATGAGGATGTAATATTTTCCTCTGCCTTTTCATCAGTCCACGTTCTTAACAGCGCTTCATATGGACCTTTAATTTTGTGGACCTATTTGGCCATGCACCGGTATGGTCTCTTCCACTCGAAGCTCTATAGTGATGATTTTTCTTCCCAGAATTATCATGCACAAAACGACCGCTACCAATTCTTTTCTTGGGGCTTTCTTCCCACTTAGAATTCTTGATGAGAGATTTCCTCTCTACATCCTCTTCCTCCAGTTTGTTTAAGTCCGATTGAGGGATTTTCGGCTTATCCTGGGGTAAGACATCTTTTTGCACTCGCCGCATAGTGGCCATTGTAAAACAGTTAATTGAAGCTTGTCCGTGAAAAGGGGCTTCCCATTCCACTTGGTCCACTTTATTATTCTTTCTATTGTCAGGCCTACGTTTGCCCCGTGGCGTGTCCAGGTCCTGATCAATGTTCCCACTTGTGGGTGTTCCCTCATGTGCTATGCTACACCTTTCTACAAAATTTTCAATGTCCCACCTTGCCTTGGGCCAATAATAATTCTGAGCTACCTTTTGAATGATGGTACCTATTTTCTCATGGTCCCCATCTTGTTTCACATGTAAGCTCCTTATTAAGTCTGCCCTATATGCCTTTGGAAGAACCAACTGTCCGTGACCATTGGATCTAGTTCCGGCCTTCCTGTAAATCAACTTGTTTTTCATATAAAAATCTCCCTTGCCTGGAGTTGTATGACAAGTTGACAATTTCCTGAAACAAGGCTTGAGGGTCTTATCCCCAGCCTGGGCCTTCCTCATCTCATCTGGAGTGGTATCTATCAGAATATCCTCCTCCTTTCTTGAGGTTGACCTGACCTGAAGGGTGGCCATATACACAGGTTTCCTTCTACAATGGTCAGTGTCATGATTGTTCATCTTACAATTTTTACACCATCTCCTTCCTTGGTTGAAAGATTTTCTTTCATCAGATTTCCTTTCATCGAATTGTGGGGTTTTATTTTTATTGTCATACCGTGGCCTATCAAACTGGTGCTTACCTTTGTTATGATCTCTAGGATCAAATTTATTAAAGTTCTGTGGTGCCTTAAAATTATCTACCTGTTTCTTTTTATTACCTGATACCTCTGCCTGAGCTGCTTGATACCTTTCAGCGACATCTAGTAGCTCACCCAGTCTCTCTGCACCTTGTTCCATGAGAAACTTTCTCAGGTCTGGAGCCATGGACTCTCTTAATTGTTCTATAAGGATCATTTCCTTAAGATCTTGGGTTTTCCCCAGAGAAGTCCATTTCTCCAAGTATGTCTCTAACCGTGCAGAGAACTGGTGATAGGTTTCACCTGACAGTAGTTTAGCATTCCTAAATTTTTTCCTATAAAATTCTCCATTCTTTTCATATCTTAACAAAAGAGCCTGCTTTAGCATGTCATAATTTTCTTGATCACCTCTGCTCATTTTGGCAAAAACTTCATAAGCTGCACCACGAAGCCCTTGAGATAACTTTAAGCTCCACCTTTCTCTCTCTAACCCATACGTGGTAGCTAATAGTTCATATCTATTTAGATAGCTCTCGATATCATCGTCTTTCTCAACAAAATGATCTAAATGAAAGTTCATAGCTGAGGTTGAGGCTCCCTGACTAGCAGTAGCATCGGAGGCAAAGGGACTGGCACCATTTTCAGGAGCATGGCCTTGAAACTCAAACTCCCTTAGTCGTAACTCATGTTCCCTTTGCAATCTCTTCTCCTTCTTTTCTGCTTCCCTCTCTGCAGCCAATCACTTGTCTTCCCTTTTGGCAGTCAATCTTTTTTCTTCTCTTTCTGCCTCCAGCTTCTTCTCTTCATACTGGAGCCTTTTAATCTCTTTTTCTGCCTCCAATGCTTTTGCCTCTTTGTCAGCCTCTAACCTTCTTTCAGCCTCTTTTTCTAATCTTTCCGATTCTAATTTTCTTTCAGCCTCTTTTTCTAATCTTCTTTCTTCACGTTCAATATATTTGTCACATTCCGTAGTGACATAGGCAATCATAACTTGCCCGTCCATTCCTAACTCTTTTGCAGCCTGCATAGCAGCAGATCGAAATTTTGCCAAGTCGGCCATTTTCTAACCGACAAATGTAAACAATATCTAACTAAACAATTCAATCTCTAACTAAATATCTAAGGACAACCACAGGCACTGAGAGCTCAACCTTATTTATTTTCACCCAAGGATACCTTTTAAATTTTTATTATTCCCAATATATATAATAGGAGAAAGTTCAATATCCCGGGAGCGAGACCCCAATATATGTGGTAAAGTGGGATGATATAAATATTTATAGGGGACTTAGTGTACTGAGATCAGCTGTGAAGGTATCTGTATCTAATAAGTGTGGTGTATTACAGATGACCTTACTTGCTACCACATTTATACCTCAGTCAGAATTATTCTGGAATATTGTGATGACTACGTTGAATGTCTAGGGTTATGAAAATGATGAAGTGTAAGTCACAACAACAACAGACAGATAAACAATTTAATTTATTCCACAACACTTTACAACACAGTGACTTTCACACACATATAACACTCTATAAGACTATCTTAAATGAGTCAAGTGTTAAAGTTTAAAAATATATGTATTAATTCCTTTCAATAATAGATATCCTGATTCAACTACACAGTGAACCAGGAATCACAATCAAATGTAATTACAAGTTGTATGTATACAATTTATAGATATGATATTTGTATTGACGCATTTTATTATAATTATCCTATGTGTGTAAGTTGTGAAGTGGTACTATGAGGTAATACTGGCTTTTTCAAGCTAGGTTGTTGTTTGTCATCATGACTTCAAGTGTTTGCTTATGGTGGAAATAGTATTGGGAAAAGTTCACAGTTCCTGTCATTTGAAACAATTTATTGTCCCTCTTTATTTAAAATATTGTCAATTTGAGAGGGGGCACATAAAATTGAGCTGCTCTGGCCACAGAATCTTATCTTCTGTGAGGGCGGCAGGAAACAGACTCCTCTGCTTGCTTGCTTCACCGTGTTCTTGAGACACCTCACTGGTCGCTATCTGGACCAAGGGGTATGCTATCAGCCTCTGGATTCAGCAAAACTCAGACCAGGTGCTGCTTCAATAAGTTAGGACCACGGTCCCTGAAACAAGAAGGTTGTACCTCCTACTTCAGAACTACTTTATAATCTGTTTCCACACTGAACACAATACATAACAAACACTGAGTTCAGAGCGGTAGGCCAACTGCTAGCTTCATCTGAAACAATTTACACCAGTATTCTTCTCCTAAATGGTTACTACGCCTCTGCAATTTCAGCATTAGTTCCTTCTAGTCAATAAGATAGGTGTCAGTGTACTATTCGGTGATCCCATGCATTTATACTTTTCTCCGACAAGTTTTGTTCAGGTTGGAGCACTATCTAGGCTTTGCCTCATGTTTGCTACTGAACCATACACATATACAGACATAAATTATCAATTCACATTCAATTTTCATCAAAAAGATATCAAATATGTCAATCTTACCACAATTCATGGAAATAATAAACAAATACGTTGACTGGCAATGAATTATGGCACAAATTCCGATCTGCCTCTGTCCCAGGCTTTTATTTAGAAAAATATGAGCTGGATCTCAACGCACTGTTTCTTAGTAAGTTTATTTTAAAATGTGGCACTGAACAGACGCTCCTAATTGACTATATCAGCGGGTCTAGCCAATAGGACCATGTTTACACAAGCTTTTGAAAAAATTTACCCTTCCTACGGTTCCCCTAACAACCAAAAATAGTATTTGCAATCCGACTAATCATGTTTAGCCTTACATATCATTCCCTCCAATCAAATTGGATTTAACATGGTGGCCTATTTCCCGTAAAATGGTGGTTTCAAAACATGCCACTGTGCGATTATGATTTGGTGCTGTCAGACATCCTCACTATTTTCTTTTGGCTATAATTTGTTAATTCCTAGACTATTTGCATAACACTTAACATATTCTTTGTCAGCAAGTCCTAAGGAACCCAAATATATAAATTTAATGGGGCTAAGGGGCTGCGTTCAAAATATGCATTTTCTTCTACCTCCCGTTCACTTTGATACGATGTGGTGTCTCGGTACTGTCAGGCTTTCAGACATAAAACAGTATAATGTCATGTTTACTAATAAGCATTAAACAGGTTTTTAAACCTAACCCTCGTATCGGTAGTGTTTTTTATCACTGTCCATTTGAAAAAAAGTTAGTGCTTCATGCCTTACGCTTGGGGGTGGCATTAATTTTATATCACGAGACGTGTGTTAGTGTTGCCGGCGTTCCTCCGTTCAGCCCTCTCTCTTTCTATCCTAAGTCCATCTGTCCTTTCGTTTATGTTAACGTAGTGTATAAAATGAAATTAATGGAATCTTAATCTAGGTCATTAAGCAGCTTGCGTATATCAAGGTTTTCTAAGAAATACAGTACACGTTTTATTGTTTTGTTGAAACGCGTGTATGCTGCTGTAGGCTTTACTAGTAAACGTGAAAGCTTGAGAATATGCAGACGAAGCAGAAAAAGGGGGATCTCGAGTACAGTCATTGTGACAGCACTGTTCTTTACCATTCTTCTTTCCCTTTTATTGAATTTATGTGTTAGGCTTTACATTTACCTTTTAATTTATATATGTGGATTTAGAATGTTTCACGACACAAGTATGGGAAACTAAGAGCCAGAGCTCCAGACCTCCAGGACAACCCAGAGTCCACTGGGAGGACATTAGACAATCTCTGAAGGACCAAGGACAAGAATGGAACCAGGCCAGGAGGAAGACAGTAGATAGGATAGTTTGGTGCTTTCTCTTACAAAACTCTACACCTCACAGTAGACCAGGAACAACTAAGTAAGTAAGAGAAACAAACTGTAATGACAGTAAGGTTGTGTAGTTCTCCAGTGCTACAATAAACTACATTATAGTACTTTCTATTGGTTGTGGTGGAAAATAATTGAATAAGAAAATGATATCTGACACTGCATTATGAGAGTAAAACTAATGAACAAATCAAAGAAAGATTAAAGCTGTATGCGTAACAGACAACTTACAAATATTATCTACTTTAATTATGCTCCATTACGTGAATATAACAAAATTAAATTAAATTATAACCTCATTATCTTGTTCCTGTTTCACCCTGACAGCCAGACCACAGATGCCATGTTTAATGTTCATTTCATCCTGGTAGGGAAAGGAAAATCAGAAGAGGACATCAGAAGATTCTTAAAAAAAAAATACATAATTTTTCTGACAATCTTTATAAACATTTAATCTATTCCACAGAAATAGGGGCCAAAATTAGGAAGAATTAGTGTGTCAGTAGTAACAAGTATAAATAAAAAAATAAAAAAAAGGTATTAGAACAGTTTTACAAATTAACGGTACACACGAAACATGGGATGTTTTGGGTTTCACCCTTCGTCAGCCACAGTTACGAATAAACAAAAAGGACAAGAAATATAGACAGGTTAAAGAAATATACTATAGAAACTACACAACATGTAATGTGTTTATAATTATATATATATGAAATAGAACAACACAGGTGACGAGCAATAATAAAGCAAGGAAAATACAAAAACCAAAAAATATAATGACAATTAATTCAACAATCAACGAAAATCACAAGCAGAAAATGGAATAACAAAACAACAAGCCCTGATGTGACTATTGGCAAAAGGTACAGAGAAGCGGAAAATACAATGGCGACAGGAATCACAAATAAATGTGACGTCATAAAAGTGCACAAATGGGACAGGAAACAAAACACTTACATAAGAAAGATCGTGAAAAAGCGACGGATGAAATAAAGAAGTCTAAAACAGTGGAAAGCCAATAAATAACAGAGTTAAGCAAAACAATGTTGCTCATTTAAACCATGAGGAGAAAGACAATCTATTTTGAAAATGAGACAATTCTCTAGAGACAAGCGATTACAGTCATTGCAAAAGCAGGCTCGTAAACCAGTCACCAGGGCATCAAGGGAACCGGAATGGTCTGGGCTATTAAAATGGAGGACCACAGGTTTAGGTTCCCCGTGATAAATGTCATTTAAGTGCTCACGGAATCTATCTGCCAAACATCTGCCAGTTTCACCAATATAGGTAATGTTGCATCTTTTACAGATAATGGCATAAATAAGATTCCTAGATTCACATGTAAATGACTCTTTAATAATAAAATTGCCCTTCGGAAATGAAACAGTCTGAGTCTGGAGCACATGTGCACACATACGACATCTGGGGCGATGATAAGACTGTGTACCAAAATATGGAGGGCTAGTATTCATCAAGCGGCTGTGTACAAGAATGTCCTTGAAATTCTTATCCTTACGACATGCTACCAGAAGGGTATCACGGAACAACTCACTGGTAACAGGATCAGAGTTGAGAATAGGAAGAAGATGAAATATAATTCTTTTCACCTCCAAACAGTGGGGATGGACAGTTATAACAAGTTTGAGTCTGTCAGATTTAGCAGAAGGTGTAGTGGTGAGTGCCATCTGATGAGTGACGTGTGTGATACGATTAAGAGCATCAGATAAAACACGTTCAGGATAAAAACGTAGGTGAGAAAACTCCAGCATCTCTTGAGCTCGCTTATGAAAATCATCATCATCCTGACATAACCGACGCAAGCATAGAAGTTGAGAAAAGGGAATGGAATTTTTACAACTAAGAGGGTGAGATGAAGTATAAAGAAGGAAACCATGACCGTCAGTAGGCTTATAATAGACAGAAGTTGTAAGACCAGTAGGGCTAATTGTCACAGTGAGGTCAAGTGAGTTCACAGATGTTGTAGAAATTTGAGAAGTTACAGTAGTAACAAGGAGAAAAAAAACTCACCTTACAATCCAGCTCCAGTTTAATTTTTTCATCCATAAATGGGAACTGTGTTTGATTATTTCTTGGAGGCTGGAAAGAAAAATAAATGTAAATATAAAATAAAGTCTAAATTCCTAAAAAGAACAAACAACTTTATTGGTGTAGAACAGAGCACTGCAAACCCTTTTTACTTCTCAGCACACTAAAAGTATCATTCCAAACTCCAAGACAAACTATAATATTTAAATTCATGGGTTTGGTAAATTTTTAAAGATTCGATGCGATCATCAGAAAATGTTGCCCAATATTTTTTGTGAGGTACTGGTAGATAATGATAGAAAAGAAGAATCCCATTACACGCCCATTGAGGCATATTTGGAATATGGTGTTAGGCTCATATTTTCTTGACCATCAGCACACTAGGGTGATGTGGTCAGCATCAAGCTGGTCACCTTAACCTTCCAAGAGTTGCTCTGGTATGAAGTTTAATGGGATAATTCACACACACCATCAAGGTTAGGTTTAGGATTCCTAAGAATTACCCCTTTTTATTGTGTTTCTGAATTCTGTTTTGAAGCTGCATTTAAAAGATAGCAGACTTCATTATTATTTATTATATATAATTTGGATTTATGTTCAGGTTAGTGCTTGAGTTTTTTAATTGAAATGAAGATCAGTTGACCATGTTCTTCTCTATCATCCTAGAAAGTCTCCAATGTCGTTAGGGTTAGGATTAAAATTAGGGTTTAGGGTAAGGAGATCTAAGCCTAACCCAACCTTTACCACTTTGTTACTGCGTTTCTGAGTTCTATTTTAAAGCCATATCAACCAAATGTCAAACAGTTGTTCATTTCACCCAGTTATCTCAGACTTAATGAAGGAACAATTTTTAAAAAATGAGGTGTGCATCTTTCACCTTCCACCTATCCGCCTTCAAATGTGAACAGTCGAGCTAGCAAAATGGTTACAGCACTGGCTTCTCAATGCAGAAATAACCAAGTTTAAAACTAGCTAGCGACACTCGTTTGTCTACCCAGCTGTAAATGGAGAATCTGACAACATGACGTTGGGGCTTTCAAAGCATAGAGTGCCTCTTAGTGAGCTCCCCTTATGGGAGCATTCGATGTATGTCAGGGATTTTTAATTTTGAAATATTGTTTTCTACATGTAAATATTATGGAAAAAAAAAAAAAAGGCTCTAACGTCATACAAATGTGAATAGGTTATTTGCATCCTTGGCCATTAAGTACCAAAATACACATATATTAAAAATAACAATTCAGAAGATATTTACAAAGAGCACCAAACAATTAAAAAAAATGGAGAAGCACCCAATTGTCAGAAAGGAACAACAAAGAACAGCATTAAAACAAGAGGAATAAGTCAATGTTTAAAACCAGATAACTGCTGTGAGAACACAAATATTAATTCAAAGATAAAGGAAATCAAGAGTCCTGATAAAGATAAACAAGAAAACATGCAGCGTGTTAATCAGGTGAATCAGAAATTTACTCGTCTTATTGATACACTAAGGGTGAGAGTGAAGATAATCCAAACGAGTGGTAAGGTTGTCAGACATACAGCATTACCTGATTGTAAGATCATAAATATGCTAGAAAAATGTATTGACAAATGATCAGTTGTACAAATAACGAAAGCACAATATAACGTGATAATTACACTGATCAATACTGAAAAGGTGGCAGCTCTACTAAAAGACCTTGAAAAACAACCTGTTTCTTTAGATTTGGCACATAGTGTTAAGGTCAAGGTAGAAATTGTCAAAGAAACAAGGAAATGTGTCATCAAAGGTATAGAGAGGCTATTGACTGAAGAAGAGCTTCTAAATAGGCTGAGAACAGAGAATACTCAATCAAAATTAATACAACTGAACAAATATCAAGAAGATTGGTAAATTCAACTGTAGTTATTACACTATAAGAGACTTATTCGCTGACGATGCTGCAGTCATCACTCAAAGCCAACATGAGCTTCAGAGCTTGATGAATCACTTCACCCAAGCATGCAAGGAATTTGGCCTCACAATAAGTCTAAAGAAAACGAATGTGCTGAGTCAGGATGTGGTAGCTGCACCAGTTATCACTTCTGATAACTATGAATTGGCAGTGGTGCACCACTTCACATACTTGAATCTATTGTAGTGCAAGATTTCAATGCTCACCACACAGCTTGGGGAGGTAATGTGATAGACAAATCAGGAAAAATACTGTTAGATTTCATAGACAACAACTAATTAATCATACTAAATGATGGTTCAATAACCAGAACTAATCCTTGTATAAATCAACAAGACACAGCAATTGATATCAGTATTGTAACACCCAATGTTGCCAATACAAAATGGGAAATTATTGAGGATACAAACTCAGATCATCTGCTCATTGAAATGATGATAAATGATGGAGAAACCAATACTTCACTATACTAATGCAAATTGGATAGCTTTCCAAAATGAAATGGAAGAATTATCAATTACTAATATAGAAAATATTACAAGGCAGTCCTTGTTCTGAAACCCCCAGGGCAAGAGAGGCAGAGGTAGACCAAGAAGCACATGGAGAAGAGAGCTGGAAACAGAGGTGAAAATGATAAGGAGAACATGGAAAGAACTTGAGATGATGGCACGTGACAGGAGGACTTGGCATGTGTTTGTTGAAGGCCTAAGCTCCTTTGGGAGTGGAGGGTTATGAATATAGAAAATGAAAATGTTGATATGTTTGCAGATAACATCATGAAAGAAATATTAAAAATAGCTGTTAAACATATACCAGACTCTAATATGCCACAACACCTAAATCCACACCACATTAGGAATAAAAAAAGAGAATGCACAGTGGAATAAAAACCCAGTGCCATGGTGGACAATTAAATGTACAGAAAAGCAAAAACAAAGAAAACAAGCCTTTCAAAGATAGAAAACATCAAACAAAATACTGTAGAATCTAGAAGAATTTTTAAAAATAAGAAATGAATCAAACAAAATAATACTCAAAGCAAAAGAGAATCACTGGATAAGATTCTATCAAGCTCTAAATCCAAAAAATACCCTCTTTTACCGATGTGTGGAATAAATTAAAAGCTTTAAAAGGCAGAACTAGACAAATGATACCTACTTTTAAAAACCCAGAAAGAGCAGATACTGACAAGCAAAAAGATAATGTACTGACCATAATGTTAGTTCCATGAAAAAGATAGGTCAAAATGAGAACACTAGAAGAAAAAACTCATTACAAATCTCAGTGAAAAGGTAACTGAGAATACAGACGAGTTATCATATTTAAATGCATATACTACAATGGAGTAAGTGGAAAATATAATTTAAAAAAAAACAAATACAGCACCAGGACATGATATCTTGAGCTATGACATTCTGAGACATATACCAAGGAGTACCTTAGGAATTGTAACATCTCTTTTTAATAAAATTTGGAATTTAGGGAAAATTCCCAAGACATGAAAAATGGCAATAGTTATTCCAATACTAAAACCAGCAAAAGATGATCATGATGATGATAGTTCATACAGACCAATTTCATAAACTTCCCATCTAGGTAAAATATTAGAAACCATAGTTAATAACAGATTAAAGTTTTATTTGGAAAAGAATAAAATATACAGCCAAACTCCATCAGGATTTAGAAGGGGAAGATGTACAATGGATCAGATAATCAATAGAACATGAAATCAAATTAGGATTTCAAAAGAAATAAAACAAAGTAGCAATATTCCTAGATATAGCTAGGGCCTAGGATGAATGCTGGAGAGAAGGTGCTCTCTGTAAAATCAAAAAGATAGGGATTACAGATACAATGTATAGGTACTTAGAGAACTTTCTTCAAAATAGATATTTCACAGTACAAATTAACAATGACAGGTCAGAATTGTATGAACAACAGAATGGCATTCCTCAAGGATCAGTTTTATCCCCCTAATTTTTTACTATAATGGTAAATGATTTGAATGAAGAATTTAAAGATATCGAAAATGATTTGAAACAGTTCACAGACGATGTTGCTATATGGAGATCTGGGAAAAATCTAACAATATTATATACTAATCTTCAAAAATAAAGTGTATAAATGGATGAATAAATGGGGATATCACTTAAATGTTGTCACATAGGGAGTTATGTTCTATAAATTGTCTATATTTTCCTCTTTCTTCCACTCGGGTCCTCTAATTTTTTCTGTCACTCTTTACCTTTTTTCATATATATAAGTTTTTCGCATTCGTTCGTTGCGAAAAATATATTTCTTTCCCATCAGCGTTTTTCTTTCTCATACTGACTGGTAACCTTATTGCATTAGATGTCATTCGCGCAGTTTGACGAGAGGTGCGATTATGTCTCAGTCCATCTCAGACATAGGGCCGACATATCGTCTGCATTTTTCACCTGTCACAACGTAGCTTCTCGGTGAAACCGGGGAGGCGTGAATCGCAGCAGACATTGCTCGCTTAAAGTTTTGGTTTTCCGCATTGACACCCATGCTCCCCGGCGCAGTTTGAGAATTTGTCCGGGAATTCCATGACACGCCAAACTGTTGGCATCAGGAGCGCGAGAAGGGAAGATGTACAATGTGATCAAGTTAATCAAGAATCTAGGAATGGTAATGTAAAATGTAAGGTAGTTTCAAAAGAAATTAAAAAAGTTGAGCCTCTATTTTTAAGATATAGCTAGGGAAACTAGGATGAATGCTCCAGTGGCAGAGAAGTGGTCACTCTGTAAAATCAAAAAGATAGTGATTCTCTTAGTTACAATGTGATAGGTACTGTTGAGAAAATTTATATCAAAATAGATTTTGACAGTATCAAATGTTAAATCGACTTAGGTTTCAGAATTTGTGCAGAGTGAACAATTTAGAAGTCTGTTATATTCCTCAAGGATCGAGTTTGAGTGGAAATCAATTAAACATGTACTATAATGGTAAATGAATTGCAATGAAAATTTGAAGATAGTCAAAAACTTATAAATTAGATGCATCAGTTGACAGACGATTATTCCTAATTCATGGAGATCTGGGAAAAATTTATATAACTTAACAATTTTATATAATCAACTGTAGGCTTGTCGTGTAAAAATAAGTTATAACGAGTACATATTCTGTATAATGGATGAATAAATGTTGTTTTCTTCATTTAGTGAATACTGGGGTGAAACCCAACTAAGGCAGTAAAGCAATGATACTTGTAGAAGATAGAATTTTTAAAAATAAGGGTTGTTTGACATAAACTTACAGTGAGTCAACAGAGATTAGACAGTCCAAAGCACACGGTTTTCTAAAGTAGTTGATATGGCACTTTGACCAACATTTCTTCACAATAAACAAAAACATAGCTTGGCGGCGAGAAAAAATTACAAGAAATACACATTGTAGGGGATTTCACATGTTGGCATAGAATAGTGAAATAAAAATCTGGAGAGCGTTGTCCAAAGAAATAATAGAATCCTTGTGTTTCTGAACTCTGTGTGCCCGTTTAAACTTGCTTAATGGGAAAACCTGATTCAAGTGACATTAACAGTAAATCTAAAATTTAAAGAGTGAAAACGCTCCCCGAGGAACTGGACAGAAGTAATTGTAGGGCTGGAATTCGCTTTATCCAAAGAAGACAGATTCATATAAATTCCTACGTTCGCCAGACTCCAACAAAGAACTTTTTAGGTAAGCAGAACCCTAAAAGAATCCTAGTGAAAGTAACGGAACTGTCTTAGTTTACTGCAACTTGTTGTATGAGCTATTTTAGAATAGAAGAACCTAGATACTGTGTCAAAGTGTCTATACCTTCTAAACAAAAATCCTAATATATTTGAGGGCCATCATCTGTCTCATAACGGGGCTAGGGCTTGCCCATAGAGTTTATCAAGGGAGGGGGGGGGGAGTTATCAATCCTTGTGCATTTCTTGAATATTTTATGACTATTTGTATATGCTTTGATGTAATTTCTATGTGTTGTGAAGAAATTTTAAATGATAATTAAAATTTCCCTTGGAATTAATCAGGCGGTACACAGGACTTTGAGTTTGTTACGACGTCTGTGTGTTTAACTGTCGTCATGTACCCCGTGAGTGGTAGGGTAAATTATGTGTTTAGACTCTACACAGTAAAGGCATCGTAGAAGATCCACAGAGATGAAAAAGGGGTTTGGAAGTTCATCAGAGGAGATCAACAGTGCTCATTTATCAACTCAGCACTCTGTTTTGACACTGTGAGACGTTCTAGAAGAACTCAGCCAGGATCGAAAATCTACGACAAATGTGAATAAGGCAGTAGCAATGATCTTCAGTAAAGGTAGAATTGTTAAAAATAAGATAATTGACATAAACTTAGAGAGTCGACAAATTAGTACAGTCCAAAGCACACGTTACGTAGGAATGGTACTAGACCAACAGTTGAACTGGAACAAAAACATAGACAGACTGGTAGAGCCTTGTAGGGGATACCTTCACATGTTGGCATAGAAGGAAATAAAATGGCGTATAAAGAAATAATAGAAACCAGATATATACGCGGATGGGAAAAACAGAGATCGAAAGCTTAATTCAAAGAGTAAAACTGAGGACTGGACAGTAGAGTGGGATGGAAGTCTGAAGGGCAGACATGCATATAAATTGTTCAAGATTCTAACAAGAACTTGTCAGGTATCTAGAGAACTAAAAAATCATAGCAATGAGAAACTTCTTAGACTGCAACTGAGATCTAAACACACCTGTGAGAATGTCTTGAAACAAAAATAATATAGAGCATATCCTACTAAAATGTAGGTTGCCCATGGATTCACCAAAAAGGGGGGGGGGGGGGGGGGGGGGGGGGGGGGGGGGGGGGGGGGGACACTGCTGAAACAGGTTTTATTGAAAACAGGCAAGGACAAACTTTGATTTGTGACGACGGCTGGAATTTCCATGTACCAGTGGTAGGAAATTCTCTACACAGAAAGGCATGAGAATCCACAGAATGAAAAAGGGGTGTGGAAGTTCATCAGGGGAGATCAACAGTGCTCTGTTGATCAACAGTTTTTCGAGAGTAAGCTGAATTAGAAAACTCAGCCAGGAGCCAATCCACAGTGCTGAGCAAGTTGATCTGCCTTACAACACACACTCTGGATGGGAAAGGAGGTGCATTTTCCAGGTTATCAAAGGGCTTTGGGAACAGCTGGACAAAGCCTTGGCAAAAGAGTTGAACAACAACCTGAAGCAGATAATTTTGGAGGAGAAGCTGGAAATCTTTAGCGACATAATATATCTTCACCGCCACAAAGTGTCTGGAGTCAGGGAGGCAAAAGAAAGTAACCCACCACCTGGCGTAGAACAAATTAAGGAAGTGATTGTCGAAACAGGGAAGGCATGCCCCTGAGCCAAGAACCAGCTGCAATGGAAGGATACCAGATCCGAAATCGGAGAGTATTTGCCTGAATGGCGAGGGACACCTGTCTCTGTACAAGTAAAAAGGGATACTCACGTAAAATCAATGTCAGGTTAGACATAGTAATAACCTGAGATTTCGCCTCGAGTATTAGCGGGCGTACGCAAAAAAAAAAAAAAAAAAAAAAAAATGAAAACTATTATGTATATATTTCATTTATTACAGGTTATTATCTGATGTATATTATTTGTGTGTAGGTGGTAGGAATTGCATAATTTTATTTAAATCTGTGAATGATGCGAAGGATCAAGCATATTCAGGAAAACTATAATACTTGTAATTAATATTCGGAAGGACCAAGCTGTATAGCATTTGAGGGTGTACAGGAGTAGATAAACCAAGATGATTGTTGGAACATATAACTAATGGACATGTTTAAGCTAGTACTGTAATACTGAAATGATGTCCTTGCTTACTATGACTTTATAACCTTGACATCTGATGACTGACTGGTCTGACATCTATGCTAGTCACCTACAAATCTAGCCAGATACTAACCAGGACCGATATATTGCTTCAGGTTCATTTGATCCATACTGTCAACTATAAGAAGCCTGTGCATGTTCATCAGTGGTAATCCCACATAAATGAAGGAACCCAATGCATGAACTGCAGCTGGTTCTTGGTACCCCTACAGTTGGGT
This sequence comes from Oreohelix idahoensis, assembly GCA_024509875.1. NCBI lineage: Eukaryota > Metazoa > Mollusca > Gastropoda > Stylommatophora > Oreohelicidae > Oreohelix > Oreohelix idahoensis. The sequence continues at coordinate 210,908 of JAMPIV010005603.1, read as the reverse complement.
CTGCAAAGACTGATAGAAATCCAGTGACAGTTCGGTGTCATCAGTATCAAGGATCAGAGATAAGTCTTCTATAAAGGAACTGACAGCTTCACTATATGAAACACAGCTATCACAGCTATTACAGTATTAAGTCAGATGATGACAATATTGTGTTAAAGTCAAAGGACTAAAAGAACTCAAAAACTGAAAGTAAACTATATACAATGTAAATTTTCCCTTCATTCTTAAAATTAAACTATTTTACCTCATGGTATTTGGCAAAGCAGTCATTTGGGTGAAGGTGTGGATGATCTTGCACCCTTCACAATAAAATGTTATCATTCTAACTTCAGGGCTAATACAAATGATGCACCTGCGCTAAAATTTGGATTTTTTTAACAATAAGACTGGTTCCACACAGATGGTTCAACAGACTGTTGTGTTGATTAGCATGGGTTACTCTTTGTGGGATATTTTGGATAGTATCAGAAGCAACAAAACAAAAGTTCTGTAATTAATTGATTCTTGAACTGCAGTAGGGTTTGCTTCTTTGAATTATCTGATTTGGTGAGTGCAAACAAAACAAAAGCATTCAACTGGGATATTTCAAAGATCCAAAAGAAAATTTTCTTCCACCACTTTCTGGTTCTTCTGTTGAATGTTCCATAGGTTGTTACACACTGGTCAACCTTGTCACATCCATTCATTCGTTGGTTTTAGTCATCAATCATAATAAAAAAAAAGGTAAAGGATCCCATTACATGCCCACTGAGGCATATTGGGAATATGGTGTTAGGCCCATATTGTCTTGACCATCGGCACACTAGGGGTGATGTGGTCAGCACCACGCCAGCCGCCTTAACCTTCCCAGAGTTGCTCTGGTACCCATTTCATGAGGCTGGGTTGACCCCGAAGCCGTTTGTGGTCTAAAAAATCCCACCTCAACTGGGGATCGAACCATGGACCACTGAGCTAGGAAGCCAGTGCACTAACCACTGTGCTACCATGGCTCCTAATCATAACGGGTTTGTGCTTTCTTTCACTGAAATGATTTGTGATTTCTTTGGTTTCCATAGTTACAGAACTTGACACTAGAATGCATGACTGTTTTGCCTTTTTATCTCTAAACATTACACAAAGAAATTAACTTTCTAGATCCAGAAACCATTTCATCTGGAGATGCATCAGTTGTGTAGTCTTCAGAGCCTTTGAAAAATTTTTACGATTTATATTTACAGTACCAGTAAAATACTGATTGTTATCCGTAAGATATTGCAGCAATGCAAAACTTGTGTAGTAACGGTCTGCATAAATATGACCTTTTTCAAATCATTTTAGCAGTGTATCAAATACTTTGATGGCTTGCTGGCTCTTTACATCTAGCTCAGGACTGTATGATGTATTGGCACCAAAGTAAATCAACAACGTGACAACATAACCAGTACTACTGTCACAAAGGCCGAAGGTCTTGACATGAAATTTTTAGGCTTTAAGGCATTGAACATTTTATGTGCCCACCTGCCTTTCCACCCAATTACTATTTCATCTAAAGACAGCTCTTTGTAGGGATAAAATGCCTCCTGAAATTGTGTTAGGAGTTTCTGCAGAAACAGCTCAATTTTTGCTTTTCCCTGTGCGTCAACATCACTTACATGGAACACTGTGTGATACAATGCTTGGAACCTGTCCCTTGTAAATATCTGCCTGAAATAGGGAGTCTGTATGTAAGGCTCCTGAGACCAGTAATCACTCACTTTTGCTTTTTTGGCAATACCCATGATAACAGAAAAAAATCTTGTAAAGTTCATGTAGTGTTATTGGATGCCAGCTGCAATAAACAGACCTTCTGCTCGCTGTTGCAGCTTTTGATTGACAGTATAATCATTGACTGACGCAACAAGTTCTTTCCAATATTTTCTCTGTTAAAAGGGCTTTCAGGATAAAAAGTGCTGGTGAGTCTTCTGGGACAATATCTGGATTCACACCAGGAGTCCTGCCCTGAGGTGGAACAAAGCGAAATGCATTCTGAGTTGAACCCTAATCAACTTCATTCCATCCAACCTCCTGTTCAATAATATTGTTGCCCTGAAGCTCAGCATTACCAGATTCAGTGATTACTGATATCAGCTGTGATCTAGATCTATCTTCTCTTTCCTTTTTATGGCATTTACCTTTCCCTTTTAGCAATCCCATACCAGTTCTATAACTAGGTCCATCCAAGGGACATGCCCCCTTGTCCGCAGAATCTGTTAATTTATTGCTAAATTCATCTTCATCGGAACTATCAATGCTCAAAAACACATCACTGTCATTAGCAATCCATGACTGAATAAGCTGCGATGCATGCTCAGCCAATAATCTTTTTGAATGACCATTTGAACACGAAGCCATTCTCAGACAAAAAAAAATTTTTTTTACTGATCTTTTTCTTCTTTGATCCATAACCGTCAACCATCAAAGCAGTCAGTTGCCATCATGCCTGGTGGCGCCTTGTATGGCAGCAACAAATTGATTCCACTTTGCTTGGTCGGTGGCCATCCTTCGTACAGTGCCCCAACTCTGGTTCATTCTTTACATCTCGGCTTCCACAGTTTTACTAATCAGTCCTAATTTATTTAATTACAATCAAACAATATTTCACACAAATGTGACTATTCAAGTATTTTCATACACGAGGTTTACCCTAAAAGGCATTAGAACTCTTTTATGGGAAGAACAGTATGTAAATATTGTTAAAATCACAGTTATTGAAACGGTACCCAAATCGTCTACCTTATAGGCCAGCTGTAAAATGGCGACTGACTTTCAACCTATTAGAAAGGCCGCATGGATATTAAGAGTTAAGCTAATTCATAGAACAGCCCCAGCAAAGCATAATTCTAGAAAATGAGAAACAAACTGTACAAAACATCATTTTCAGTGACAGTAAACATGTGTGGTTCTCCAGTGATACAATGACCTAATACTTTTTTTATGGGTTGTGGTGGAAAATAATTGCATAAGCTACCCTCATAGGACATTATGATCATGATAAGGAAAGAGGTGTTTGATGCAATAATGCAAGTGTAGATCTGTTGAATAAATGAGTGTACTAAGGCACACTGATAGTTTACTAAAACTAATTAATAAAAAATAAACTACTCACCTCATAACCTGGTTCCAGTTTTATTTTTTCACCACTGAATGCAGCTGTAGTCTCAACATGACATGAAGTCTGAGAAGAAAGAGTGATGGACCATAGCAGGATTTATTACACTGCATTATGACAGTAAAACTAATGTACACATTAAAGAGAGATCAAAAGTGTACACTGTACACGTAACAGACAACTTGCAAATATTATCTACTTTAATTAAGCCATATTACATGTATATATAAAAAATAGAATTAAATTGTAACCTCATTATCTAGTTCTTGTTTCACCCTGACAGCTAGACCGAAGAGGCAATTTTCAATATTCCCTTCATCCTGGTGGGAAATAAAATCAGAAGAGTATGTCAGAAGATAAGAGTTATATTCTATAAAAATAATACATGATTTTTCTGAGAATCACTAAAAACATTTAATCTATTGCACATTTTTTAGCAGCCTGATCCCATAAAGGAGTATGGGCCAAAATTAGGAAGATTTACTATGTCAGTAGTAACAAGAGTCAACAACAACAACAACAAAATCACTTTACAATCTCACTCCAGTTTAATTTGTTCATCCATAAATGGGAACCTTGTTTGACTATTTCTTTGAGGCTGGAAAGAAACATTTAGTTTCATATAAATATGCAATAAAGAGATTGACATCCTAAAAATAACAAACTACACTAGTGGGGTAGAAGATGATCTAGAGATGTAAGTGGTAATAATCACAAACATTATAGAGCACAGTCCAGATAAGTAGAAGTCTCTGGGACCATATAAAACATTTCTACTTTTCAAAATTCTACTTATACAAATTTTGCTCAAAATAGACATTTATGTCAGATAAGAGGTAAAGTGGAGCCATGGTAGCACAGTGGTTAGTGCACTTGACTTCCTGGCTCAGTGGTCCATGGTTTGATCCCTAGTTTAAGTGGGAGTTTTAGACTGCAAATGGCTCCAGAGTCAACCCAGCCTCCTGAATTGGGTACCAGAGCAACTCTGAGAAAGTTTAAAGGTGGCCAGTGTGATGCTGACCACATCACCCCTAGTGTGCCGATGATCAAGAAAATATGGGCCTAACACTGTATTCCCAATATGCCTCAGTGGATGTGTAATGAGATCCTTTACATTTACAAGAGGTAAAGCATGAAGCAATTATTTTAACCAATAAGAAATATGTATTTTGATTTTAAATTTTCATTTCTGCACATTCTAAAATTTTCAAAAACAATAATCATCTTTCTTCTTCTTTGATCCTTAGCCACCGACTGTCAAAGCAGTCAGTGGCCATCATACCAGGTGGCATCTTGTAGGGCAGCAAGAAACTAATATTAACAAAGTGAAGCCAAAATGTAATGTTAAGTTAAATGCTAGTAGGGGTAGGGGCCAATATTGGTTAAGTTAAATGCTAGTAGGGGTAGGGGCCAATATTATGAAGAAGTAGTATATCAATTGTAACAAGAGGAAAAAAAAACTCACTTGACACTTCTGCTCTAGTTTAATTTTTTCATCCATAAATGGGAACTGTGTTTGACTATTTCTTGGAGGCTGGAAAGAAAAATTATGTTTCATATAAATATACAATATGTGGTGTCTGCCCATGCACACCACATGTTAGATTTATTGAGTTTGAGTTAGTGCTGATAAATGCGGCACTATTTGGGATATTGATTGAAAATGAGGCGCACCGGAAAATGACGTCAGAGTTTGTGTTGATATGTGTATGGCCAAGGTGAAGTAAAACCTTGCACTTTGTGACAGCTGTGGTTTTTGGCTGTGTTTTCTTTTTAAGTTCCAGTATGGACCTACTACGAAGTGTGTACCTCCTGACAGGAGAGGGTTTGTACAAGAGCATGAATACTCTTGAATTAAAAGTAATATGTACGGAGAAAATTAATAAATAAGGATTAATCATGAATAACGAGTATGCATGCTACAAAGAATTTCAGTTATTAAAAGATGTCGAATTCGTTTTAAAAAGAAGACTGTTTTAGTTCCTCATTGGTCAGGTAGAGAACCTGTATGCGTGTTGTGATAGAGGGAACAAAACTATGAAAAGTGAGAGATTTTACCCGGGATGTAACGGGATAACGAGCAGTACTATGAGCGACCGCTGGAGCAATCAAATTTATATTAACTGTGGACAGGGGTAGCAATTTACCTATAATAATAATAAACGAACACAAAATATATTCGAACAGCGCCCCACCACAGATATTAAAAATACAAAAACTCTAGTGGGTAGAAGATGATGTAGAGATTAAGTGGTGATAATTGCAAACATTATGTTGGAGAAAAAAATACAAATTTCTTGCAAGCTGCAGTATTTATCCCAGCAAATATTCTTGCTATCTAACTTCTTGTTGTATATATGCTGTATTCTTTTTCTGTGTCTGTACTCATTTAATTTATTCCCTGTGGTTAAGTTGTAGGAGTAACATTCCCTGTGATAAAAGTATAGACATAATATTCCCTGAAGTAAAAGTATAGAATTAATATTTGCTGTGGTAAAAGTGTAAATGTAACATTCTCTGTAGTAAAATTGTATGAGTAACATTCCCTGAATATCACATGACATGTTAACTGATTCATTTTTTTACAAGAATACTTTTGTTCTTCGTTTTCTCACCACATCATATTTTTTTTTAAATCTTCTGTCAAGCCAGTATTCTTTTATCCTTTCATTGTGTTTTTGTCTCCCCTGATTTCCCAGCTTTTATCATTCATGACCTTATAGCTCCCCATGGAGACTATATCGTTCAACGCAAAAAAGAGAGGATTATTTATTACATGTCAAACAATAATTTCATCAAATCATTTTGATTTTGTGTATATTGATATATTCATCATCATCAGTTGCCATCTCCACAACGAAGGTTGGCTGTAATTGATCTCCAACGTCTTCTGTCTCTTGTCTTGGTGGTGCACTCTGATAGACTCTTTCCTGTCCATCTCTTGATGTTATCTTCCCACTTATAGCGCTGTCTTCCCCTTGCATGTTTGCCTTCAACTCTCCCTTCTGTTATGGTCTTCTGCAAGGTGTTATGCCTTTTTATGTGGCCAAAGTATTTTAGCTACCCAACTTTGATCTCCCTCATTAGTTCTCTTTTCATACCTAGATTTTCTAGGACCTCCTTATTTGTTTTCATCTCTTTCCATGAGATACGCCCCATTCTTCTATATATCCACATTTCAAGAGCCTCAATTCTTTCTTCAAAATGCTTATTTATTGTCCATGTTTCTGCACCATACAGAAATGCAGAATATATATAACACTTTATGATTCTCAGTTTTAATTTGTGAGATAACTGTTTAGATGTCAGTATATGTTTCATGTTGTTGAATGTAGCTCTGGCCATTCCTATTCTCTTCTTGATTTCTGTTTCACATCTGCCATCTTCTGTTATTATATGACCAAGATACACGTAGCTCTTGACTTGTTCCAGGATTTTCCCATTTACGCTAATCTTTAATGTGGGTTTATCGTCTGTTATGCTAATTATCATAGTTTTTGTTTTCTCAATATTAATGTCGAGTCCATATTCATGACTTATACTGTTCACTTGCTTCACTAGTTCTTGTAACTCCTGTTCGCTTTCAGCTAACAACACGGTATCATCTGCATATCTAAGGTTGTTTAATGACCTTCCTCTGATGTTCAGTCCTGGTATTTCCTGTATCTGTTTGAAAATTTTTTCGGTGTATAAATTAAATAGGCAGGGGGACAGCACACAACCTTGTCTGACACCTCTTTTTATGTCTATGTATGATGAATAATTCCTTCCAGATCTTACTGTGGCAGTTTGCTCCCAATAAAAGTTACTGAGTATTCTTATATCTTTTCCATCAATACTTATGTCTTCGAGGCATTCAATTATTTTCTCATGATGGACTCTGTCAAAAGCCTTCTTATAGTCAATGAAGCACATGTACATACTTTTTTGGACCTCTGTAATAACACTAGTCACAAATCCTATGAGTGATTTAATTAAAGTGTCAGGAATGACGTCATCCAACTTGGGGTAGAATTGCTTAGAGCTAGGACGGAAGTGATGGTTTGAGAGAAGGGGGTTAAGTGAGTTGGTTTTAGGCACGAGACGTGCGAGGCAGTGATTTTGGGGTTTTGACCATCTTGTAAGTTCGATGGCTGTGTGTTATTTCTTGGGATGACTGGTTTGTATACCACAGAAGCACATGTATTTATGAACTATTATGAAGTTGTCAGAGGTTACAGACACTTAATAAAGGTGTTCATTCATATTTAATCCAGCTTGAACTTATTTCCTGAACGTCAGTAGGAAGTGTCGTTTGTTTACATCAGGTAATAGAGAAAAGAATGTTACCATATTTTCGACGATCATGCAGCCTAAAACATAAACACAGTTACGAGTCTCCAAAAGAATCACCTGGGTTATGTTCCTATTCTGTAATCACCATCTCTGGCAGTCGCCAGTAAAACAACAGATGAACATTGATAAAAGATTCCACCCCATTCTCACCCTGTCACACTAGACTTGATTTGTCACCGTGACCAAGCCCGGTCACATCTAACTTGATTTGGTGCCGTTCCCGTCCACTCCCCCGGCCACATAACTTGATTTGGTGCCGTTGACCAGCTCGTAACTGCCTTTTTACGATGGATTCAGCTATTTGATTTGATGCCCGTGACCAGCTCCTAACTGTTTTTTTTATGATGGATTCACCCATTCAACAGCTAGAGCATCAAGTATTTTTGTTGCAAAAGAAAAACCACCTGCTTCAACAACAACTGTCACAGCAACAAACAGCTGCTGGAAGGGCACACTGGAACAGTCTCAATAAAAGACACTGTCGAATTACAGTGAGAAACGTTATCAATGTAATCAAACAAGGAAAGATATTTGAAATAAATAATGTTACCAGTGACAAAGAAAGATGTATGGTAACGACAGAAAATGGACTAAGAGCATATATAAAGCCAGTAACACAGTGGAGAAAAACCTTTAACAGACGTTATCATTCCTGTTCCACCGCTGAGGTTCATATCCTCTTCTGAGCTGTACTCACGTATCCACTCCCGTGACGCTCGATTGGCTGAGTTACCCTCCGTTACTCCAGGCCCCTCTCATGCTTCGCCTCAGCATGATATTATTGTACCTCCTATTACTGCCGCAACTCCTGTCCATACCTCCCTTCCTCCCCCCGTTCACCTCTCTTCTGACCCCCTCCCTCTGTTTCACCTCTCTTCTGACCCCGCTCCTCCCTCTATTCATCTCTCTTCTGACCCCGCTTTTCCTCCCTCTGTTCACCTCCCTTCGGACCCCGCTTTTCCTCCCTCTGTTCACCTCTCTTCCGACCCCGCTTTCCTCCCTCTGTTCACCTCTCTTCAGACCCCGCTTTTCCTCCTTATGGTTATTTTCCTCCGCCTCCCTCCGACCTTGATAAAGAACCTGAGTCTGACTTTTCAGATTTTGAATCTTCTCTTCCTCCTTATGGTTATTTTCCTCCGCCTCCCTCCGACCTTGATACAGAACATGAGTCTGACTCTTCAGATGTTGAATCTTCTCTTTCTCCTTATGGTTATTTTCCTCCGCCTCCCTCCGACCTTGATACAGAACATGAGACTGACTCTTCAGATGTTGAACCTTCTCTTTCTCCTTATGGTTATTTTCCTCCGCCTCCCTCCGACCTTGATACAGTACAAGAAAAGTACCAGCTTGACATAGAATCAGAATTCGATTCGTCAAGTGGGGAGGATAGAGTTATGGGCCCCGACGAAAATGGATACAGGTCGGATGAGCTCCAGCATATAACGGACGACGAAGGCCGTAGAATTTATTTCCCGAAAAATGAGATTAGTGATCTTGACTCTTCCCCCGATTATTCTTCTTTTGATATTGGACCTGATGTTCCTCTTCCCTCAGCTCGTTTTCTCTTTAGACGTCGTCATCCAAAATTCATTTACGATTCTGTTCCCTTTCCTAAGCCCCTTCACCAGCGGGCCGCCCATGTACGAACCCGTTTTCGTCGCTCCCGTGGTTCTGTTCATTCTCCTTACCGTAGTCCCTCTCCTCCGCCTCTCCCTCCCCCTGTCACACCTCCGTCCCGTAGATTGCGTGTTCCCCTCCGTTATCCTCATACCAGTCCGCAGCCTCCACCCCGACCCTCCCGTTTTTGTCCACTCCCGTAGTCCATGCCATTGTTCCTACATCCCAACCTACACAGTACGATCCTCGCCTGTTATTGTAAGCCATTGAAAGATTGGAAACAATGAACATTTTTGCAAAGATGTTTACAAATTGAACTGCACTTACCTCCAGATGCCGTCTCCGGTCAGGTTGACATTTCCTGCCCTGCTATTATTTTTAGCATGAAGTCGACCCTGCTTCTCGTGTCTTCCGATGCAGGTCTCCTACACAATACCCTCCTGCTGAATTGCTTGATCCTGATGCTACCTTGAAGTCCAATCGTTACGCATCCTTGAACATCTGGGTTACACACTTTACGCATTTCCAGTTCAGATAGGAAAGTCCAACAGCCGTTATTTATGGAGAGCTGTTACATTTTCGTCCGCAAGAAGACATTGCTGAATCTACCGGTACATGAACATTTCCCTTACAACATCCTTTCGACCACTGCTGATGGAGATCCACCAACTCAGACGATCTCTGCAGTCCTGATATATTGTAGTTGATGTAGTTCCCTTTTACACGCGTTAGCGTCATTATGTCACATTATTTTGACTAATGTAATATTTGACCATCTTTTGTGCCCCTATGATTTTTTTTTTTTTTTTTTTGTTTTTGTTTTTTTTGCCATGTTTTTTTGATGTAAGATTTTGCCCAGATTTTTTTTAAGGTTTACATCGTTCTGTTGTACCAAATAAAAGTGATTAACTAATGTACATCTTCACCCGCCACTAATGTTGGCATCATTCACGATTTATTATGATGATGACACCATATTGCATTATGATTGTTTGAATTTTCGGTTATTGTTACACCGACACTCATACATGTGATTTAACTATTTGCCCATTTATATATTCTATACCATTGTCCATTGATTACCATGTTTCCATTCCATTCATTGTTTCCGGTTATTGTTACACCGGCAAAGTCATTTTTTTTAATGAGACTTACCCATTTTGCCCATACTTTGCCACCAAGTTTTGTGGTTTTATTTCCATTTCCTCCATTCATATATTTTTTTTTTCATCACCCACTTCAGTGAAGTGTAGGGTGACAGCCATTTTGGGCATCCGCTATATTTTATGTGCACCCGCCATATTTTTTTTGCCAATTTTTTTTTCCTTGCGACGTTAACTCGCTTGTCATGTTATTTTATGTTTTATGATTCGCACAAGTGTGAGAGATATTGATGACTATAAATCCATAAAGCGTTTTGTTAGTTCGTTAATGAATGTTAGTTACTGTTCTATTTTGGTCATATATTTTTTTTTTTGGCCACTTATTAGTACTATTTGTAGTTACCATAACCTCCATAGTTTTTTCTTCCCATGTGTCCCTCGTTTATGTTATGTCCATCAGTCCCTACCCCTTCATGATCGATTTTTTAGTGTGAAATGTTAATGGTGTTATTTCATCCATTATTCCCATCTATTGTTTATTGTAGTCCTTCTGACATGATTTATGGTGGGATACATGAATCCCAATAATTTTTTTTAGAGTTAGTAATTTTTTTTCTAGGGAATAAAGTGTCTCCTACGGGATACACTTTAGTGGCCCAGGGCGTATGTGACAGTACGGACTGTTACGTCGGATTAACACTAAGGTGCTGCCACTTAATTATAGTTAGGGTAAGAATACTTAGCAAGATTAAACACTAAGTATTTGAGCGTGTCTAGTTAGTGTAATAACACTAGTCACAAATCCTATGAGTGATTTAATTAAAGTGTTCAGGAATGACGTCATCCAACTTGGGGTAGAATTGCTTAGAGCTAGGACGGAAGTGATGGTTTGAGAGAAGGGGGTTAAGTGAGTTGGTTTTAGGCACGAGACGTGCGAGGCAGTGATTTTGGGGTTTTGACCATCTTGTAAGTTCGATGGCTGTGTGTTATTTCTTGGGATGACTGGTTTGTATACCACAGAAGCACATGTATTTATGAACTATTATGAAGTTCTCAGAGGTTACAGACACTTAATAAAGGTGTTCATTCATATTTAATCCAGCTTGAACTTATTTCCTGAACGTCAGTAGGAAGTGTCGTTTGTTTACATCAGGTAATAGAGAAAAGAATGTTACCATATTTTCGACGATCATGCAGCCTAAAACATAAACACAGTTACGAGTCTCCAAAAGAATCACCTGGGTTATGTTCCTATTCTGTAATCACCATCTCTGGCAGTCGCCAGTAAAAAAAGATTCAACTCAGTCACACTGAGCTTGATTGTTACCGTGACCAAGCCCGGTTGCTGGATTCTGAGGAAACTTCAGGCCATCAAAAGTGAAACGGGGAATTTTTTAAACGGCGTCTTTCATATAATTTTGTAAATCACGAAAAAGCCGGATATTTCAACACTTAAAAAAAAATCAGGCTGGAAGCAAAGTTTAGGCATGGAATGCCAGATAAAACTGGCCAAATCTGCATGCATAGGCCTACAGCAAATACATGGCAAGCCCCAACCCTCCCACCTATCCTATATATCAGGTCAAGGTCTGTCTATGTCTACTTTGTTGATCTTGTCATTTCATTTCAATTCTTCAAGTCTTACTACTTGATTGTTTCCCCTTCTCCCTTGACAGAAACAGCTAAGATGACATAAAAAACAGTTATTAAATACAAGGTTAGATAGAGGACATAAGCTCTAGAACATGAGTTCATAACTCTTTTGTGCCGTTGACTTCATTGATTAATCAGTGAAGGCTACAAACCCCTCTGGTTGTCCCTTGACGGCTAATGACCCCTTCTACATAGACACCTCATTAACATTTTTGCAAACAAATAATGTTTTAGTAAAAAGAAAAATTGTTTAGCTTATATAAAATATAATGTGTAAAAAAAAGAACACATTTCTTTAAATGTGTAAAAAAAAGAACACATTTCTTTAAATTTGAAAACTTATGATAATTTTCAGATTAATCTGATGAAATTTAGGTTATATATACAAACCCCAGGAATCCATTAATGAACTCCAAAGGGGTCATGGACCACAGGTTAAAAAAAACCTTGCTCTAGAACAACACAAAATGAATGTTATTAAATTATAGAAAAGCCACAATTAGAGCCTGGAAACTAAATTGCATGTCTTTTTAAATAAACGTGCATTCTTTCCCAATTTGTTTGTTGTGTTTGTTTTTTTTAGAAATATTTATGTCAATTTTTTTTTTACAAAATATATGTGATTTTCCCCATTTATATGAAGCATTATTACTCATCATAGATAAAGCTTCTATGCCTTCACGCCACTCTTGTCATGTCACTGATTTACTTAAGTAAAATGACAATAAAAGAAGTGACCACAAGAGAATGAGTCAACATGTAGCAGAAAGAGATCAACACAATTATTTCCCCTCCATGTTAAGTGCTCACATAAACCATAACAAGACATGTGACTAAATAATGTATACTGTCTTCCTCTCTATTTAATATCTACCCAGACACATTTTTGCAGACAGATACAGGAAATGCCAGGACTAAACATTGGTAGAAGATCACTAAAAGAGCTTAGATGACAAAAGTTTTATTAGCTGAAAGTGACCAGGACTTACAATAACTAGTGAAGTAAGTAAACATCATAAGTCTTGATTATAGATGGGACATTAACATTGCCAAAACTATAATTAGCAAAGCAAATAGTAAGCCAAAACTAAAGATAAGAATAAATGGGAAAATACTGGAACAGTCATGTCTCGCATGTCTTGGATACATAATAAGAGAACATGTCAGATGTGAAATGGAAATTCTACATTCAACAACATGAGGTAAATACTGACTGACATCTAAACAATTAACTCACAAATTAAAACTGAGAATTATCAAATGTTACCTATATTCTTACTGTACAGTGTAGGAACATGGACTATGAACAAGCAATTAGAAGAAAGAATTCAGGACTTCGAGATGGGATAATATATATATATAAAAGAATGGGGCAGATTCATAAATTTGAAAGGACAGTCATCAAGTGTTATTTTTGTTTGTGACTGTATGGTGTAGAAACAGGGACAATTATCACACAGTTAAATGAAAGAATTGAGATCTGGATATATAGAAGAATGAGGTGATTCTCATCAAATGAGTGGGAAAAATCCTAGAACAGCTAGGAATAAAAACAGAAATAATGAACGAGATCACAGTCAAAATGTTTTGATTATATCAAAATACATTCCCAACCACTTTGCTGAAAACCATAATGGAAGAAAAAGTTGAAGGCATATGTGCAAGATGATAACAGCGTTGTTAGTAGGAAGATAACATCAAGAAATTTATGAGATATAGTCTATTATAGTTAGCATTAAGATGAGACAGACGATGCTAGAAACATATTGTAGTCAGCCTTTCAAGTGAAAATGGCAGCTATAATAATAATAATAATAATAGCCCCTTCAGTCATAACTGACTATGGCAGCTAATGTGATCAGATTTCAGATCATTCAGTTCTTGTCACAATAAATATTTAGGCATACACAATACACATCTCATGTTAACAACTAGATTAGTATATACCTGCCGCCATGTTGCCCAAAAGCTATCAATACTGCTTTTAAGTTAGTAGGACTTTAATATTTAAAAAAAAAAGCTTGAAACAGCATATGGATTTGGGATGAAATGAAGTACAGGGAGACGTCTTTTTCAAAGCCATCCAAATAAGTCTCACATGTTGTTAGGGGTAGGTTTAGGTAGAGATGTTGTCAAGTCTTTCTGGAGCATAGCAATTTCTCTTCTGCTGTATCTGGTCTACTGCATTCTCATTAGTTTTTTTTATAGCTTGAATAGCTGAAAGTGAGTCTGTTAATATTGTCAATTTATGAGGAGGGTAGCTGAAGATTTCTAGAGCTTTCAGAATTGCAACCATCTCTGCTGTGAAAATACATGTATGATCTGTCATAATATACCCTTTCACAATTTGCCACATGGGAACATAAATCCTTATCCCTAATTTGTTTTCTCCATTAGATCCATCTGTGTGCACTGTAATGCTGTCCTTTGATATTTGTTGAATATATCACCTGGCTTTGTTTTTGATAGTTTCCATATCAGTTGCTTTATTAATATTAATTATGCCTGCCAGGTGGTAGTCTGTATCCTGTTTCTTGTGTTCCCAGGTTCGTACCACCGGCTTGTATACACTACTGGTATTAATTGATGCTTTTAGGGCATCCAAGTGTACTAGTTCCTCCATGCATTTCCAACCTGTCTGGTATCTAATGGTATTCATGAAGCTGTTCTGGGTTGTTAATTGATAGGAAACTATATACAAAGCGATACAACTACAACAGGAGGCAATCTGATCATCAGAAAGATTCCCCTCGTTGATCAAGTGTTTTGGCCCTTTGTTCTCCTTTACACTCTAAGGGGGGCCCACCAGGGTCATGACTCCCAAGTGTCTCAGCCTCCTGTTGTTTGTGCAGAACATGAACCCATTCCACCTTGGTTGCAGCTTTAAAATCCACAATTCCGCCAGCAGGAGGCAATTGTGAAAGTAACAAAGTGAAGACAAATTATGGTCATGAATCCGACGAAGGGTGAAGCCATTATGAGCTGGCAACTGAAATTTCACCTGACACCTCATATAATATGCAACACAAGTTATCTGTAGAGCTGCCGTCCTTTCAGCAATACAACGAATAACTCTTGTGTATTGCGGACTTCGAAAAATGTCCATCTCAGGGGCTAGATTTTACTGTCACGAACTCCATAGCTCATTGCAGTTGTTCCACAGCCAGCATGATGCCTTTTCTGCAGTCTCACTAAGCCTCTTCAGTGCCCTTGTTCTTGACTGTCCCCTCAGCCCCAACAGTTTCAATAAATCATACACTGACGCAGCCACGAACCCTCTTGCATCCACCTCAACAGCCATGACCCTTGCAGTGAACCCATCGTGTCTCAGACCCGCGGCCAGATCACTATACTTTGCCGCTTTGAACGAAATTGAAGGGGATAAAACTGATCCTTGAGGAATTCCATTCTGTTGCTCATATAGTTCTGATCTGTCATCGTTAATTTGTTCTGTGAAATATCTATCTTGAAGAAAGTATCTATACACTGCAGCTGTAATTCCTATCTTTCTTATTTTAAAGAGAGTATTTTATCTCCAACATTAATCATAGGCCCTAGCCATTTCTAGGAATACTGCCACTGTCTTTTCTTTCTTTTGAAATACTAATTAATTTCATGTTTCATTTTGATTATCTGATCCATAGCACATCTACCCGTTCTAAATTCTGATTGAGTCTGGCTGTACATTTTATTCTTTTCCAAATAAAACTTTAATCTGTTCTTCACTATGGTTTCTAATATTTTTACCTAGATGGGAAGTAAAGGAAATTGGTCTGTATGAACTAATACCATGATCATCTTTTTCTGGTTTTAGTAATAGAATAACTATTGTCACTTTCCATGTCTTGAAAATTTTCCCCAAATTCCAAATTTTGTTAAATGGAGATATAATTCCTAAGGTACTCTTTGGTATTTGTGTCAGTATTTCAAAGCTCAAGAATCATCTGTATTTCTAAGCTGGCATTTACTGATGATGTTGTCCTGATTGTTAAATCAGAGGCACATCTTCAATCCAACCTGCAAGTCTGGAAGGAAAGGGATGGTCATCAGCAGCTCCAAAACAAAAACCATGGTGATATCACGAGAGGAAAGAAGGCATCGGATTGAGCTGGGAGAACAGATCCTGGAGCAGCTCAACCACTTTAAATACCTTGGAGCTGTTATAGACTGGAAGGGAGGCATCAAAGAAGAGTTAGCTACCCAAAGAGCAGCAGCTGGGAGACTTTTTCAGGCCTTAAATTGAGGATTCCTCAATAAAAGAGAAGTTAGCAAGAAGATGGCTGTATACTGCTTCATCTATTTTCCAGTCTTGACATATGGATGCGAGTCATGAGCAATTACTAAAACCCACAAAAGCCAGCTCTAAACCTCAGAAATGAGGTATCTGAGGAAAGTGACTGAAGTAACAAGAAGAGATATGGTCCACAAACAGACGATACGCAAGGCCTCAAAACCCAGCCATTGCAGAATCAAATAGAATAGTCCAACTATGATGGTTTGGTCATGTCTGCAGAATGAAAGAAGATTGGCTACCATGACAAGTATGGGACACTAAGAATCACGGATTCAGACCTCCAAGATGATGCAGAGTCCACTGGGAGGACAACATTAGACAATCTTTGAAGGACTGAGGACTAGATTGGAACCAGGCATGAAGGAAGACAGCTGACAGGATAGTATAGCACTCTCTCCTCCAAACCTCTACACCTCACGGTAGAAGGTGAATGACTAAGTAAGTAAGTGGCGTGGATTAAGTGTGTTCTGGCATATTAGAGTTTGGTATATGTTAAACAGCTATTTTTAATATTTCTCTCATGAGATTATCTGCAGATACATCAACATTTTCATGAACTATATAAATTATTGATATTTCTTCAATTTCAATTTGGAAAGCTATCAAATTTATTTTATTATAGTGAAATATTGGTTTCTCCGTCATCTTCTTTGGCTTGTAAGTGTCATTTATTATCATTTCAATGGGTAGATGATCTGAGTTTGTATCCTCAATAATTTCCCATTTTGTATTGGCAAGATTGGGTGTTACTATACTTATATCAGTCTTGTTGATTTACACAAAGATTAATTCTTGTTATTGAATCATCATTTAAGTATATTAGATTATTTACAGGTATGCAATTCATCCATAACTGTGGAACAGGTGTTGAGAATAGATACACCTAGAGAATTGCACAATATAGTAAAACAGTATATAACAAGAACTAAAATTAATATATAAGGATCAATGATAGTGTGAGGATAATGGATGCTTATATGAATGATGGCAGATCATTGGTGGATTGGGTGTATCCTGGCCACCCCCCTGACTTACTCACCCCATTCCACCTTGCTAACAACAGGGCATTTATGAGACTTTATCTATTTTCTTTTTTTTTTAAATATGTTTGTTTTTTATGTTAATTGTTTGTTAGTATTCTTTTTTAACAGGGAGCGCACACACACGCATTCACACAGTTTTAAAGTTTTGATTGACTATATTTGGACTGAGTGCAGGGGGAAGAAGATAGCCTACTATATTTTAATTTCAGAAATCAGACTTTATTATCTTGAATTTCTAATTATAACCCATCAAAGGTTGAACGGGATAATTTATCTTTAAAAAAAAATGTCTAAACCAAACCCTAACCCTCTCTGGTTTCTATTTTAAGGCCCTATCAAATGGACGGCCCACTTTTCTTCATTTCAACCACAATCGCACTTATAGAAAAATTGCATCAATCACCACTACAAATAATGACAAATTATAATAGGCCTAGGCCTAAATATTTTTATCATTTTTACTATTTTAATAAACATCCTAAATATTTTTATCATTTTTACTATTTTAATAAACATTAGGCGGGTTAGTATTATGGTTAACACTAACCCTAACACAAATCCTAACCCTAATTCTAACCCTAATCTTAACCGCTACAAAACAACACTTGACTATACATATTCACTGCGGAGCAAAAAGGTACGAAAGATAGGAAATTACCCCATTAGGCTATCTTCACAAGCACACTCTTCTTCATTTCAACCTGGGTTTGATTTATGCCTAGTACTTGAGTTTTCTGGGTTGTTGTTTTTTTTCATTAAAAAAAGCTCAAAACAGTGGTTGGGTTAAAGATAAGTTTTCTTTCTAATTTTTTAAGGCAATTTTTTTTTTTAAAATTAGGCTACTGAGGCGACACGCAGATGTATCGATATCTACTTGGCCAACACGGTGGACTTTATTCATTTCTACACTGCCATACCTTAGAATTTTGTTCCTGTTTTATTAGTTTCGCATCTTCACATTCATACAGTTGTGGGACACAGTTCTAGAGTTACCGAGTTCGAAACCAGATAGCGTCACTCCTAAGTCTATCCAGCTGTAGATTGGTAGCCCTGACTTGGCTGTTGAGCCAAAGTTGACAGAGACACCGCAGAATTGTTTTTTTATTTTTACAAACAGAATTATCCCTCTTACTGCGAGTCGCGCCCCGTTTAACCTAGACACAGCGTACGTTGGTTATACTAGCCTACTAGGGTGCATGTCCAAACATAAAAGATATTACGGTCTGTGTATAACAGAGTGGTACAACACTGAAGACGGGAACAGCTCAGACTAAAGCCACCAGTGTTGCAAATGTTGAACAATCTAGGTGGTACCTTAAAAAAAAAAAAATCACTCAGATCAGAGTTACCACTCTGAATTTTAAAATTTAAAAAAAAAAAAACAAGATATCTGCGACTTGGGCTTTTTCTGTGGCTACTTTGTGCGATTTGGGGGTTATTTTGGGCGAAATCTTGGTGGCGTTCTTCAACTAATGAAGAAAAATGACACCTAGACGGGGAAAAATCTAGATGTAGGTGAATCCCCCTGGAAGTGGCAACGCTGACCTAGATGTAGGTAGATTTTTAATTTTGGGCTACTTTTGTGCTACTTTAGGCGAAAAACCGGAAGATGATCTTGGTGGCGTTCTTCAGGTTCGACTGGCGGATCCAGGAATTATTCAATTGAGGGACGATACATCAGAATGATAAAGCTTCTTCCCGCTCCTTATTTACACATAGCTTTAGACACTTAGGAGCCGTGGTAGCACAGTGGTTAGTGCCCTGGCTTCCTAGCTCGGTGGTCCATGGTTCGATCCCCAGTTGAGGTGGGAATTTTTAGACCGCAAACGGCTCCGGGGTCGACCCAGCCTCAAAAAATGGGTACCAGAGCAACTCTGGGAAGGGTAAGGCGGCTGGCATGATGCTGACCACATCACCCCTTGTGTGTTGATGGTCATGATAATATGGGCCTAACACCATATTCCCAATATGCCTCAATGGGCGTATAACGGGATCCATTACCTTTTTAGACAATTAAAATACAAACAAGCAAGTTTTGGAAAAGTGTGACAACTTAATAGTTTTATTATACAGTAACTCATAAATATTCATTTTTATCCAAAACTACGAGGGGCGTTCAGAAAGTAATGCACCACATCGTTTTTCTCAGGAGCTGTTTATTCAAAAAGCATGAAATTTATACACAATATACATGGATATGTCATGTAAACATTGGTATTATTCAACATAATCCCCATCAACTTGTACGGCTTTATGCCAGCGCGAAACAAGTGCATGTATTCCTAGCCCGTACCAGATTTTGTCTTGATCATGTAGCCATTTCTTCGCTGCATGAAACACTCCTTCATCATCTTCAAACCTTGTCCCACGGAGTGCATCTTTAAGTGGACCAAATAGATGAAAATCAGAGGGTGCCAAATCATGACTATAAGGTGGATGGGGTAGTACAGTCCAACCCAATTTGGTGATTGCTTCTTGTATTGCCAGACTTGTGTAAGGGCGCGCATTGTTGTGAAGGAGAAGCAGGTCTGCTGGATTCTTGTGCGGCTGTCGTGGAATATTCTAATCCACATATATAAATTATTAGGTAAATATGAAGCCTAACAAATAAAATTAATAAAGAAAAGAGCAATGGTAAATAACAGTGCTGTCACAATGACTGTACTCGAAATCCCCTTGTTTTCTACTGCGTATGCAAATTGTAACGTTTCACGTTGATATTAAAGGCCTTCTGAAACATACACGCGTTTCCCAAACACACAATAAAATGTGCTGCCTTTCTAAGAAAAACCTTGAAATATGCAAGTTGACCTAAATTTTAAATTCCATTCATGTCTTTTTCTACACTATGTTACCAAAAACAAAAGACAGATGGACTAAAGGATAGCGAGAAGGGAGGGGCGAATAAAGCCGAACGCATGCAAAATTAAACACGCGTCTCGCTATTAATGCCACCCCCAACCCGCGTCGCGCGATACACAATTACTACTATCACGCGTGTTAGGCTACAAGCACTAACTTTTTCGGACGGACAGTGATAAATTCACTACCCTTCCCAGAGTTAGGTTTTAAAATCATAAAAAACGCTTATTAGGAAAGATAACATTATATGGGTTTACGGTTGAAAACATAACAGTACCCAGACAGCACATCTTCGAAACAGGAGGTAGAAAATACATATTTTGAACGCAGCCACGTAGCTCTTTTAAATTTGGATATTTGGGTTCCTTAGGGCTTGCTGACAAAGAATATGTAAAACGTTACGCAAATAGTCCAGGAATTAATAAATTATACCCAAAATAAAATAGTGGGGATGCCTGACAGCATGGAATCATTTCTGCTCATAAAATTTTTTTATAACGTGTTTGAAAAAAAATCTTACGTTACAGAATTAGCCTACCATGTAAACTCCAAATTGATTGGAGCGCAACAAATGAAAGACTAACCACGATTGGTCGGGCTATAAATACTATCTTTCGTTGTTAGGGGAGACGGGGGAAGGTAACATTTTTTCAAACACTTGTCGAAACGTGGCCTCATTGGCTAGACTCGCTGATATACTCACTTAGGAGCGTTAGTTCGAGACCACTAGTGCAAATAATCTTGATAAAGCAACAGTGCGTTGAAGCCAGCTCATATTTGTGTTAAATAAAAGCCTGGAACATAAGCAGATGGGAATTTGTGCCAGTAATTGTGCCAGAATTCATTGCTAATCAACGTATCTGTGTTTATTTCCATGAAATTGTGGTAAGCTTGAACCATTCAGTATCTTTTAACGAAAATTGAATGTAAATTGTTAATTTATGCCTGTATATATATGTGTAGTTCAGTGGCAAACAGGAGATAAAGCCTATAATGCTCCAGCCTGAACAGAGGGTGTCGGAGGGAAGTAAAACGGCATGGAATGGCCAAATAGTACACTGACACCTGGATGATTGATTAGAAAGAAATAATGCTGGAAGTGCAGAGGCGTGGTAACCATTAAGGAGGTAAATACTGGTATAAAGTATTTCAGATGAAGCTGACAGTTGGCCTAACGCTCTGAACTCAATGTTTGTGATGTGTTGTGATCAGTGTAAAAGAGAGTATAAGTTAGTTATGAAGTAGAAGGTACATCCTTCTTGATTTCAGGGACCGTGGTCTTGATGGTACTGAGCAGCACCTGGTCAGAGCTTTGCTGAATCCAGAGTCGGACAGCATACTCCTTGGTCTTTTTAGCTATCAGTGAGGTGTCTCCAGAGCCCAGGGGAGAACTCGAGCAGAGGAGTCCCTTCCTGCCGCCATCACGCAAGATAAGCTGATTTGGCCAGCTGAGCTCAACATTATGCCCCCTCATCTTGAAATGACTTTGTAAAAATAACATTCAGAGGGGAATTTAATTGTCTTAATATCAGGAACTGAGAACATCTCCAATACTAGTCCCAACAGACAAACTATTGAAGTCATGATGACAAATACCAACAGAGCTTGAACAAAACAAAACCAGTATTACCTCATATTACCACTACACAACTGACACACATAGGATATTTTTAATAATATATGTCACTACAATATTCATATTGATAAAGTCTGTACATATACTTGTAATTAAAATTGATTGTGATTCCTGGTTCCTTTGTATTTGAATCAGGACACACATACCTTTATGATAACAATGAATACATATTGTTATTTGAAAAGTTATCAGTGACTCCTTAAGATATTCTCATAGAGTGTTATATGTATGTGAGTGTCACAGTGTTGTCAAGAGTAGTGGATTAAATTAAATTGTTTATCTGTCTGTTGTTGTGACTTACACTTCATCATACACATACCCTAGACACATAACGTAGTCATCACACTATTCCAGAATAATTCTGACTGAGATATATAGATATGTGGTAGCAAGTAAGGTTATCTATAGTACACTACTCTTAATAGATATAGATACCTTCACAGCTGATCTCAGTCAGTACACTAAGTCCCCTATAAATATTTATAACATCCCACTTCACCACAGCGGCCAAACTCTGCAAAAACTTTGATTGAGTTTTTTCAATGTCTTAATGTAAGCTTGCGAATTGATTGTCTCTCCTCTTGGCGTAACGTCCACAAGAATCACACCTTCAATGTCCCAAAAGACAGTGATCATGACCTTTCCAGCTGAAGGAATTGTCTTGAATTTCTTTCTTCTTGGTGATTGCGGATGATGCCACTCCATTGACTGTCTTTTTGTCTCAGGTTCAAAATGATGTGCCCAGGTTTCGTCACCTGTAACGATCTTAGCCAAAAAGTTCTCTCCATCAGCACTGAAACGCTCCAACAATTCAGAAGAAATTGCTTTCCTTTGCAATAGGTGGTCATTTGTGAGACTTCGAGGAACCCATCTTGCGCAAACCTTAGAAAATCCGAGAGTTTTTATAACTGCATTTGCACTACCAATGCTGACTGACAGATGTAAAGCCAATTGTTGAGTAGTGATTCGCCTATCAGTAAGAATAATGCCCTCAGCGCATTTCAACATTTCGGCGTTGGTGGCTGTGGCAGGACGTCCACAGCACTGCCGATCAAGCAGCTCCGTATCTCCACTTCCTGATTCTTTGATTCTCTGAACCCAGCGACTGACTGTTCTCCTGTTGACTGCAAAACTTCCATACACATCACATAGACGCTTGTGAATATTCACAACAGTTTCCTTCTCTGCAACGAGAAATTCTATCACAATTCGCTGTTTATAACGTAAGTTGCTAACACGCTCCATTTCAACGGTTTAGGGCAGCCGTATTATTTGGCCGGTTGCAGTGCAATTTGGTGCACACAATTGGCACATGCCATATTTGAAGTGTGCAAAATTTCATGCTTCTTTCTTCATTATTAGCTGAGAAAAAACTATGTGGTGCATTACTTTCTGAACGCCCCTCGTATATAACTATAACATAATTACACAAAAGTAAGGCACAACTGCATAGCCACAAAATTTGATTTAAAAAATCATACATATTTTGTATTATACCATAACATTTTTTTTTAAATAAAATTTTGGAATGACCTCTTGATACAGAAATTATCCGCCCCTTGTCACAAAGTCTTCTGTTTTTGCGGCTCGTGTGAAGTCCGTTAGTGTCGCTTGTCTGGAGTCGTGTTTTGTCTCATTGTTGAAAGTCGGTTCTTATTATTGTCTTTCATTGTCCTGCCATGTAGAATCACTTGCAAACTATGTTCGCAACCTTTAGGGTACTTACCATTATCCAGTACTAGACATATTTTAATTCGTCCGTCGTCCTACCTAACGATTATTTCATTAAAGTCTCAAAGGGGAGGTGAAAATACTTGAGTGGTTGATATGGCATAAAGGATTTCAAAGTCTCGAGGGAAGGGCGACCCCCCCCCCACCCCGTCCCCACCCCTTTTAATCTGCCAATGTGACATCAACTAATGAAGGAAATGACACCGAGACGGGACCAAAAACCTAGACCTAGGTGAATCCACCTAATAGTGGCAACGCTGACAATTACCAGTCGGGCGTTTTGGGTAGTGCCCCTGATATATAGAGTGACGACAACTAAAATTTGGCCGCCATTTTCGGTCGTACCCGTATTGCAGGAAAATGGACCCGATCATGAGTTTCGGACCCAAGTTGCATTTTCGTTTAGGTAAGCTAATAATTTAAAATAAAATTAGATGGAAATACAGTAGCACATATTTGTACTATTATTTGTATTTCAAGTAACAAAACAAAAAGAAGAAAACTAGTTTACTTACCGGTTTATTGAAAAGAATCAGTAGCGTGGATTTTTAACACATACACCGTTGAATTTTATATTCCGTTAGAATTCCACTATTTAGCAACAAAGATTTTATTATAGTTTTATTATATAATTATATTATACAATTTTATTATTATATATATATATATATATATATATATATATATATATATATATATATATATATATATATATATATGTATGTATATATATATATATATATATATATATATATAATACATACATATATATATATATATATATATATATATATATATATATATATATATATATATATATATATATGTATATATATATATATATATATATATATATATATATATATATATATGTATATATATATATATATATATATAATAATATAATATTATATAATTTATTGTATAATTTTGTTATCATGTTATTATAATTAATAAATATTAATAAAATATAACAAATATAAAATTTTATTATATTATATAATTTTTATTATATAATTTTGATATTTTATATATTATAATTATACAATTATATAATTTATATTATATAATTTAAATATTTATAAATTATATAAAATATATATATAATATATAAATTTACAATTATGTTATATTTATAATATATATATATATTTAATTATATATATTATAATTATAATTTGTATTATTATATAATAATAATAATATATAATTTATTATATCATGTTACATAATTTTATTATAATTAAAAAATATTAATAAAATAATAATATGTATGTATGTGTGTGTGTGCGTGTGTGTGCGCGTGTGTGCGCGTGTGTGTGTGGGTGTGTGTGTGGGTGGGTGGGTGTGTGTGTGTGTGTATGTGTGTTTGTGTGTTTGTGTGTTTGTGCGTATGTGCGTATGTGCGTATGTGCGTATGTGCGTATGTGTGTATGTATGTATGTATGTATGTATGTATGTATGTATGTATATAATTTTTATTTTTATATAATAATAATATTATATAATTTATTATATAATTTTTTATCATGTTATTATAATTAATAAATATTAATAAAATATAACAAATATAACATTTTATTATATTATATAATTTTTATTATATAATTTTGATATTTTATATATTATAATTGCAAGTGAACAGTATAAGTCATGATTATGGACTCGACATTAATATTGAGAAAACAAAAACTATGATAATTAGCAAAACAGACGATAAACCCACATTAAAGATAAGCGTAAATGGGAAAATCCTGGAACAAGTCAAGAGCTACGTATATCTTGGTCATATAATAACAGAAGATGGCAGATGTGAAACAGAAATCAAGAAGAGAATAGGAATGGCCAAAGCTACATTCAACAACATGAAACATATACTGGCATCCAAACAGTTATCTCACAAATTAAAACTGAGAATCATAAAGTGTTATATATATTCTGCATTTCTGTATGGTGCAGAAACATGGACGATGAATAAGCATTTGGAAGAAAGAATTGAGGCTCTTGAAATGTGGATATATAGAAGAATGGGGCGTATCTCATGGAAAGAGATGAAAACAAATAAGGAGGTCCTAGAAAATCTAGGTATGAAAAGAGAACTAATGAGGGAGGTCAAAGTTCAGCAGCTAAAATACTTTGGCCACATAAAAAGGCATAACACCTTTCAGAAGACCATAACAGAAGGGAGAGTTGAAGGCAAACGTGCAAGGGGAAGACAGCGCTATAAGTGGGAAGATAACATCAAAAGATGGACAGGAAAGAGTCTATCAGAGTGCACCACCAAGACAAGAGACAGAAGACGTTGGAGATCAATTACAGCCAACCTTCGTTGTGGAGATGGCAACTGATGATGATATTATAATTATACAATTATATAATTTATATTATATAATTTAAAATTATATAAATTATATAAAATATATATGTAATATATAAATTTACAATTATATGTTATATATATATATATATATATATATATATATATATATATATATATATATATATATCTATAGAGATATATATATATATATATATATATAATTATAATTTGTATCATTATATAATAATATATAATTTAATTTATAATGTTATATAATTTTATTATAATTAAAAAAATATTAATAAAATAATTTTATATATATATATATATATATATATATATATATATATATATATATATATATATATATATATATATATATATATATATATATATATATATATATATATATATATATATATATAATTATTTTATTAATATTTTTTTAATTATAATAAAAAAATTATATAACATTATAAATTAAATTATATATTATTCACGATTCTGGGCAAGTTGACCTGCATCAGCCAAAGGCAAGTTCAGACTCTCTGTGATGTCCTGGGTCCACCGTCGTCGTCGTCATATATATATATGACGACGACGACGGTGGACCCAGGACATCACAGAGAGTCTGAACTTGCCTTTGGCTGATGCAGGTCAACTTGCCCAGAATCGTGATGCGTTCAGAGCAGCTGTAATGGAGACAACGTTCTGGAAAGAATACGTCACATGATGATGGTTTTCTAAGTCTAGAATCCCCCTAAATTACCAACATTCAAAACTGTACATACTGTATATATTCATCGTCTACTTGCTCAAGAATGATTTTAAGGTAAGATGCTATTTACGTATTTTTTATTTTTTACTGTATTTTCTTTACTCTTATGTTTACTTCTGTTTATCTAGGTGTTGCACGCATTCGCAAGTGTTATATAGTTAGTTATTTACGTTTTTTGGCGGCCCTAATGCATTTGTAAGCTAAATAAAGGCTATGCTTCGACTTTCGTCGATTTTCGACTTTCGTCATAGCTCTGGTCCCTAACCTGTCGAAAGAGTGAGGTATTGGTGTAGTATAGTCAAACAATATTTATCACGAACAAATGTTAATATTAGTGTCTGGGAATGTGAAGGTCTGATGCTATTCTTACAATGCATATGACTTTTAACAGATGAAAGTCAATTAAATATCTGTTAAAGTCAGTTATATAACTGGAACCACCAGGCCTTTACACCCCTCCACTTTAATATTATTCTTGTTCAGAGTTTCTTCTTGAATTTGTTTGTGTTTTGTTTATTTTATTTTTATTTAACGTATAAGCACAATTGTGGTTGTCCTTATTTACAATAATTTGACAAGTGTGGTGCCACTTTCTCATATCGGCAGTTGTTCATATTATTTGGAATGGAAAGCAATATATATCCTAATTATAACCCATCAGTGGTTGAACGGGATATTTTTCTTCATTAAAAAAATAAATAAAAAAGAATCAATTATTATCTCAATATCTTGCTCTCTCATTCCTTTTTAATGCCTCAGTGTTTACTAGCTGTCTTTAGATCTAGGATGTTCATGACTGGAAAACGGCTACTGATGTCGATGTTTACCTGCCTCCTAAATTCTTCATGTTTGTGTAATCAATAATCTCTCTACTTCTTTTGGTACTATTCTTCTGATTCTGTCTCTTATTTCTTCTGTCCTCTGCTTGGCGTACTTTGGTAAGACTGGACTAACCGCCGAGGGTGGTAATTTTAGCCAATGTCTGTTAACTGGTCTACTATTTCCTAGTTCTCCCGACTAGCTACTATCTATTGTTCTTCTCTTGCACTACATAGTCTATCAATTATTGGCGAGACCAATATACCTGGTTTACTGAAAATATACACATTTTCTGTCGTACTGGCAACCTTGTAAATCTTGTCCAGAAGCTACCCAGAGACTTGGGCTTATTGTCCGAAAATTGCGCTTGCCACTATATCTTTTAACACAAGCAAAACTTGCTTCCTAACGCTAGCGCGTTTAAAATCTGACTGACAGTATTTCGTAGAACGATTTCCAACTATAACTATTTCCCTAAAATTCTAGAACATGACAGTTCACTCGAAATATAAATATCCCGTGCGTGCAATTTACTAACGCGTAGTTGAACTCACTTAAAAAACAAAACTCAGCACTGTATCCCTCAAGGGGCGTAAAACACTACTGTTAATTTTTTTTTTTTTTTTAAATAATGAAGAAAAATATCTCGTTCAACATTTGATGGGTTATAATTAGGATATATATTGTTTTCAACTCCAAATAATATGAACAACTGCCGATATGAGAAAGTGGCATCACATTTGTCAAATCATTGTAAATAGGGACAATCACAATTGTGCTTATACGTTAAATAAATAAAAAATAAATAAAGAAAAATCAAGAAGAAAGTATGAAAGAATAATATTAAAGTGGAGGGGTGTATATATTATTTGTTTTCTTAAGTATTTCTGCTAGGTGGTAGTCCGTGTCTGGTTTCTTGATCTCCTAGGGCGGAACCACTGGCTTGTATTCACAACTGTTATTAATTGATGTAATTAATGTACCCAGATGGACAATTTCCTCCATACACTTCCATCCGGTAGGGTATCTAGTAGTATTCATTGGATTGGCCTGAGCTGTTAGTTGGCATCTGGTAAAAGCCGTTTGTGCTGGGTGAGACTTATCTAACATAACTAAGTTCATGTAATTTAGTCTTAACTCCTTTCTCCGTAATTCTAAGGGTAGAATTCCTAAAGCCACCTCTATAGCTCCCATTGATGTTGATCTGATTGCACCTGCTATTGTACATAAAGCCTGATGCTGAATTATGTCTAATTTAATCTTGTTACTGTGTGCAGCAGAGTCATATATTATACTTTCATAATCTATTTTTCCTCTAATAACAGATTTATAAAATGTGAGCTTTGTCTAAGTGCTTGCACCCCATCCATTACCTTTCAAATATCTTAATAATTTAGTCAATCCTCTGCAAGATTCCACTAGTTTATCTATGTGTTTATTCCAGTTCAGCTGTTGGTCCAATATCATTCCTAGATATCGAGTGGTTTGCACTGTATTAATGTTTTGCCCGTGGATATTTATGTCTATAATTTTATTTTTTACAACCCTACCTTTACTGAAGATCATTTCCATGTTTTATTTGTATTCAGCTGAAAACCCCATTTTGTCATCCATTTACATACTTTATTTATTTGCTTCTGTAGATCCTTATATAATTTTGGCAGATGTCTCCCAGTCCTCCATATAGCAACATCATCTGCAAACTGTGATAATTTATTTGTTATATCATTAAATTCCTCACCTAAATGATTTACCATTATTGTAAAAATTGAAGGAGACATTACTGATCCTTGGGGTATTCCATTTTGTTGTTCATACAGTTCTGATCTATCATTGTTTACCTGAACAGTGAAATATCTATCTTGCAGAAAATTCTCTAAATAATTATATATTTTACCGGTTACTCCTGTAATATGAATACATTAAAGTACGAACCACACATTGTAATATAATGCGAATCTTGACATGTACGAGATTCTGTAAATAAACATGGCTACGAATTGAACATGCTTTTACTGAGTCCCTTCTGAAACGTGTGTGCTTGTGTAGATGACGAGGTAATGATTATATATATACATCATAACATTACATGGTGGCAGCGGTCGATACCGGACTGACGCAAAACAGCTACACGATAACACGTGAGTACAGTTTGTTCGGCTAAAATTCGTCATTGAGGTCAACCATGGAAACTAAACACTACCGCAGCGCACCGCAAATGCGATTTGCCGGTCGAGGTGATAAGAGTGAAGCTTTCTTGTTATGGCGCCAACGCATAGATCTATATTCCAAGACCACTGGTCTGGAAGGACAAACCCTAACTTCATATATCCTAGAAGCATTGGACGATGAAGGTTTGAAAATTTACAACAGTTTTGCTACCGCCATGCCTGTTGAGTCAGCGACCGACCCCGTAGCCATATTGGACGAATTTGAAAAACGTCTGATAATAAAGCACACGAACTTTAGAGCGGCAAGATTAGAACTTCACCACCTGCGACAGAAACCTGATGAAAGTTTAGATGATTTCTTCACTCGCATCAAGGAGAAAACAAGTGTATGTAAATTTAACAAAGAAGAAGAAAAAGAGCGAATTATCGAACAGATCCTTCTCAGCACACCAATGCCAGAGTTCCAGAAATGGATACTGAGCCAGAGTGATACACTAAATTTACAACAACTTCTGGATGAAGGCAGGAAACACGAGGCACAAGCACTAAACATTAAACAAATTCAGCAAGGTACAGTAACAGCCCAGGTGGATGCAGTAAAAAGCTATAAACCCAAACAAAACAAAGCAACTGGTTCGAAGCAACAAGAAAAACACAACACAAGCAGAGGTGCTATGTGTAAATGTTGTGGCCTAAACCACATACAAAACCACTGTCCAGCTAAAGACTCTACATGTCATTACTGCAGAAAGAGGGGCCACTGGATAAAATTATGTTTCAAGAGGAAACAAGACAGTGCTCAACACAACTTTCACAGCAGAGAGTCATCAAAACAAACACACTTTATGATGACTGAGGACCTTGACTCCAGTGAAGAAAGTGATCCTTCCACATTTGATACTGTGAAGATACTAACTTTCAGTAATGAACCAAAGAGAACGCAGGCTTTCTGCAAGGTACAATTCCGAATACCAGGAATTAAAATGCATAAAGAAAGATATATTCGGTTCAAGATAGACACAGGTGCCCAAGGTAACACTCTACCCTTAAGAATATTCAGACAGATCATGCCTGACAAGGTGGATGAGCAAGGATTTCCCACAAGGGATGTAAAACGTAGGAGTGGCAGGACAAAGCTAAGAGCTTACAATGGAACAAGTATAGACTGTTTCGGAGCAGTAACACTTGAATGTTCATACAGAGACTCTGAATGGACATCGTCAACATTTTACTTGGTAGATGTTGAAGGACCTGCAATTTTGGGTTTACCAATGTGTGAAAAGCTGAGTGTGGTAACTATTAACAACATAAAAGAGGATATAGGTCTTGCAGATGCTCTCAGCAGACTACCAAACCCCAACAAGACAGCAGATCTTACCCCAAACATCAAAGTTGATTTTGTCAAGTTTAGCGATAATCGGTTTGAACACATCAGAGAAGACACAATGAGAGATCCTATCCTTAACTCTCTCAAAGAACTGATATACCATGGATGGCCAAGCTCTATCAGGGAAGTTCCAACACACATCCGTCCATACTACTCGATGAGGGACGAGTTAAGCATCGAAGATGGTCTGATTCTTAAAGGAGATCGCATTGTTGTACCAGAAACACAATGCGATATCATCCTTAAACAGCTCCATAATAGTCACCTTGGTATTGTGAAGACACAACTGAGAGCAAAGAAAGATGTTTACTGGCCACAGATAAACAAGGACATAGAAACACTATGTAAAAACTGTTCAATTTGCCAAGAACATGCAAATAGGCAGTGCAGAGAACCTCTCATACCATCAGACATACCTTTGAGCCCTTGGAGCATTATAGGAACTGATATTTTCTCAATCGACAATAATGACTATCTTATTATTGCTGATTATTACAGCAAATTTCCCATCATTGAGAAACTTCCACAACCCTCACCATCAGCTGTTATTGCAGACATTACAAAGAAGTATTGCAGCATGTTTGGCATCCCAGATGAAATTAGATCAGACAACGGTCCACATTTCTCAGGTCAAGCATACATAAACTTCACTAAGGACTGGAAGATCAAACACACAACATCATCACCTAGATACCCTAAATCTAATGGTTTCATTGAGAGACAGATACAAACTATCAAGTCAATCATGAAGAAAACAAGAACAGAGGATGTACACCTAGCACTCTTGAGATGGAGAACAACACCGGTAGACAGTAAGATCGACAGTCCAGCAGAACTTATGTTTGATAGAAGAATTAAAGACCTTCTACCATCTAAGGTCCACTTCCGTCCACAACATAGAGACAGCACATATGATCAACTTCAGCATCGTCAGCAAGTTCAGAAATCCAACTATGACAAATGTGCTAAAGACTTACCACCATTATATCCTGGTCAGCATGTGACTACCTACAACCACAACAATGACACATGGTCAAAAGCAACAATCATTTCCAGAAACCCTGAACCCAGGAGCTATACTTTAAGACCAGACAGCAGCAGCAACCTCCTGAGGCGAAACAGAGTGGACATAAGAGAAATCCCACAGAATACAACAGAACAGAGAATTCCCATGCTTTCAACAGACAATGCAGTAACTCCAGACCTTGGTGCCCTACAAAACCAACAAGCGCCAAGGCCAAAATCACAACCAACTCAGGCTAGGCCAGGGACTTCCGCAGAACCACCAGCGCTTTACACCACTCGTTCTGGCCGTACAGTGACACCTCCCAGCCGATGCAGACAGTGACATATATACTCACACTGAGCATTACACATACTTATCCTTTCTCACATGAAACATTTCGTTGGAAATGTTTGCACACATTTTTTTTTCAAAAAAGGGGGGATGTAATATGAATACATTAAAGTACGAACCACACATTGTAATATAATGCGAATCTTGACATGTACGAGATTCTGTAAATAAACATGGCTACGAATTGAACATGCTTTTACTGAGTCCCTTCTGAAACGTGTGTGCTTGTGTAGATGACGAGGTAATGATTATATACATACATCATAACATTACAACTCCTATCTTCTTCATTTTAAAGAGAGCACCCTCTCTCCAGCATTCTTCATAAGCCCTAGCTCTGTCTAAAAATACTACCACAGTTTTTTCTTTCTTTTGAAATCCTGATTTTACTTCATGTTCCAATTTAATTATCTGATCCATAGTGCATCTGTTCTTCCTAAATCCTGACTGAGTTTGATTATATAAATTATTCTTTTCCAAATAAAAGTTTAATCTTTTATTTACTATGGTTTCTAATATTTTACCTAGATGGGAAGTTAAAGAAATTGGTCTGTATGAACTGGCATCATGGGCATCCTTTTCTGGTTTTAGTATTGGAATAATTTCTGCTGTTTTCCATGTTTTGGGAATTTTTCCTGTATTCCAAATTTTTTTAAAAAGGGATGTTATAATTTCTTTGGTACTGTTTGGTATGTGTTTCAAGATTTCATAGCTCAAGATGTCATGTCCTGCTGATGTATTTGTTTTGACCTTTATTGTATTTTTAACTTCTTCCATTGTAATATCTGCATTTAAATATGATAATTTTTCAGTATTATAAGGTACTTCTTTACTGAGTTTTTTAAAAAGTGTTGCTCTTCTGTTGACTTCAGCCTGTCCTAGATTTTCCTTAGAACTAACTCTATGGTAGTACCTGGCCAGCACCTCTGCTTTCTGCCAGTCAGTCTCTGCCCTTTCAGGTCTTTTTATATTAGGTAGTATCATATGTTTAGTTCTACCTTTAATTGCTTTCAACTTATTCCACACATCTATTGTATAGAGTTAGTTGTAGGGTTCAGTGTTTGGCAGAAATTTCTCCAATGTTTTTCTTTTCCCTTAAGTATTATTCTGTTTGATTCATTTCTTATGTTCTTATAAACATCTAAATTATCTTCAGATCTATGCTTTCTATATTCTTGTAGAGCTTGTTTTCTTTGTTTTTGAATTTCTGTACATCTAACTGTCCACCATGGTACTGGGTTTTTATTCCAATGTTCATTCTTTTTTGTTTTCTTAATGCGGTGTGGAATTATGTGTTCTGGCATATATGCATTTGGTGTATGTTTAACAGTTATTAGTAATATTTCTTTTGTGAGATTATCTGTAAATACATCTATATTTTCATTTTCTATATTATTCATTTTTATCTCTTCCATTTCTACCTGAAAAGCTACCCAATTAGCTTTATTATAGTAAAATTTGGTTTTCTTTACCAGTTTCAGGTTTCTTTTAGTGTTATTTCAATGGATAAATGATCTGAATTTGTATCCCCAATAACTTCCCATTTTGCATTAGCAAGATTTGGTATTACAATGCTTATATCAATAGCTGTGTCTTGCTGATTTGCACAAGGGTTAATTCTTGTTACTGAACCATCATTCAGTATTATTAGTTCATTGTTTTCAATGAAGTCCAACAGTAATTTTCCTGATTTGTCTATTACATTGCCTCCCCAAGCTGTATGATGAGCATTGAAGTCTCCCACTGTGATAGTTCAGTAGTTTATTCTTTTATTCACGTCTGAGATATCTCTTTCGTTTATGTTTCCACTTGAACAGTAAAGGTTAACTATTTTTATTTCTTCTAACTCAATAGATACTGTTATAGTTATTCCTTCCAAATTGTATGTTCTAAATGATTCCAAGTCAGTTATTATATATGTTTTATTAACTAGAAAAGCCACACATCCTCCTTTTTGAGTTTCTGTCCTATCATTTCGAAAGACGTTATATTCAGGGATGGTAAAACGTTGACTCGGATTAAGATTAGTCTCTTGAATGGAAAATATTACTTTAGATTGTTTAAACATGTCTATTAATGCTGGTATATTTTTTGGGCACTTCTGCAATTCCACTGTATTATTCTAACGTTCTCTACGTCCATTATTTAATTTTTAAGTTTATTATAAATAGTGTTGTACTCTTTTACTCTGAGAAGTCTATAATATATTTATTTATTTGTTAAAAATAAAGTCTCCTAGATTTTCGGTTTGTCTGTTTAAGTGAGTTTTTAGTTCACTTTGAAGATTCAGTATAAAGGCTTTCACAATGTTTAATACAGAATGAATAAGTTTTTGACAATCTGTCACTTTTTCATTCCACATTTCTTCTTGTTGTGTTTTATCTGTTCGTTTTTGCTCACTCCTTATGAGTTGTCTTTCTGACTCAATCATTTTCAGTAAATCTTTATTCTCTTCTTTGAGTTCTGCTAATTTAGCCACATCTTTAGCTACTTCATGCTTTAATATTTTTCTCATGGTTTTCAAGATTTCTTCTGCCTTTCTCACTGTATCTTCTGTTATCGATGATTTGGTTATTTCACTTTCTTTTGGTAGATTGTAATCTTTTATCAGTATTTTTTGGACTTTATATTTCTTTTGGGTTATTTCAGCATTTCTGGTTCTGACTGTGATTTCTCTTGGTGACGGAGAGAAGCCAGCGCTATAACCATTTTGCCAGCTCGACTTTACATTTGTAGGCAAATTAACGAAAGATACGCACCATATTTTGTATCTTTCCCTCATTAAGTCTGAGAAAGATGCCATTTAGACTCCAAAATGAACCATCCTCCAGATCTGTATGAAGATGAATAAATATCAAGAAACAACACAAATAAAACAGGAGCTAGATCATGAGGTATGGTAGAGTTTAAGTAAAGTAGACAAAGGCCGCCATGTTGGCCAATTGGATATCGACACAACAGCCGTGTCGCTTCGATAGTAATTAAAACAACAACAACATAATTTAACAAGAACAAAAGTTATTGTATAGTAATTGGGAAAGTGAAGGTCAGATACTGTTCTTGCAATGCATACGACTATTAACACTATCCTTAACACAGACAAAGGTTAAAATAAAGAACAGTTGGCCATTTTTTTAAATACGGCTTTGAAACAGAATTCAGTAAAAAGGAGTTAAGGTAAGGTTTAGGAATCCTAAACTTAACCCTAATGATGTGGAGAGGAGAAAAGTAACATTTAACCCGTGAATAGGGTTTGAGTTCATTCTGGCCAGGGCATGGCCCACTCACCAGTAGGTATTGCACAGGCACCTTAGGGAGCTCTAAAACTACTCCTGACCCACGCACTCAGATGCCTCCATAGTAAATGATGTGTGTGACATATTTGGAGCATGGTGGCAGATGTATAATAAATTAGCTATTAACCTAAGGTATGTGTAGCTGGGGTAGCTCAGTGGTCAATGCACTGGCTTCCTAGCTTGGTGGTCCTTGGTTTGATCCTCAGTTGAAGTGGGGATCCAGGATTGACCCAGCCTCATGAATTGGGTACCAAAGCAGCTCTGGGAAGGTTAAGGCGGCTGGTGTGATGTCGACCACATCACCCCTAGTTCCTATGGTCAAGAAAATATGGGCCTAACACCATATTCTCAATATTCCTCAATGAGCGTGTAATGGGGTCCTTTACCTACCTACCTCCTATATATTTGTTGTGAAAAGAAATGAATGATCAGAAATCCGTTCACATCAACTGCCTATTTTGCTTGGAAGGCTGGCTGCAATAGATCTCTAGCACCTTTTGTTCACTATAATACTGGCTACAATTGATCTCTAGTCTTAATACTTACTTACTTAGTCGTTCCCCTTCTACCGTGAGGTGTAGAGGTTTGGAAGAGAGAGCGTCAGACTATCCTATCGGCTGTCTTCCTCCTGGCCTGGTTCCATTCTAGTCCTCGGTCCTTCAAAGATTGTCTAATGTTGTCCTCCCAGCGGACTCTGGTCTAGTCTTAGTCTTTACTATAATAGACTATTTCTCATCAATTTATTTATATTACCTTCCTACTTACAGCACTGTTTTCTTCTTGTACTTATGCCTTCAACTGTTTCTTCCATTATGTCTTGTATTAAAGTGGTAGGGTACATATTTTCATGGGATCAATAAATTTGACTCCAATCATTATTTCTCTTTATTCTTAGCTGTTCTACAATTCCCCCCCCCCTTTCTTCCCCCCCCCCCAACCCCCTTTTTTTTCATGAGAAATGTCTCATTCTTCTATATATCCAGATCTAAATGGCCTTAATCCTTTCATCTAACTGTTTGAGCATTGTTCCAGTTTCTTCACTATACAGTTATAAAAATAATAGTGCTTGAAGGTTGTCATTTTTAATTTATGAGTGTACCCCATTTGCCACATCTTGAGGGCCTCAAATATTTCTTCCAATTACTTGTTCATTGTCCATGTTTCTACACCATACAATAATGAACAATATGTAACATTTGATCATTGTCAGGTTTAATTTATGAGTTAATTGTTTTAGATATCAGTATTTATCTCGTGTTGTTGATTGTAGCTTTGGTCATTCCTAATGTTCTCTAGATTTCCATTTCACATCTGCCATCTTCTCTTACTATGTGTCCAAGACATGGAAGACTCTTGACTTTTCCTGTATTTTCCCATTTATTCTTATCTTTAATTTTTGCTTACTGTTACCAACAGATTACTGGTGGCAATGTATGTAGTTATTATAATATTTATTTGTCTGAGGGAAAGTATTTGTTTTTAGAATTAGGATGCTTTCCTGGCCAAAGATATATCACCCATGATTGATTGATACTTTTGTTATATGGGTTATCTCCCCTGGATATCAAATTTGGCGTATGAATCCAGATTTTGTTGGTCTGTTCCTTGTTGGGCCAGAAACAGATTGTTCTTGCTTAGGTTTATGCAGGAATGTTTATGGTCCGAGTCTATGTTTACTCCATGTCTATTTCAGACGATTCGGTCTTATATCCTGATATCTTTGTATGTCTAAGTGGGACTATTTTCCCTTGTACTGAACTTTGGGGTCAGGCAGTTTCTGCGCAGGCGGATACGGAAAAAGGGTCTTCCGTGATAATGGAGCCTGGTGAATGCCATGTCGGAGACCAGTCCGAAGTTTGTTGATCGCTGTGATCTATTATGGGGAAGAAGATAGTTTCTGATATGATTATTAAGTCTATGAGTTCCCCAGTGTTTATTCTGTAATGCCAGGAAAGGGTGTATGTGTTCTGCTAGTGTATTTCCCATGCCCAGGTAAAAGAACTTTTTTGCTGAACTTTTCCTTGCTAGGCTTAGATGGGCAGACATCTACATGATGATTATCTATATCAATATGTCGGGATGACATGTTACCTAGCAGCACTGAATATGATTGTATGCAGCAGTTATGATGAAAGAATATGCTGATTCTTGTAGAAACATTTGTGTTCATGAACAAAGCCTTTATTGAAGCTTTGCTATGCATCTGTATAGTGAGTAATGCTCATTGAAACCAGAAGCCATTTTGGATCCTATTTTTTGTTGATCATCGATCAGAGAACAGGGATGCCCCTTATTATCAGGTGATGATTAAGAGATCACAGTTATAAAGAAAACCCAATACTGGTGGGTTAACATTGTCTTCAGAAATATTTGCTGAACTTTACCTAAAGGAATCTTCACTAGAAAAGAGGTTCTGTCTAGGAGTCATGCTTGAACATTATTTATTAACTGACATGATCGGTCAGTAAGGCCTGATGATTATATTTATAAACAGTGGAAATCTAAGTGCTTGTCTACGGACGTTCCATTGTAATGTTCTTCAACATGAATGCCAACTTAAGATTGTAGACCATTGATCAACCGTATGATGATATATGTCGACCTGTCTTCCTGTAACTATACTCGTACTGTCCAAGTGTGTGCGTCCAATTAAACAGTATGAAATGACCACAGTAGTCTGCATCATTAACTTCTAGCTATGTGTGAGTGAGTGTTTGATCTTCTAGTCAACTCTTCAGAACAATCCATGCATTCGCATATTGACACTCACATTAACACTCATAGTCAACATTACATCCTTGTCGGGGCCTCATTACGTTTTTTGGACAAGGTGACCTGTATGCCCAACACTGTGCCGGTTTAGAGTTGACCATTTACACCAATACCAGCTTTATTAACATTGTGACTGGACGAGCAATATCACAAAATAGCACTTATCAATGTGGTGACCGAAAACCAGACATTATCACTTACCATCTGCTTTGATAATTACCACTTTCTCAATATTAATGTCTAATCTTTAATCATGATAAAATTAGTTTCTTATCTTTATAATAATAATAATAGCCCCTTCAGTCATAACTGACTATGGGAATGCACCCCTTATCTGATAACCCTCAATGGCTTTTTTCCTAATGTTTCAATTAGCATGTTCTTTTCTCTTCTGCTTCTTGTGACAGCTTCTTTTTGCCCAATCTGAGGTGTGCTGTAGGAAACATTGTCATTTGTTGTGACAGGTAGCCTTATCTTACTTTGTTGCTGGATTTATGCTTAGTGCCTTCATATCTCTCTTACACACATCTTTGAACCTCAGCTGCAGTCACTCAGCCGCTCATTTGCCATCTGCCATTTGTCCATAGAAGATTTCTTTTAATCATGTGACCGTCTTCCATATGGTGGACATGCAAAGCCAGCATAGTCTGTGCCGTCTAAAGTAGTGTATTCTTGCTTTGAAGGCCAGACCCTTGCCACTTTTCATTTTGTCCTTGCACAAAATACCAAAGATGTGGTGTAGACACTGCAGGTGGAAGGTATTGAGCCTTCTTTCTTGCTTAACATAGGTTGTCAATGTCTTGCTGCCATATAGAAGTGTGTTAATGACACAGGCATAATATAACACATCTTTGATCTTCATTGCGAGTTTGAAGTTTCCCTAAACACATGAAATACATGAGTATTCTTTTGTCTTTTCTATAAGTACCTATTTCTTGAAGGCATTAAATTAATTTATCATTATGAGCTATGTCAAACCTTCTAATAGTCAAAAAGCAGATGTGAATACTTTTGGAACCTCTTTATATTTTTCTGCTAGTTCTCTAATACACAGTGTTGCCTCTATTGTTTTTGTTGGGTTGAATAAAAGTGTTGTTAAAATTCAACTTTTCTTTTTAATACAAAAAATATTTTTGATCTGTATCTTGTGACTTTTGTGAAGTTTAAAAATGACAATATTGACTTTTTGTTGAGTTGATGATGGGTGTCATTTTGTGAAGTCTAAATATAAAAATATTGACTTCGAATTGAGTTAATGATTGGTGTTGTTTTGTGTTGTTCTAAAGCAGGATTTCTTAACATGTGGTCCATGGACCCTTTGGGGGCCCATGATTGGATAATCTAAAATTGGGAATTTTATTTTCTTCAGAATTTTTACTCCAAAAATTGTCATAGGTTTTTACATTTAAATAAAAAGATGATTTTTTTTTTACAGATTGTATTTGTATATAAAATAAGCTTAACAATTTTTCTTTTTAATGAAATGTATTTTTTGTATGCAAAAAGTTCAATCTTGCATCTGTGCACATTTTTTCTATGAAGAGGTCCATAGCTTTCAATTTACAGTTAAAGGAGTCCATGGCAAACACAAAATTCAAAAACTGATGTTCTAGAGTTTATGTCCTCTATCTGACCTTGTATTTGATAACGTCCCAGCTGTTTCTGTCTAGGGAGAAGGGAAACATTCATGACAAATAGTAAGGCTTGAAGAATTGAAATGAAAAGACAAGATCATCAACAAAGTAGACATGGAATGATTTTGACCTGAAGTGCAGGATGGGGGCAGAGGCAGGTGCTTGTATATGTTGTAGGTGTAGGCTTCATGGAAGGCTTTATGGTAATTAATAATTGAATGATTAAAGCTGGGAAATTAGGTGAGATAAAGACTTAATGAAGGGAAGGGACATCAGAATACTGGTTTTACAGGAAATTATTCTAAAATATAATGTAGTGAGAAAATGATGAATAAAAGTATTCTTGTCAAAAATAAATCTTTTAACACCGTCACATTTACCATAGGTAATGTTACACCTACACTTTTACCATAGGTAATGTTACACCTACACTTTTACCATAGGTAATGTTACACCTACACTTTTACCATAGGTAATGTTACACCTACACTTTTACCACAGGGAAAAAATGAAAGGAGTGCAGACACAGAAAACAAGAATGCTGCATACACACAACTAGAAATTACATAGCAAGAATATTTGCTGGGATAAATAATGTAGCTTGCTAGGAAATGGATTCTTCTCTAATACAGTGCAGTCCACTAAAACAGAACTCACTTAAAATGAATTTGGCTTAAGTACAAGTATATCTGAAGGTCCTGGCCACATGTCTGGTTTTTTTTAAAAACATCTCTGGTTAAGTTATATTACTAGAATTTTAAGAAGATAAGTCAAAGTAATTTGTCTGTACCTTCTCAAATTTGGACTAGCATAAGTAGAAGTTCTGCCTTCATCACCTCGGTTACAGTATTACATGGTCGTACATAGTTTTTTTGGTGAACAGGCAATAACAGGTTAATAAATGTCTGAGCTACCATCAGTAGATTACAATGGTATTAGTCATTAAACCTTCAAGCATGTAATAATCTGGCCAGCTGAGCAAGCACTGGTTTCCCTCTGTTTGCATAAAAGGGGCTTGTGTTAAAATCTGACAGCAACAGGACAGCATGTTTGGGATCTGAAGATAAACAAAGAGGAAACTCAAGTCATGTGACTAGCATATAATAAACATAAACCAGGATTTGGCAAGCTCTTGTAAGAAAGAAGGAAGAAAAACACTGGACAACAAAGAAGTCCTTAGGTCAGGATCAGTAACTCTTACATTGATTCACATATCACTCTAGGATTCCGTGCAGAAACCACTAACAGAGCACACAAAAATACTAAGCCAAAACCTAGATCAAAGGTTTATAAACCTTGCTGCTATGCTACTGTTAACGTCACACTACATATTAGGCTTTTCTAAATTGCTTTTGAAAATTTAAAAACTGCAGAAATAAAATTTGAAATCTAAATACATGCTTCTGATGAGCTCAAACAATTGCTTCATGTTTTACCTCTTATTCTGTCACAAATATATCTTTGAGCAAAATTCAGATACACAGAATTTAGGATAAGTAGAAGTATTTTAGATGGTCCTGGACTGAAGACGCAACAAACGAAGTGAATGCAGTCAGCAACTCTTAGCTTGACTGTTTGTGTCAGGGTCAGCGAACCAGAGCTGACCAAGACTGGAAACAGGCTGCATCACTACAGTCTGGCCGAGAGAGTAGGGATCAAAGAGGGAAGTCAAACCCGGTCTTAAAAATGCCAAGCTGGAAACAGATGTGTCTGGCCGAAAGGTGCAAATACTGCAGCTTTGCTGTAAATGGCAGCACAACGTAACAAACGTCTCTTTCGGGACAGATGCAGAAGAAGAAGAAGATGGTACCAGTAACTTCTGCTTATTTGAACTGCACTATATATTGTTTGCAGTTTTCACAACTTACATTTCTATATCTTTCTTCTACCACCTTAGAGTTTTTAGTCATTTTTAGGATTTCAAACTTTGTATATATGAAACACGGTTTTTTTTTCCAGTCTCCAAGAAATACTCAAACACAGTTCCCATTTATGAATGAAAAAATGAAACTGGAGCAATATTGTAAAGTGAGTTTTATTTTTCCTTTTCTCTTTTGTTACTATTGACAGTGATTCTTCAAAATGTCAACCCATACCCCTTTTTTTGGGGTCAGGTTGCTAACAAATGTGGAATAAATTAAATGTTTCTAGTGATTCTCAGAAAAATCATGTATTGTTTATTTTAGAATATAACTCTTATCTTCTGATAT
The DNA here is from genome assembly GCA_024509875.1 of Oreohelix idahoensis. NCBI lineage: Eukaryota > Metazoa > Mollusca > Gastropoda > Stylommatophora > Oreohelicidae > Oreohelix > Oreohelix idahoensis. The sequence continues at coordinate 168,763 of JAMPIV010005603.1, read as the reverse complement.
CCTCTTCTAATTTTTCCCGCACCAGGATGAAGGGAATATTGAAAATAACATCTCTGGTCTGACTGTCACGGTGAAACAGGAACAAGATAATGAGGTTACTTTTTATGTTTCATACATACATTTAATGGAGCTTAATTAAAGTAGATAATATTTGTAAGTTTTCTGTTATGTGTACAGCTTTCATCTCTCATTGATGTGTACTTTAGTTTTACTGTCATAATGCGGTGTAAGATGGATATCCTACTATGGTTCATCACTCTTTCTTCTCAGATTTCAAGTCATGTTGAGACTACATCAGCATTCAATGGTGAAAAAATAAAGCTGGAACCAGGTTATGAAGTAAGTAGTTTATTTGTTAATTTTTTAAATAAACTAATGGTGTGCCTAAGCACACTCATTTATTGAACAGATCTACACTTGCAATATTGCATCAAACACCTGAAACCTTATCATGATCATAATATCCTATGAGGGTAGCTTATGCGATTATTTTCTTCCACAACCTATAACAGTTACTAGTTCATTGTAGCACGAGAACCACACATTTTTACTGTTATTGAAAATGACGTATTGTAAGTTTCTCATTTTCTACAATTATGCTTTAGTGGGGCAGTTCTAGGAATAATTTATACGTGATGTTAATATAGTGCCCACATGTTTGAATGTTTCTACTTGTTACAGATTGGCACCATCTATATTTATTTAACATTCTGTCTCATTCCAGCAGAGACTGCATTGGCATTATCGAAAGTAAAAAATGTGTTCAATGTCCCGCAATCCTCACTTGGATGACTGAATTAAAATTAACTAAAATATTTTATTTTTAAATTTTGACTACAAAACTTTACTATTTCTGTATTGTACAAACAATATAAAATAATGATTATGTCAAACACAGTGATCAATACATACATCTAACCCAACATAGTGTTGTTGTTTAACTAGGGCCGCTGAGATTTGTGCTCTTATGCAGCCAATAGCAAGACTCCTTGGTATTATCTACACTGTAAATCTAGGCTTTTACTTTTCTGCCATTCTAAAATGTGCTGAGTTGAAGTCATGAGCTCCAGCTTGGCTTGCATTTAAAGGACCATCACATCTGGTCCCAAGTTAGGAAGAAGCTCGTGGCATACTGTGCATTCCTCACCATCCAAGGGGGCTCTCCAACTATATACTGTACTCTGGTTCTGGGTTCTCCCAAGGAATTGTCATGTCCTGCACAGAGCCACTTCTCAGCTCCCCCTGCCTATCACTGGGTCCATACTGAGATCCTCCAACCAGGTCAAAGCCAAAGAATTACATCTAGTGCTCATGTGACTTCTCCAAGATTAGTGCAGGGTTCTCATTAAGTTTCACCACAGGAGGAATCCCTGGAAATTTGTGAATGATTTCAAGAATCATTGTTATTGTTATGCAGAATTGACATCATTGCACTCTGGGCAAACCCATAGGTGCTCAGTCTCCATCAGTATATGTCGAAGAGTGTGAATGCTAATTGTTCCTGTAGCTCGCTGGTTGTAAACATGATGGATGCATCCTCTCATACATCCATCTCTACTAGCTTTACATTTGATGCCAAATTCCAACAGTCTTAACCTTGATGATTCATCTATTGCAGTGTCATTCTCTAACAGGTGATCATTAATTGTCCTCAGTATATCTCCCTTATCCATTTTCAGTGTCCCCACTATGGGTGCTCTTGATGCTAGTCTGTCAGCTCTTTCATTACCACATACCCCAGCATGACCAGGACAGTATATCCACCAACTCTTGTAGACTGGAAGCTTCTATGAATGTTTTCCATTCATGCCGCAACCAATTTCAAGAATTAATGCGTGTGTAATTAGCCTCACAGACAGAGGTTCACTTCCACATATGTATATTGTAGCATTGTGTATAGCTGGTGGTCATATAATGATGACTCTAGATATGCCTCGATGCACACCCAACATAGTGTACATTGTGCACAGAACCACTTATCTTCAATAAACATGATATTTGCACTAAGCACATACTGGCAATCTTTACATTTTTTGGAAATTAAAAAAAATGTAAAGATTTAATGCATTTGTATTAATGGAAATGCAAAAATACTCTCACTTACCAGTATGATGTCTCTTGTGTGACTGAATTGAAATGAATAAACAACAAAAAAACCTCTACCAGGAATCACATGCAGATTGTTTGTGTAGAAGGCAAACATTGTAACCATTAAACCACAAATGGACCTTGAAATGTATGGTCTTTTTGTATTTTTTAACAGTTTTTATTTACTGCCTGTCTCAGAATGTTGTTTCTGTCATTAAGCAGGGACATGCTAATACGATTCTAAAGGAAGATAGACACAATTTCATTGTATACTCATTCCAGTGAACTCAAAGTTAAATACACCCGTTTTAATTTTTTTTTAATTAACCTGTATTATCGTTGTTGTTAATCAGAACAAACATCATTGAACTTTGGGCAGACTCATAGGTGCTCACTCTCCCTCAGCAAATGTCAAATGGTATGAATGCTAATTGTTCCTGTCGGATGCTGGTTGTATACACACAAGATGTATCCTCTTATATGTCCATCACTTTTGGTCTTATGTTTGATACCAAATTGTAGCAATCTTAGCCTTAAGAATTCATTGAATGCAGTGTCATTCTCTAAGAGACGATCATTGTGACAGAATGGGGTGACCCCTCTCAATCTCTGTTTTACTCCGGCAGTAATCGGTACATTTGTGGTACAGATTTTATTGCGTGCGTTTCAATAGTCGCACTTTTGTTCGTTCTCTTTCCACTGTAGTAGATATTTTGTATTTCCTTCTTACACCCCTCCCAGAGATAAGTCATCATGTTTGGTCGTTATCTATTTTTCCCTGCATTGCAAGGAGCGGCTTAGATAATTTTCGTCTACAACAGCTTGACCGCGACAGATTATCAGTAAAATCATCAAGCACAGTGCTTAATCGCTGATAAGACATGGGTGCGCACATCACCAAAGCTTGGAATACGGGGAAACAACTTATGGACAGACAGAGATAAGAGAATACTTTCTGGTAAAGTAATGAATTGTTACTTTTTGGAACACATCATATGAGTTTATCTACGTGTTTGTGAGTTGACACAGGGCAATCGGATGTTTAAAGCCCATTTTCAGAAAAATTTTTTTAAAATTTTGCATTAGATGAGTCATGAAAAATATTCAAATCAGATTGGCTGATCATTTGAGCTTCATAACAACGAATGCGTGGAAGGCAGTGAATATAACCTGATGCTTCAGTCAGTCAAAACTACAGTGAAGATCGCTTGCCAAGACACCAGACTTGCCAGACATTAAAATTCAGAATTCCATTTTATCAGACCGGACACCTTTTATTTGAGTATTTATCAGGACTTACAAAAACAGCCCAGGAAATCTTTATCATGTTAATAAGGAAAGCCGCTGTCTGAGGAAACTGAAGGAAACCACATGGAGTCAGAGAGGGAACTTATTAAATTAACGACATCCCAGATGCATGTAAGAGGCTGATTCAAGTCTCTTTTATTCATCTTAGCAAAAAGTCTGTGAGCCAGGATATATATATGATATATATATATATATATTACCATGTGAATATTGATATGTGAAAATCGCTTGTGGATGTCCAAGTCATTTAACGCTAGCAACCTCAGCATATAGAATGATGATTTCATGAACCACCACTTCCAAAGGCTGGTGACTGATGTATTGCCCATTTCTTAAGGAGAACTAAATGCATAAAGAGTCCCAAGTTCAGCAGATTCTAGAATTAACGTGCTCAGCCAAAGCAACATTGTTTTCGCTTATCTGAATATCTTGTGAAGACTCCCTTTGTGATAGAAGTGTCATCACCCTTCTATCTGAATCTCTGCCAAGAGTAATCTTGTGCGAAGGTAGACACCTTTGAAGCCCATATTAGATACTCTTGAGTTTTGGCCACACTGTTGGGCCACTACTGCAAAGCAGGGGAGGCGATACCGTCACAATCATTAATTGTACTTAGTATCTCTCCCTTATCCATTTCCAAATCGCCCACTATGGGTGCTCTTGAAGCTAGTCTGTTAGCTGTTTCATTGCCGCATAACCCTGCATGACCAAGACAGTAAATCTAAACAAGTTCCTACAGATTCAAGGTACTTGTATATAGAGGTTATCCATTCATGTTGAAGCCATCCATTTTGGACTTTCTGAAATGTGTACTGACTGACACAATAATTGCCTTTGTGAATGATGCCATAATTGTTCGCATGTGAGGCTGCTAAGAATGTGACTTAAAGGTTTTGTACATAGAAGTAATATTTAATACCTCAGTGATATCAACTTTAGATATGTGATTATCAAATCACCACTGCTCTTAGAGTATGTCTGCTTTTAACATGACAACTACTTGTGTGCCACTGAATTGTTTTGTTTCATAAATGGATCATAACTTTCACAACAACATTTTTATGTACCCATATTAAGCTCACTAAATAAATCTCATTATTTGTTTTCATGCCAGAATCATGATGGTCATAACTACACTAAAGACTGTGATACTCATGATCAGATAGTTGACATCATGGATACAAAAACACCAAGAATTAAGAAAATAGAACAACCTGGCTTTTGTGAAGATGAAGGTAATGAAATTGTAGTCTTATAGATGAAATAATGCTTTTTTTAAAAATATTGTTATTTATTTTATTTTTTATTATTTTATTGATTTCTGAGAAACTAACTCTGAATTGTTAATAAAAATATCTTTAAGATCAGAACATCACTTAAAGTACCATACAAAGAGATAAGTGAATCTACCCATGAACCTTTTGGCTTGTCTGGCATTCACATTTATTATCATACATCAGTACTCATGCACAAAAAACAAAATCTTAGACACCAATAATATTTTTAAAAATTCACAGATGTTGTAAAGTTCATGTGATAACAAATTTGTAATGATTTCATCGTTTTACTCCTCAGAAGTTACACAATAAAGAAATTATTTACAGTATTTTATCATCTTGTTGTCAGTTTTTTAGGCATTTGTGTTATTCGATCTGTGTGAAAGATTCACCTAAAAGATTTAGGTGTCCATGTAATTTGATGTGTGTGTATATAAATATTTATTGTGAGTTTTCTATTCATAAGGCTAAAACTGCCTGACACTCTCATTTTTATTAAAATTTAATAAACGGAACTTCGTCACTGACATTTAAACAATATATAAATTATGGATGTATTATTCTCCAACACCATTTTGATTGGGGATGTATTATTTGACCGCCACCATATACATTAAGGGTGTGTTATTGCAACACAACAAATACATTAGTGTTGTATTACTCCACCACAACATATAGAGATGTATTATTGCACTACAATGTATCCATCAGGGATGTATTATTACACCACAACATATAAATAGGAATGTATTATTCCACCACAACATATTAGGGGTGTATTTTTCCACCACAACATATTAGGGATGCTTGTTTCCACCACAACATATAGATAGGGATGTATCCAAGTGTTAAAAGCTTTTGTCCGCACCACCTAGGTCGTTACATTTGAAGAATATGTTATGCACAGAAAAGGCATGGATGCAAATGGGTTTGTGCATGGTTGTGTGGATGATGTGAAATTGTTTGGGGTAGCAACATGGGATTATTAAATTGTGTACCAATGGACTAGCAGTGTCCAATTATTTGGGAATGTGTATGGCACACTGAGGGTGATGTAGTCAGCATCACACCTACAGCCATAACCTTCCCAGAGTTGCTCTGGTACCCAATTCATAAGGCTGGAAAGACCCCGAAGCCATTTGCAGACTTAAAAATCCCACCTCAACTGGGGATAAACTAGGGATTGAACCAGGACCACAAAGCTGGGAAGCCAGTGCACTAACCACTGCACCACCACAGCTCAACATGTAATAAGAAATATAATAATGGTTTTGTGTTGAAAGTCTTGAGATTACATATGACAAAGAGTTTCACACATTCTTGTGTTCTATGTTGTTGGTAGTGATGTCTAGACAATTAATACAAGTCCAGAAGTGTCACCTTTCTTTCTCTTTCTTCCTTTCTAGTAAGGGGACTAATATAACAGTGCACTATCACAATGTATTATACATTTATATGTTTAGTAAACTTAATTGCCACTTTCATGACTCCCAGTAATAGTCACAAACAAAAGTCAAAAATATTTTCCAGAATTAACATAATACAGATTTTCTAAAAGGTTAACATTATGTTTCCACTCATGACATTCAGCAAAATTTGTAAACACTCGAGACAAAGTAAATCTGTGTAGAAATTAGTGTAAATATTTAACAGAGGCAAAGTAAATCATTGCATATATTAATATAAAAAATATGTTTAAAAAAAGTTGTGCTCAATGTGAAGGAAATTGTTTATTTTACTGATACAGAATTGTCACAGCGCTATTCCACAGTGCATCGTATGTTTTGTGGTTGGCGATAAGTCACTCGGAAAGGCCGAGGTTAGCCGAACTGGTGGGTCATGTGACTACCGGAAGTTGGGGAAAAAGGCGCAAAGTTGGGGAGTCAGAAACTAGCCTTCATCCAGGAAGGACGCATATTTCCCTTTTGCCAGCAAGATTGCTGGGTGATTCAAGTTATGGACTATTAACTGAGTGCTTGCCATATTTCGGTCCTGGTTGATAATTACGTTTTAATTCTAGAACAGTGTAGGGTCTAGGTTGTAATTTCTACAGATCGTAATTTAATAAGATGTCAATGATTTGAGTGTGTCATTATCTCAGTTTTGCCGCTCAGGTGAGCGATATTCATAGCAGTGCTTTGATGTAATTTATACCTCCATGTATGGAGGTGATAGATTAAGCTGCTAAGGCAAGTCTACAGTGGTTATTTCATTATTGTATTTGATGCGTTTGTTGGCCGTGTGAGGCCGTATTCTGTGTATAAAGTATTAAAGGGAAGTTCCTCTTAAAGGTGTTATTTCTTATGTCAGCCATTGTGGTGTGGTTGTACCCCTGGAAGAACGAGCCTTTATTTAGTATTATAAATCCACATTGCAGTGGTGTAACCAGTGGAGTGCTATCCATGATAAGTGGTTACTGACAAGAATGAAATATGATGCTGGCCCCAATTTTTAATTATGACTAAGCCGTATGTCTTGCTAAAATTGTATAGAGCTACATAATTTAGGACATCTAATAACTGCTTGCTTATCATATACTAGTTATTTATTTTCATCTAAATCACATATAATTTCAGATGTACCATTCCAAGCCCAGAGCATCAACACCAATGAAAGATTGTACAAGAATGATTATACCAGTGTTCCATTGTTGACAAATGACAATTATGATGAGTCTCGAACAACTGGAAGTGATGTAGCTGTACATTCCATTATTTGCCACAACAACTTAGCAGACATCGGAAAGACCCAAAAAGATTTCAAGGTCATTGTTCAAAATGAAAGTGAGTCAGTTGACATCAGAAAGAAAAGTCAAAAATTTGATGGGGTTGATATGAGTTGTGGACTTGTAAACAGTATGCAGAGTAAGGAAATACAGAACCCTTATGAGCATGATGATTGTGATGAAATACTACCTCATAAAAAACTAAAAAGAATACATACTAGAGAGAAGCCTTACAAGTGGGATGTTTGTAGTGTAGAGTTTACAAAATATAGATATCTTACTAAACATAAAAGAATACATACTGGAGAGAAGCCTTACAAGTGTGATGTTTGTGGAGTAAGGTTTACACATTCTTCTACTCTGAACGCACACTAAATTGCACATTCTGGAGAGAAGCCTTACAAGTGTGATGTTTGTGGAGCAGGATTTTCATGGTCTTCTAATCTGAGAGCACATGAAGTAATACATACTGGAAAGAAGCCTTACAAGTGTGATATTTGTGGAGTAGGGTTTTCTAATTTTTCTACTTTGAAAGGACACATAAGAATACATTCTGGAGAGAAGCCTTACAAGTGTGATGTTTGTGGAGTTGGGTTTTCAACATCTTCTACTCTGAAAGCACACAAAATAGCATATACTGGAGAGAAGCCTTACAAGTGTGATGTTTGTGGAGGAGGATTTACACGGTCTTCTAATCTGAGAGCACATGAAGTAATACATACTGGAAAGAAGCCTTACAAGTGTGATATTTGTGGAGTACGGTTTTCTAATTTTTCTACTTTGAAAGGACACATAAGAATACATTCTGGAGAGAAGCCTTACAAGTGTGATGTTTGTGGAGTTGGGTTTTCAACATCTTCTACTCTGAAAGCACACAAAATAGCACATACTGGAGAGAAGCCTTACAAGTGTGATGTTTGTGGAGGAGGATTTACACGGTCTTCTAATCTGAGAGCACATGAAGTAACACATACTGGAAAGAAGCTTTACATGTGTGATGTTTGTGGAGTAGGGTTTACAAACTCTTCTGTTCTGAAAGCACACACAAGAATACATACTGGAGAGAAGTCTTACAAGTGTGATGTTTGTGGAGTAAGGTTTAGATGTAGTGGTCTTAATAAACACAATAAAATACATACTGGAGAGAAGCCTTACAAGTGTGATGTTTGTGGAGTAGGGTTTAGATGCTGTAGTGGTCTTAATAAACACAAAAGAATACATACTGGAGAGAAGCAATACAAGTGTGATGTTTGTAGAGTAGGGTTTACACAGTCTTCTAATCTGAGAGCACACAAAGTAACACATACTGGAGAGAAACCTTACAAGTGTGATGTTTGTAGTGCCGAGTTTACACAACATAGGTATCTTAATGAACACAAAAGAATTCATACTGGAGAGAAACCTTACAAGTGTGATGATTGTGGAGTAGTGTTTACAAATTCTTTTACTCTGAAAGCACACAAAAGAATACATACTGGAGAGAAACCTTACAAGTGTGATGTAATAAACACAAAAGAATACATACTGGAGAGAAGTCTTACAAGTGTGATGTTTGTGAAGTAGGGTTTACAAATTCTTCTATTCTGAAAGCACACAAAATAGCACATACAGGAGAGAAACATTACAGGTGTGTTGTGTGAGGTTTGCATATTATTATAATCTGGAAAGATACCATAAAATACATATAAAATAAAAGCTTTTAAATTGTGATATTATGGTGTAGTAATTACACAGTTTGTTAGTGTGAAAAGACATAGTAATGTCCATACTGGAGAGAAGCCTTTCAAATGTGATGTTTGTGGTATAGAATTGCACCAGGAAAGAAGCTTTACAAATATGATGATGTAAGGTTTATCAGCTTATTAGGCTGAGAACACACATAAGAATACACTTAAAGGAGTATCTTTACATGAATGATTTATGTGACGTGTAAGGTACATAGTCTATAAGTCTAGAAATGTTGAACAAACACACTGGAGAGTACTCTTACATAGTTGGTGTATTTTGAGATTTAAAAACATTTATTCATACTTTTGTATTCACTGAAATACATTGTTCCCATCACTTGTTAGAATCAAGATACAAATTGTCCAATTGGTTGATATTCACATGACATTTGTTTTTTTTTTTTAAATTTTGTAATGATTGTTCCAGTTAATTCAGCATCAAGATCTTATTTTGTTTTATTTTACTTCTGTTAATAACTTTCATCTAAACCAGTATGTCCTTCACATTTTTGCGTCCTAACTATGAGATCAAATGTATTGTATTTGCAATATGTGGTGGAAATATCCTATCACCCTGGTAGAGCCACCATCCCAGGGAAGAGGCAAGGGATGTTCCTTAGAAAGTCCATCTGCCTGGTGCTGCCTCGCTCATATCCCAGACAGCCAATGTTCAAGACTACTGTCCCAGCAGCCATACAGCCTATTGGCACATTGGATCACTTTAGACTTGGGGGCCATTAACTAACGACTGTGATTTGGTGTCATCCACTCCTTGCTCAATTTGGAGTCTGGTGTTACCTCTGCTTTGGGTTCCGTGTGAGAACACACATGAAGCAATCACCAGCGCTTCTATGTGGTGGTTCATGAATATATCATTTTCACATGCTGAGGTTGCCAGTTTTGTACAACCACCAGCAAGTGCAAACATGTCAAATTCAAAGTATAAAGTAAATGTTACAACTTACCCAAAACAACTTTTGGGAACTTTAGACTTCTTGCTCATTAGAATAGTCTTGGTAACTTGAAGCTTCCTCGAACACACATATGGGATGTTATTTCTATTAAGAATCCCTCTGTGACTTTTGAGTGCTCCTGTAGGATTCCAGTTTTGCTTATTAATAAAGTTGAGTTTTCTACTGATCCTTCAGAAGATGCTCTAGTATGGTTTTTGTCTGACCTATAAGTTCAGAATCCTGAATCTATTCTTTCCTTTCCTTGTCTAGACTGTCTACTTTAATGATTTTGGAATGCAGTGCCGCATATCTCGCATATGCTATGCTTTATCACAGTTTTCCTACCAAAGCATCCGCCTTGTTTTCTGACCTGTTTCCAATCAGAACGAGTGAATATTTCTTGCTCATTTGATCCAGTCTGTAAGCAAGAATGAAGTGAGTTGAGGCATTATTACATTCCCCTGCATGTTTTAAAATAGCATTAAACAATTTTAACACGTGACCTCATCTCCATATACGGCCTGGCTGTTTCCATTTACTCTTAGGTAACCTTTAAAATCAGATTTGTAACTCATCCCTGCAAGATAGTGTCCTCACTAATGTGCCTCCCCAGACAGGTTTATCTATAATTATTATCACAGACAATTTCAGGATGGACATAAATAATGCATCACCTCTCCCCTGTTTACTGGTGGGGTAATCTTAAACTTGTCACTGATGCAAACACACCAACCTGGCTTCCTTTGTATACTCCTCCAAAGTGTCTGAACTCATTTGCAGTGAACAATGCACCCAGACAGACATTCTTGTCTGGCGGAAATGTACTACTTAGAAAGTCAACAAATACTTTCACGTTTACCGTAGGATGTCAGTCAGGTTCAGTCACTTAAGCAGTCACCAACACTAGACACACAAGAGACAATCATATTATATAAATTAATCATGAAGAGTAGTCATACAAAAGTTAATACGTAAATTATAAAATAGACTCGCCAACTCTAGACACACAAGAGACAATGCTCAAAATATATAACGGACACATCACTTTATATAGCAGACTCACAAACACAATTAGCACAAAAGATAATGCTCACATTATAGAATAGAATCACCACCACTCTACATAAAATAGATAAAGCTCATCTTATATAGCAGACCTACCAACGCGAGTCACACAAGAGCTGATGCTCACATTTTATAACATACCCATATATATATATATATATAATCATCATCATCATGTTCCCAGTGGAACATAGGGATGAAACAGTTGCTCTCCATCAATTTCTATTCTGGGCTGTCTTTGTCAGCTGTGCCCAAGTCATTCCAATTTCCCTAGCCTCCTCTTCCACAATTCTTCTCCAAGTTCTCCTTGGCCTCCCCACTCTTCTTTTCCCTTGTGAGTTCCAGTCAAGTGCACCTCTGGCTATGCTTGACTGTTCTCTTCTGAGTGTATGTCCCACCCATCCCCACTTTCTTACCTTAATTTCCATTTTTATTGACTGTTGTCCGCATCTTTTCCGTAGCTCTATATTTGTTATTACATCTGGCCATCTTATACAGAGGATCCGTCGGAGACATCTATTTACAAATATCTGTAGTTTGGAGGTGATACTCTTTGAGACATGCCATGTCTCTGAGCCATACAGCAAGACTGACTTTACATTTGTTTTCTCTGGATATAGCTGAGGGGTTCCATATTGGTTTGAAGGGCATTAACAGCGCATCTGGCTTTATTTATCTTAGAACAGACATCACCATTGGTTCCCTCTCCTTTGTCAATGTTACTCCCCAGATATGTAAAGCTTTCTACTTTTTCAGTAACTTTACCATTGATCTTCATCGAGTTCATCTGCCTATTATTTATTTCCTTTGTTTTATTTATGTGTAGTCCCATCTTTGCTGCTTCTGTCACTAATCTGTTTGTTTTCTCCTGAATATCTTGCTGTCTATGTAATAGAAGGCACAAATCATCTACAATGTGGGACCCAAGATGCATCAAAAGTGAGGAATGCAGTAAGCGACCCATAGCTTGACTGCCTGCGTCAGGGTCAGCGAACCAGAGCTGACCAAGACCCTACTCCACCTCCACGTGATGGTCCTGGAAACAGGCTGCATCAATGCAGTCTGGCTGAGGAGAAGGGATCGAAGAGGGAAGGCAAACCCGGTCCAAAAAAATGCTGTGCGGAAGTTGGATGTGTTGGCCGAAAGGCACAAATTCAGCAGATTTGCTGTAAACGGACACAACACAACCAACGTCCTTTTCAGGACGAACAAGGAAGAAGAAGAATCTACAAAGTCAAGATCCTCCAGCTGTTTGTTGAATGTCCAATGTATTTCTGTTTTCTCTCCTTTTGTTGTTTGCCTCATAACCCAGTCTATGACCATGAGAAAAATTGTTGGTGATAGCAGACATCCCTGTCTGACCCCACTGTGTACTGTGAAGGGCTCTGATAGTTTTCCTTTGTGTACTACTTTACGTGAGGCCTCCTCGTAGAAATTTTGATGATTTTAATGATTTCTCTGGGATTCCATAATGTTTCAAGATTTTCCATATCATAGTATGGTCTATACTATCGAAAGCTTTTTCGAAGTCCACAAAATTTATATATAAGGTTGTCTGCCATTCGTTTGAGTGTTCTGTGATGATTCTGAGTGTTGCTCTATGGTCTGTACATGATCTTCCTGCAGGAAATCATGCCTGTTCTTCTCTGAGTTTGTCATCCACCACCTTCTTAATACGGTCCAACACAACTCTGGTCTGATTTGTTCCAGCCACTGCTAGCAGTGTTATACCCCTCCAGTTTCCACATACAGTCAGGTTTCCTTTCTTTGGCAGCTTGATAATGTGACCTTCCTTCTAGCTCTTTGGGATGGCCTCTTTTTCACAGATTTTCTTGAAGAGCTGATGTAGCAACTCTGTAGTGTATGGTATATCTTTCTTCAGGGCTTCTTGTGATATTCCATTTGGTACTGCAGCATTCCCATTTTTCAGCTGTTTTACTGCCCAAGAGATCTCTTGTTTAGTGGGTGGATTCATGTTGCACTGTAGTGGCTCTTCTGCTGGCTCTATGGTGCGTTGCTGTATTGGTTGGTTTTGGTTTAGGATTTCCTTAAAATATTCAGCCCATCTGACCCTTTGTTTCTCTTCATTGCTAATGTTTTGTCTTTCTCTGCTCTTGACTGCTGTATTGTGGTTTAGTTATTTCTTAGAAAAACTTCTAAGTTCTAGTGATAATATATAATTTTTTCAAGTCTCCTTTTTTTGTCGCAATCTCGGCTTCCTCTGTTAGTTATTCAATAAATTCTCTTTTATCTTGCCTGGCACTCTGTTTCACTTTCCTGTTTAGCTCCCAATATATTGTGAGCAGTTGTGTTTTCTCTTCTGCCTCTTTACATTTGTTTACTTGTTGTTTGATGTCTCTTCTTTCTCTTATGAGGTTCCATGTGTTTTCTGTGAGCCATTCCTTCTGTTTATTTCTTTTGCCAAGAACTCCTTCACATGTATTACTGTATAATTCCTGAATTGTGCACCTATGCTTATCTATACTTTCCTCTTCAAGGTTCTCCAGTGCTTCAAATTTTTTCTCAACTTTAGGTTGAACTGAACTCTTGTGTCTTTGTCCATAAGGTTCTGGGTATTATATTTCAGGCTTGCTCTTTCTGCTCTGTCTTTGTGCGCTCTCAGTTTTATCCCCAGTGATGCTAGGAGAAGGTGGTGGTCTGACGCTACGTGAGCTCCTCTCTTTACTCTAACATCTTGTAGGCAGTGTCTCCATTTCTTTCTATGGTGAAGTGGTCTATCTGATTTTGCGTGTGCCCATCTGGGGAGTTCCATGTGATCTTGTGTATGTCTTTGTGTGGGAAGATAGTCCCTCCGATGACCAGGTCATTATAACCACAAAAGTTTACAAAGAGTTCTCCATTTTCATTTCTGTTTCCTTTGCCATTCTGTCCCATGATTAGTTTACAGTTTTTGTTGTCTAATCCTACTTTTCCATTGAAATCTCCCATTCTATCTTAATGTCTCTACTGTGTCTAATGTTCCTTGGAGTTCATCATAGAAATCTTGCTTCATATCTTCATCTACATTGTAGGGTCATAACATTGAATAATGGTGATTTTTCTTCCTTTTCCCTAGAATCTTGCCATTATTATCCTGGATGATATTGATTCCAATTCTATTGGTGCTTTTCTGGCTTCCTGGGACATCATAATAGCAACCCCTTCTCTGTGTGTGTGGTCTTCACCCTCGTGTCCTGAATATATGGCATTTTCCCCTGTATTGGTTATGAAGTCATCAGTTCCATTTATTCTTGTTTCTGCTAGTCCTAAGAATTTTATTCCATATCATCTCATCTCTCCAGCTACCTGTGCTGTCCTTCCGGCCTCCTGCATGTTACAGTTGCAGGTATTCTAATTTTTGCCTTTGTTGTTAGAAGTGGTGTCGGCAGCCAGACTTCCATTGACAGGCTTTCATCAGGTCTCTGCATCATATGTCTCTCTTGCGAGGGTTCTTCCTGACTTTGTCTTTTATTTCTTTCCACAACTGTTTCAGTTTCTGTGACAAATAGGTTTTTCCGGCAGAGTTGTCAGCTATTTATTTACTAATTTATTTACAATTATTATCAGCCTATTAGCAATTTGTAATAAATAAACGAGGCAATCAAAAATGTACATGATGATGTACCAGTGTTTACAGTAGTTGTTGAGCACTGTTTCGCGGTGTGAAGTGGCTTGGATATTTTATTTATTTTGGTATCGAAGTTTTTGCACCTCGAAACACCCTCTCAACTATGAGTACGTGTTTACATACCATTGTTGATGATGATTGTTGATGTGTTAACACAAATGAAAAGAGCTCATATTAGTGTTCATAAACAGTCACGACATGACGGCTCACGACGTCATGGGTTAACGACTGTTCACAGTGATCGTATATCTTTTTTCACAACGTTGGTAGAACAAAGGAATAGTCTGTGTGATTTTCGCTTTTGAGCAAACTAGAGGCATTCTGCCCTCTGGAGGTGTGTGTGTGTGGCTCATGCCATTCTATTCATGTATGTGGAATAATTATTGATTTTGTATATCTCAACGTGAGAATTCTATTGGAGTTTCATAGATTCATGTAAGCTCAAGGTAGGAGCTGTGTAATTCACCCAGTGATGGCTGACTGAAGTGTGTCCGTTTGTTAGAGAACAGTTATACAGAAACAAAGTACAGTATCTTCATAGAAACTATGGTTTTAATAGCTTGGGGGGAGCCGCGCTAGCGTAGTGGTTACAACACCGCTCTGGCGACCGGGTGATACAGGATCAAACCCGGGCGACGGCATTTGAGGATTTTTCGTCGACCGGGATTTGGACTGGATTAACTCGAGACCTGGCGAGGACATTTGAAGGAGTGTCGTCGACCAGGGACTGGCGGCTCCTGAGCCGACCCAGCTGCAATGGGTACCTCCGAAATCGGCGAGTATTTGCCTGAATGGCAAGGGACACCTGTCTCTGTACAAGAAATAAAGGGATACTCACGTAAAATCAATGTCAGGTTAGACATAAAATAATAACCTGAGATTTCGCCTCGAGTATTAGCGGGCGAACGCAAAAAAAAAAAAAAAATAGCTTGGGACCTGTCTGGTGACAGTCCTATAATCTACGAGAGCGTATTCGCCCGTGAATGGAGGCTCAAGGTAACCAATTTGTTATTTACAAGTCAATGACAGACTTACGTATGCTATCCACACAAAATACAGAATATTTCTTACTAGAAATCACTAGCAGGATTTCTGAAGGGCCAAGTGTTCATATTGACTAACATTGACGTATATAATGTAAACTGTTTTGGAATGTGTCGTATAATAGAATATCATGTATTACTTAAATAAATCTGTAGAAGTCGTCTGTGCCAGGCGTCCGAGGACATTTTATCTAAATGTGGTGTTCCAGATGTGTTGTACAGTCTGTGGTATTGTGGGCAGTGATTAATTTCACAGAATACCTCCTAACACACCATCAAGTCAAGACAAACACCGAGAAACCCCACAGAACATTCACGAGCACAACACGGGAAAATTCACACCACCTTCTCAACATTAACATTTAGTAAAGAACCCCGCGACATTAGTGGAGATACTATATCACATTAAACTTTTTGTTTGCAACAGTAGTAGACTTCTACAACTATTTGGTCCTGCTCGCAAATATTTTCCTGAGTTATACTGTGTGGCAGGTCCCAGAAAGTGACAAATTCCAACTGCATTTTCTGGTAGTGGAGTGGACCGCACTGAAGAACGAATTTGGCTGCATGCAGCCCATGGGCCACGTGTTTGACATCCCTGATATAAACATATGTAAATAAACCACTGTACTCATAATTAAGGAAATTAACTGTTTATTTTACTGATAGTTATTTAAGATATAGAATAAAATGTGATGCTGCCGAAATGTCAAATTTTTACTAAGCCATAAGTCTTGCTAAAATTTTACAGAGTTACACAATTTAGGACATCTAATAACTGATTGCTTATCATGCACTGGTTATTTATTTCTATCTAAATCCCATATAATTTCAGATGTGCCTTACCAAGCCCAGAGCGTCAACACCAACAAAAGATTGTACAAGAATGATTATACCAATGTTGTATTGTTGACAAATCACAATTATGATGAGTCTGGAACAACTAGAAGTGATGGAGCTGTGCACTCCATTGTTTTTCAAGACAGATCAGCAGATATTAGTGAGACACAGAATGATTTCAAGGTGACAGTTCAAAATGAAAGTGGGTCAGATGACATCAGAAAGAAATGTGATGACTTTGATGGGGCTGATACGAGGTGTGGATTTGTAAACAACATACAGAGTAAGGAAATACAGAACCCTTATGAACATGATGTTTGTGATGTAATGCTAACACATTGTTCTACTCTAAAAAAACTAAATATAGTACATACTGGAGAGAAGCCTTACAAGTGTGATGATTGTGGTTTAGGGTTTATAGGATGTAGTAATCTTAATAAACACAAAAGAAATACAAGTGTGATGTTTGTGGTGTACAGTTTACACGATGTAGTAATCTTAATAGACACAGAAGATTACATGCTGGAGAGAGGCCATACATGTGTATTGTTTGTGGTGTAGGGTTTACACAATCCTCTAGTTTGAAAGTACACAATGTAACACATACTGGAGAGAAGTCTTACAAGTGTGATGTTTGTGGTGTAATGTTTGCACACTTGGTTAGCCTAAAAGCACATAAAATGACACATACTGGAGAGAAGCCTTACAAATGTGTTGTTTGTGGTGCAGGGTTTATACAGTCTTCTAGTCTGAAAAATCACATAAGAATACATACAGGAGAGAAGCCATACACATGTGATGTTTGTGGTGTAGGGTTTACACAGTCTTATAATCTGAAAAAACACAAAAGAACACATACAGGAGAGAAGCCTTATAAATGTGATGTTTGTGGTGCAGGATTTATACAGTCTTCTAGTCTGAAAAATCACAAAAGAACACATACAGGAGAGAAACCCTACAAGTGTAATGTTTGTGGAGTAGGGTTTACACAGTCTTCAAATCTGAAAAAACACAAAAGAACACATACTGGAGAGAAGCCTTATAAATGTGATGTTTGTGGTGTACTGTTTGTACGCTTGGTTAATCTGAAAGCACATAAAATGACACATACTGGAGAGAAGCCTTACAAATGTGATGTTTGTGGTGCAGGATTTATACGATGTGATGATCTTAATAAACACAAAAGAATACATACAGGAGAGAAGCCATACACGTGTAATGTATGTGGTGTAAGGTTTACACAGTCCTCTAATCTGAGAACACACAAAAGAATACATACTGGAGAAAAACCTTACAAGTGTAATGTTTGTGGTGTAATGTTTACACACTTAGTTAGTCTGAAAGCACATAAAAGAATACATACTGGAGAGAAGCCTTACTAGTGTGATGTTTGTGGTGTAACGTTTACTCATTTTTTTAGTCAGGGCCATGCTTTCTTTAGTGCCCCAGCTCTGATTCATTCTTCACATCTCAGCCTCCACAGTCCTCCACCAAGTTGGTTTTGGTCGGCTTCTTTTTCACTTTCCATCATGGGTGCAGAACAGAGCTGTTATTGTAATGATATCTGGGTCTCTTCGGAGGACATGACCAACCCAGTTCCATCAACTGCCAGCTTTGATGGTTTTCTTGTCCTCTTGGTTGCTCTGTGTAAGCAGTTCTTGGTTGGTTATGGTATCCAGCCAAAAGATTACGAGAATTTTTTTCTTAGGCAGATTGTGAGGAAAGAGGGCAATATTGACATTTCCTTTTCTGTTTCTCTCCAGCATTCCACAACATAGAGAAGCACAGAAAGTACACAGCTCTCATATAATCTTAATTTTGTGTTTGTGCTTTAGTAAGAGGAATTCCAGATGTTGTTTACGCTACGAAAGGCTGTTCTCGATTTATTCATTCTGTTGTTGACTTGCTCCACCATTTGGTAATACTGTAGACCCTAGGTATGTGAATGTATCTGTTCTAGCTTCTGGTTCATTAATGTTATGGGCTCAGGAATCCTATATTGAGTGTCGTGACTTCTGTCTTCTTTAGATTGTGGTTCAGACCCACTTGTTGGCTATACTTATTCAGTCTATCTGTTTTGTCTTGGATGTGTTGATGGCGAAATTGCAAGTAGTGCAATATCATCTTCATATTCCAGATCTTTCAGTGTAGCAAACGTTGTGCTCTTTATTCCCTTGGGCTGCCCTCTGTTGTCTATGACTGTCAAAAATAAAATGGTTAATAAGAGGCATCCCTGTCATTCTCTTGTCTTCATCTCAAAAATTAGGTCGATCTGCCCAACACATCACGTAACATTATCATAGAGGCTTTTTATGATGGAAAAAATGCAGCTAGGAATTCATTAGCCCTCTTTATTTTCCATTGGCTGTCTGTGTGTATGTTGTCAAAAGCCTTTTCAAAATCAAGAATATTAATGTATAACTGTCTCTGTCATTCTGAACACTGCTCTATAATGTTACTGAGGGTGAATATTTGATCTACACATCTTCTTTTATTTCTGAATCCTGCTTTTTTCCCTCCCAATTTACAGTCTGCTGCTTTTGAAATTCTCTGGTTAATTATCCTGCCTAATATTTTACTGTGAACTGAGAAGAAAGTCATTCCTCTCCATTGGTGCAGTCTGCAAGGTTGCCCTTCTTGGGAAATTTGACAATTATTCCTTAATTCCACTCCATTGGTGTTGTATCAGTTTTCCAGGCGTGAGAAAATAGTGGTTGTAATAGTTCTGCTGTTAGTATTTAACCCATTGAAGGCTGTAATGCTTTCTTTCCTTCATTGAATGTCTGTATTTATCTTCTTGTTCTTTGATCCTTAGCTGCAGACTGTCAAAGCAGTCAGTGGCCATCACGCCAGGTGGCGTCTTGTAGGGCAGCAACAAATTGCTTCCACTTTGTTCGGTCGGCTGCCATCCTTTGTACAGTGCCCTAACTCTGGTTCATTCTTTGCATCTTGGTCTCCACAGTTCTCCACCAAGTTGTTTTTGGTCAGCCTCTCTTTCGCTTTCCTTTGGGGGTCCATAGCATACCTGTTCTTTTAACAGCAGGGTCCTTCCTGAGGACGCGGCCAACCCAACTCCAGCATCTGATGGTGTGCATGTCCTCTTGGTTACTCCAAAAAAGTAGTTCTTGGTTGGTGATGTATTCGGCCAAAAGATTATGTGAATTTTCCTTAGACAGATTGTCTGGAAAGAGGACACTTTTTACATTTCCTTCTCTGTTACTCTCCAGCATTCTGCACCATAGATAAGCACCTGTATTTATGTCTAGATCATTTTCAGCCTCAAGAACACTCAGATGTGTCTCTGGTGGTTCCTTATTCAGTGTTTCTCTGAAGTGCTCTGCCCAACTTGTTTCCTGCCCCTGTGCTGTGGTGATGAGATTTCCTTGCTTGTCTCTTACTAATGTTATGTTGTTTGGACCTCGTTTTCTGCTGATAGTTTTAGTTATTTTACACACAGTGCTTTTTTCATTTCTTAGTGATGCCTCTTCTGCCTGTCTTGCAAGAGTGTTCAGAAATCACCTTTTGTTGGCTCAGGTTTGACGTTTTACTTCCTTGTCCAGCTGACTGTACTGTTCGCTATACATGGGGACTTTGCTACTATTTTCTTTCTTTTCATTTCTTTTCTCATTGCTTGTTATGTAATCTTGTATCTTCATTTCCTTGAATCCCAAGGATGTTTTCCCGCTGTCTCTATATATAGTTGAAATGGTGCTGAATTTCTGGTAAACATCAGCAGTTGATGTCTCTTCCTGACTCTTGACAATTTGATATCATTTCTTTATATCAACCACAAAAAGCGTTTCTTATAAGGGGATCCTTTAGTTTGTTGATGTCATTCATTTTCTATTAGGTTAAAATTGGTCCAGCAGTTCTGAGTTTCAACTTCAGTTTTGCTACTACTAAATGGTAACTGCTTCCCACATCTGCACCTCTTCTTACTTTCACATCTTGTAATGAATGCCTCTATCTACCATTAATCATAATGTGGTGTATCTGGTTTCTGTCCCAACAGTTTGGTGATTCCTATGTAAATTTGTGAATTTCTTTGTGCGGGAAAAAGCGTTCCTCCAATGACCAAGTTTTTAATGCTACAGAAGCTTATTAGTTTATCCCTATTCTTGTTTACTGTTCCACAGCAGCATTTCCCCATTGCTTTTTTCATTGTAGTTATTGTGTTTTCCATTATGGCTTCCCATCACTGTGGAAGATCTTATTTGGGTGGGTTTCCATTTTCTTTTGTAGCAGTTGATAGAATTCATCTTTGACCTCTTTGTTGCTGTCTTTAGTTGGTTAGTTGGTGCACAGCTTTGCATTATTGTGGTGTTGGTGAATCTCAGTCTTGTTCTTATCAGTCTGTTGTTGATAGAATTCCACTCCAGAAATAACCATTTCTTTAGGAAAATGGCTACACCTTCATTAAGCTGTCTATCCTCTCTTCCAGAGTAAAGTACTGTTTCTCCTGTTGCTGTTTTTATTTTCCCTGTCTTAGTCAATCTGCTCTCATGTATTCCTAGGATGTGTTATCCATAGTTCTTCATTTCAGTTGTGATCTGCCTCAGTTTTCCTGCCTCATTCATAGTTCTGACATTCCAGAATCCAGTTTTGGTGTCATGTTTTGTGATCAGGGCATCCATTTTCATGTGAATGGCTTCCTTTTGGTTTTTACCACTGTAACTCATAATTAGCCTCAGACTCTGGATGTCCATCCCAGCATCACAGTGTTTTCATCTGTTGCTGTTTCCATAATGTGAATGTTTTTTTTACATAGACAGGGGTGTTGGCTGCGTGCTATAACCCGCAGCTTGGAGTACCAGCTTTAGTCTGACCCCTACTGGTGCAGACCTGTCTAGCTTGGTAGAACCTGTCAGGAGGCATTTAGGGGTTGTCAAGTTACTCAAGCCACCTTAATGCTTCCATGTATAGGTACCAATGAAGGCAATATGATGTTTGTAGTGTATTGTTAATACAACATTGTTATCTAAATAAACATAAGAGAAAACATAAAGTAGTGAACCCTTACAAGTGTGATGTAGAATTTTATCAGTGTGGTGATCCAAAACCACTGCAAAGAATACATACAGAAGAAAAGCCTTACAAGTGTAGTGTGTGTTCTGTGAGGTTTAGCTGGTGTTCTGATCTGAAAAGACACCATACAATACATGCACAAGAGAAGTTTTTCTAGTGTGATATTTATGGTGTAGGGTTTACTCAGTTTGTTAGTGTGAAAGACCAAAGTAAAGTGCATACAGAAGCCTTACAAATGTGATGTTTGTGATAAAAGGTTTAACAGCTGTGGCAGTCTGAGAACACACACAAGAGTACACATAAAGGAGTAGTTTTACACGTGTGATGTATGTTATGTATATGGTACACAGATTCTTAATCTGAAATGTTGAAAAAATACACACTGGAGAGTATTCTTACATGGTTGGTGTATTCTGAGATTTAAAAACTTGTATTTATTCTTTGTATTCACTGAAATATTTTGTTCCCATCACTTGTTAAAATAAAGATAAAAATTCTCCAACTGGTTGATATTCACATGCTATTTATTTTTGTTGTTGTTAATTTTATAATGATTGTTCCATTTAATTCAGCATTAACATCTTGTATTTGTTGTCTTTTAATAGTTTGAGTTACTTCTGTTAATAAACTTTATCTAAACTTCTAAACCATCATGTCCTGCACATTTCTGTGGTATAAGTAGCCTACTTTTCATGTAGAAAATACAAAATATCTGCTACATAGCAGAGAAAGAAAAGGGTGCGACCCGGAAATGTCAAGTAATCAGTACTCACAACAAAAAGTTACTGATTACTGCCTTAGTGGATGAGAGATAGAGAATAGGTCACCCCAAATCCATCTTGTGACAATAACATGCCCAAAAACAGTGGATTGCTTCTGTCTAACTTGTGAAATAAGTTCTCTTTGCACATTGGCCTCTTTCAGGACATCCTCATTACTCTTTTTGGCTGTCCATGGTATTTTTAACATTCTTCTGTAAAACCACATCTCTGTTGCCTCCAGTGCCTTCCTATTTGTTGACTAAATGTTTACTTTGTCAAATGCCTTAGTGTAATCTATAAAGCACAAGTACAGATCTGTCTTCACCTCTATGACTCATTCTATTAATGTTCTTATAATATATATATATATTTATATATATAGCATTGTTTGTGCCTTTATCTTCTACAAATCCAAACTGTTCATCACTGATTTCTGGTTTAATTTTATTTCTCACTCTTCTCATGATAATTCATAATAATATTTTGGTCACATGACTTATAAGACTAATGGTGCAGTGTTATTCACATTCCATGGCTCCAGGTTTCTTTGGCAAAGCTATGAATATGAATTTTAGCAGATCATCAGGTATTTGACCACTATTGTAGATGTCATTTAAGAGTTTTGTCATCCCAAATTCTCCCAAAGCTCCCATTTCCTCTACTGTTACATTATCTGGTTCAGGCACTTTGTCTTTCTTCATGTGGCACAGGGTCCTTCACAACTGTCCTGGTTGTTCAAATCTGGTTTTTCATCATCATACAGCTCCTTGATATATTATGTCAAACTTTCTATTATGTTTTTATATTTAAGCAAATATAATTCAGTTTATGTAGTTTTACAGTTTGACTGGACACAGTTAATACAAGTCAAAAAACTTTTAGTATGATTTTTATGTACTAATTAAATTATATCATGTGACCATAATATTATTACGAATTGTCATGTGGAGAGCAAGAAATAAAATTAAACCAGAAAATGGTGATGAACAATGTGGATTTGTAGAATAGAAAGAGCCATACAAGTAAAAACAGATCTGTACTTGTGCTATTAAAGTAAATGGAACAGTTTTTAAACAGGTCAATAAATTCAAATACCTGGGCACTTTAATAACACGGGATGGAAGATGCATCTCAGAAGTGAAGAGCAGAATAGCTCAGGCAAAAACAACATTCTATAAAATGAAGAGTATTTTTTGCTTCGGTTCTTTGTCAATGGAAGTAAGAAAGAGATTTCTTCAATGTTATATAGAACCAATCCTGACATATGGGAGTGAGTCATGGACAGTTAGTAAACAAGTAGGGAAGGCACTAGAGGCCACATAGATGTGGTTTTACAGAAGAATGTTAAAAATACCACGGACAGCCAAAAAGAGTAATGAAAATGTTCTAAAAGAAGCAAATGCACAAAGGAAACATATTTCACAAGTTAGAAAGAAGCAATCCACTTTTGTTTGTCACGTTTTGAGAAGAGGAAAACTGAAATATAGCATAACAACAGGTAAGATTGAAGGGAAAAGAGAAAGGGGAAGACAAAGAGAGCAATTGCTGGACAGTTTGACATCGTGGCATGGAGGGAGGTCAACAACAGGATTGATAAATTGTACTGGGGACAGGAAGTTGTGGAGAGATATGATTTCTTACGCCACTAGGCAAGGTACTTGAAGAGAAAAATTAAATTATGTGGCATCTTGTGAAGTATCAGTGAGAATTCTTAATTCAAGAAAGTCGACGCTGCTTGCCACATCTTGTGCAGTATCAGTGAACATTTCTAATTCAAGAAAGTCGACGCTGCTTGCCACATCTTGTGCAGTATCAGTGAACATTTCTAATTCAAGAAAATCTACGCTGCTTGCCGCATATTGCGCAGTATCAGTGAACATTCCTACTTCCCGAAAGTCTACGCTGCTTGTCACATCTTTTGCAGTATCAAGGAACATTTTTAATTCAAGACATCCTTACGGGAGAGTCTACGACGCTTGCCACATCCTGTGCAGTGGAATTGATTATTTGAAAACCAAGGCATCATTACAGCAAGATGACTCGTCAGTACAGCTCACTGCCTCCTCCCTTGTGCATGAATACTTCTAGACAGTGAAGTCTACACCGCGTACTAAGCAAGGCACCATACAGTGACAGGCTGCTAAACAGATGTCATTTTTGTGCTATCATTGCTCTTGTCCGTGCGTACCACACTGTTGGCATTCCTGTCTTTACCTCATCTGTTGCTTGTTGTTATTGTGCGTAACTTACGTGTTTGCTTAAATTATGTTTTAGATTCAATGTTTTGGTCTTCTTTGTAGAGGAACTGATGTTGAGTGCATCTATTATGATTTTTTTAAAAATTAATTCCTTAAGGGGCCACATCTGTGTTGGATCGGATGATATGGAGCGCCCTGGGTGATTTCTTTGAACATAATACACGTTAGTTGTGTTGGTTTAGTTTGTAGAAAGCGTTGCAATCGTATAAAGCCTCTTTCTTGTCCAGTTTACATGTTGTATTCTTCAGTTATTTTTCTTACTATCATTGTACATAAGTTCTTTTTTAGTCCCATTGTGGTTGGTTGTCTTTCAAGTTCGGTGTTGTATATAAATCTATATTTACTATTATTTTTTTCTTCTTTTCTGTGTGTTACTATCCACCACCAGCCAACTAGTTTTCGTTGTCCTTATTGTAGCGTCTGTTTTCTTCATCCATCAACTGTGTCATGAATATCGAATATTTCGCTGTATAGTTAATAATTCATATACATACTGCTAGTTTGCAGAGCAGTTTACCTTGTATAAATATAGATACTTTTTTTTTCTGGTTTGGGTAACCTCAATATTAGTCGAAGGCAAGATGGCAAGTCTCAGAGACTTTATTGATATGGGAAAACAGTTGGACAAAAAAGGCCTTGAACTGGAAACATAGGCAATGGAACAGTTCAAAGAAGCAGAGGCAGAAATAAAGCGAAAACAGGACGAGGAATGAAAAGAAACATATGATGAAAGATTGTTAAAGAGAGTGATAGTTGAGGCAGCTACCAAACAATAGGAAGTTGAGGCAGCTACAAAACAAAGGGAAGTTGAGGTAGCTATCAAACAAAGGGAAGTTGAGGAAGCTACCAAACAAATGGAAATTGAAAAGGAAAAGACCATTGCTTTAGAGAAATTAGAATTAGAAGCTTCTAGTCATGAGTCCTCTGGTAGAGAGTCCTCGGGGAAGGAACCATTCCATACATATAAATTGAAGTTACCAAATTTTACGGACTTCTTCGACGTGTACCTAGAACGCTTTGAAGGAAAGATGATTTCACTGAAGATAAAGGAAGAACAATGGAGTTCCATGTTATGCAATCTGCTCACGGGGCAGGCGTTACAAATTTCTTTTTTATTACCTGTAAATGACCAGCTCAGCTATGATGTTGTAAAAGAAGCATTGCTTCGCAAACACTGTCTTACTTTACTTTACGAGAAACCCAGTAAAGATCAAGATTTTAGTGACTTTATTGCTAACATAAAACTAGCATATACTTGCTGGATTGATCTATCTGGGATCAGTAAAGATTTTGAAGGCCTCAAAGATCTCACCTTGAGAGATAAAGTCCTCTCGGACTGTAGTTCGGACTAAGTTGCGTTCTTTTAAGAACGTGACCCAAAGAACCTTGACACCGTGTTAGAGCTAGGGAGGTAATATATGACTGCCCATCCTGGGAGGTCAGTACATAAGGAGGTGGGACCTGGGAATTGTCCGGTATGTTCTGCAAGGGAAGTAAACAATGCACCATATTGTAGACCACGATTTGATAATGTGAACAGACAATTCGACAGGAGGTCGAGATTTAATAGGACATTTAACTACGATTCCAGACCGCGTTATTCCCCGCCCAAGCGATTTCCTCAGTGTAAATCAGACAGCTCTAGATAGGGGTGTCCTAGCTGTGGTTCCAGGTGCAACGCATCCAAATCTTGTGACAAATCAGGTCCAAGCCCTACTAACACACCACCATCCAGCCCAAAGGGGAGTTGATAAACGCTTTTTTCGTGTATGCTTGGATAACGTGCCACCACATTGATAAGATGTAGTACTGGTAGTTGTTAGACATCACAT
The DNA here is from genome assembly GCA_024509875.1 of Oreohelix idahoensis. Taxonomy (NCBI): domain Eukaryota; kingdom Metazoa; phylum Mollusca; class Gastropoda; order Stylommatophora; family Oreohelicidae; genus Oreohelix; species Oreohelix idahoensis. Next base: position 142,233 of record JAMPIV010005603.1, on the reverse strand, counting down.
TGATAAAGCTTTTCCAGTCACAATGTTCGGTACATAGGTCAGGTTACCGACTGTTGGGGCCCTGACAAGGTGTACTGTTAAGTGCGTGTATACTGGTGCAATGGGTGAGTGTGAACATCAATAATGACAAACGCGAATGGATGATAGTTCGACAAGTGCACAGGTCACTCACTCCAATCACAGGTGGAAGTCAAGGATGGCTGAACTACTGTGGTCGTTTCATATTATTTAATAGGACGTACATATGGACAATACGAGCATCGTTACAGGAATACAAGTCGACATAAACAGCATAGTGTTGATCAATGGTCTACCATCATAAATTAGCATTCATGTTGAATAACATTGCAATGGAACATCTGTATACAAGCACTTAGATTTCCAATGTTTATCAATACACTCATCAGGCCTTACTGACCAGGCATGTCAGTTAATAAATAGGCCTACTGTTCAAACTTGACTCCTAAACAGGACCTCTTTCTAGCGAAGATTCCTTTAGGTAAATTACAGCAAATCTCTGTGAAGATAATGTTAACCCACTAGTATTGGGTTTTCTTTATAACTGTGATCTCTTAATCATCACCTGATAATAAGGAGGCATTCCCGTTCTCTGATGGATGATCGGCAATAAGTAGGATTCCAAAATAAATAGAATTCCAAAATGGCTTCTGGTTCCCTGTTGAGCATCGCTCACTATACGAATGTATAGCAAATCTTCAATCGAAGCTTTGTTCATCAACAATAAATGATTCTATAAGAATCAGCATATTCTGTCCTCATAATTGCTGCTTATAAACATATTCAGTGCTGCTAGATAACATGTCGTCCCGACATATATACATAGGTAAATTCATATCGGCGTCTGCCCATCTGAGCCTAGGAATGAAAGAGTTCAGTGAACAGTTCTTTACCTTGCCATACGAAATATACTAGCAAACAAAAACACTCTCCTGGCGTTACTGAATCAACACTGGGGAACTCATGGATCTAACAATCCTAGGAGAAACTATCTTCGTTCCCATAATCAATCGAAGAGATCACAAACTTTGGACAGGTCTAAGACATAACGTCCCGCCAGGCTCCTTCATCACCGAAGAACCCTCTAACCTATCTTCATGCGCCGAAAACACCTGACCCCAAAGTACAGTACAAGGAAAAATAGTTCCACTTAAACATACTAAGATATCAAGATATAAGACATACTCGTCCTACATAGACAAGAACTACACATAGATTCGGACCATAGATATTCTGAAGCAAGAACAATCTATTTCTAACCAAACACAGAATAGATCGCTGTAAACCTAGATTCCTCCGCTGAGTTCGATCTTCAGGAAAGATACAAGAACCGATAACTCACAGAATGAATACACATCGCCTAATCTGAGTTCTGTCCTTTTAGACTGAAAATCGAGAATTCAAAGATAAATATATTTTTATCAGACAAATAAATACATTTTACATTTGTATGCGTATTTACGGTAATCTGTGCGCCCCACAAAAGAATATGCGCGCAACAGGAGTCCAAGGAATAACTACCGTTGTGAAGCTCACTGTTACCTTTCTAATGCGATGGATCATTTCCAAAAAGAATGTCAGACCAAGAAGACAGAGCATGAAAACTCTACATCGGTAATGGAAACATTTAACAGTGAAGATTGTCTAGGTTGTAAGCCTTTATTTGAACCAAACGGTAAAATGATACTGATCTGTGGTCACGCTTTGCCTGCGTTGTCATTGATTGAGGAAGGTGGCACTTTGACTTTACACCGAGGTTTGGTATCCGGTAAATTAGTAAGTGTGCTATGAGACACCGGATGTATGCCAGCTGGAGTTAGATGTTTATGCAATGACGAGTCGTGTCTCATAGAGAAAACTGCGAGATGCGTTTCCTTTGGAGGCAGAATAGAGTACTGTTATTAAACCCACCAAATCATCGAGATATTGGTTTCAATTAAGAATGAAATACCAACCAGATGTTTTGCCAAAAATCATTCTCTATTGCGGCAAATTGTCTTGTCCAGTACCCTTAGGACTATGGTGCTTAAAACTGCTCATGATTGCCCGTTCGCTGGCAACATCGGAATACCTAGAACCAAAAATAGGGTATTATCACAGTTCTATTTGCCAGGTTATACTAAAGACATTCGGTAATATTGCCGTTCGTGTGTGGGCAGGGTGGCAAAAGCACCATTGCAGGTTACGGACATATCTAGTAGACCATTTAAGAAACTTGCAGTAGATATTGTAGGTCCCTGTTAAGTCCAAATCTAAGCAAGTTCATTAATCGTTATAAGTCCGGGATGAGTAAGAGATTATAGTGGTTATCCCACTTGAACAGCGTTTAATTTATTTTTAAAAAATATATGAGCGTATTGTGTTAGAATCTTCGAGATTCAGAATGCTTCTCACTGCGGCTAAGTTTCCGCATGAGATGGATTTTCTAAGCTATTTTTGAGCTGTGAGCGAGAGTTCTCGGGGAGTTAGCCCCACGCATGCGTGATTGACTGGGGTGTGCTGGGAAAGAATAGTTTAGTGTCAGTGTGTTCCCGAGCGAGTGTACTGGGAAGATGTGGAGTGTTTTTTGATGTGTACCAGTGGGTATGATTTTGGTACAGGCATGATTTCTTATGGATTATGTGTGATTATCTGCAGATAAGATGTACTTTATTTAAGGAGATGTTCCTAAGGCCTTGGAGTGTACAGGCCAGTGTTTTGAGTGATATTAGTAATGTATTTGAGGCCTATAACTATTAGCACTGCGATTGTCAGCAGTCTTCTGGATGGATTATACAGCGCTGAGACGTAAAATATATTTGAGGCCTATAACTATTAGTACTGTGATCGTCAGCAGTCTTCTGGATGGATTATACAGCGCTGAGACGTAAAATATATTTGAGGCCTATAACTATTAGTGCTGCGATTGTCAGTAGTCTTCTGGATGGATTATACAGCGCTGAGACGTAAAATATATTTGAGGCCTATAACTATTAGTACTGCGATCGTCAGCAGTCTTCTGGATGGATTATACAGTGCTGAGACGTAATATATTTGAGGCCTATAACTATTAGTACTGCGATTGTTAGCAGTCCTTCCTGATGAATTATTATACGTTAGTACTACGATGTAGATCCTTTTGTATGCTATTATAAACTGTGTAACATGCTGTATTTCGTCTATGTCGTTGTGACCATGTTGTGGTATAAATAAACTGTTCTTTAAACGTCAACAACCGTTTCAATGCTCCATGACTCGTACGTGAGCTATTGTGGTGTGAGTGACAGTTTTCAAATACCCTTCAAACATTCCAGACATGGTAACAGCACAGCAGTACACATATGGATGATTAGCCTGTGTGGCGTGATATTTGATATATATATATAGCAATCTTGGATTCCAATCATAGTTTCCAATTGCAACAACAACATTTAACGTTTGCAACAGTGGTTATGCTTGCAACAGTGATAGCAATACTACAACAATAATATACGATTGCGACAGTGGTGGCAGCATACATCTATTTATTTATAGCTCTGTGTGGGAGTATGTATATACAGTTATATCAATTAACAAACTTTATCAGTCCCCTTCCCATATTGTCTGACAGAGGACATCACTACATTCTTACTGTGGTAGATCTTTGCTCTAGATGGCCCGAGGCAGTCCCTATGAAAGTAATCACTTCTGCACATGTAATAGAAGCTCTCCAAATGATATTCAGTAGGTTCGGGTTTCCGGATGAACTATTTTCCGATAGAGGGACACAGTTTACATCAGACGTGATGAATGAGGTATGCAAAATATTAAACAGTCATTTACAACTCCTTATCATCCATAAACTAATGGCACTTGCGAGCGTTTCAACGGATTGTTGAAGCCTAGGCTAGGAAAGGTGACGGCAGAGTCACCCACAGAGTGGAACAAATACTTACCAGCCATGCTTTTTGCTTATAGAAAGGCACTGCAAGAAAGTACGGGATTCTCGCCATTCGAACTAATATATGGAGCTAATCCTCCTGGCCCCATGAGTCTGTTAAAGGATTTGTTCATCGGTAAATACCCCAAAGAGGAGGTGAAATCTTCATACGAATTAGTTGTCAGTCTGCAAGAGCACATCGTGAAATCATGTCAGATTGCAGGCGGCTCATTGAGTGTAGTGGGAGCTAGGTATTGTGCTTATGCTAGTCGTAATAGGAAACTCTTGGCTCTTCAACCTGGGGATACTGTGTGGCTCTTGCTCCCCACCAATATAAATAATTTGCTTATCGCCTGACAGGATCCATTTTCTGTAGTTCAAGTTGTTACAGACGTAGATTATGATAGAAGTGAAGAGGAAGCAAAAAAATATTCCATTTCAACATGTTAAGACATCACAATGAATGCCCTGATTCCCTCCAGCACATTGTGGAAGCCGTTCTTGAGGATATGCAGGAAATTAAATGTTCTGCAGTAGTGGAGGAAACAGGCTGTGATGGGGAGGATATCAATCTCCAGTTGTCTCTTCTTACAACAGTCAGAGTCATGGAAGGATGTAGAGATATGCAACTCCATTCTTCTCGATCAACAATGGCAACTTCAAGCATTACTTCAGTACTTTGCTGATGTGCTGATGGATAAACCAAGCAGGACGACACTGATAAGTCACGACATCAAATTGTTAGAAGAGCGCCATATCAGTCTGGAAACATACCCGCTACCACTCCATTATAAGGCAACAGTGGAGAGAGAGATAGACGAAATACTCCACTTGGAGATTATTGAACCTTTGGAGTCCCCAAATGCATTCCCGTTAGTGATTGTTAGAAAGAAAGACAAATCGTTACGTATCTGTATTGACTTTAGGTGCTTAAACGCTATTACAATCACAGATGCAGAACCTATACCAAATCAGGATGACCTGTTAGCACAAATGTCAAAAGCTCATTTTTTTAGTAAGTTCGACTTGTCTAAAGGCTACTGGCAAGTTCCTCTGACGGAATTGGCAAGACCTCTGACAGCTTTTGTCACACCAAAAGGTCTGGTCCAGTGGAACTATACATGCATTGGGCTTGTAAATGCCCCAGCAACATTCGTGCGTATAAGAAAGCTATTCAGTGACCGGCCTGACATAGTGACCTACCTGGACGATATTTGCCTCTTTAGTGGTTCTTGGGAGTAGCATGTCCGTGGACTGATATCACTTCTAGCATGCCTTAGAGTGCATAATCTAACAGCTTGACCCACAAAAGTTAAAATCAGGTTCCACAAATTTGGATTTCTAGGATATAGAGTAAGTGGGGGAATGCTCAAACCAGAAGACATTACTGTAACGAAGATTATGAATCTCCAAACTCCTACTACAAAAAAAAACAAGTATGCAGTCTCTTGGGTTTAATTAATTTTTACCACAGATTTATTTCCCAGTTCTCGTCATTGTCTGCCACTCTCTCGTCATTAACGCGAAAAGGTATGCCTAATAGAGTGGCATGGACGGATGAGTGCGATGTGGCATTAAAAATGATAAAATGTATTTTCATCAAACATCCAATTTTGATGCAGCCTAATGTGCATCTCCCATTTGTCCTCAGGATGGATGTGTCTTCAGTGGGCATAGGAGGTTGCCTAATGCAAGAACACCAAAATACTCTGCATCCGATTTTATATACAAATTGGAAATTATTACCAGCAGAGACCAGATATGCTACAACCAACAGAGAATGCCTAGCCATTGTGTGGTGTGTTGCTAAGCTTTGCTGGGAGCTCATTATTTTTGTTTTTCTCAACAAAGATACATTTTTCATGAGACAATCTTGGATGATATTATGTTATGCTTATTTACCTGTAACTAGATGTAATACACTCTTTAATTGTAAGACATTTGCCTTACTCTATCAGAAAACTGTGTTTTCTTCTGGAGAAGGGGGTAAATGTCACATGATGATGATGATGATGTCAGTATAATACCGCTATCAAGCATATGTTGTAATGATGATGATGATTATTACGCTGATGATGATGATAATGGTCAATGTGTGTGTGTGTGTATGGGGGCAAATGATAAAGTAAGAGAGGTTGTTTGCGTGAACAGTAAATTGCGTAGGCCTGTGTGTACATTAAGAGCAAATGAAAAGTGGTCAGTCTGGTTTGTACATGAGTTTGCCTCATGTGGATTGTGGGTCAAAACACGGGAGAATAGTTCAAGGTGCGAAGTGGTTAGTTTTTGACTGGAAGGTTGCGTATAGAGTGGAGAATATGGCTAGATGGTATGGCGGAATCTTTTGTTGTTTAATTCTGAAGAATTACGAATTATTTATTACCTTGGATGTTTATATTTCATATAATGTTTGTGTTTCATGACATTTCCGTAATACAGTGTTCAGTTTGGGACTAAATTTCTGTGTCGATTGGTTTACTCAGGAATGGATGTGTCAATTATGGTGTAAGAAGATAGTAAGCATCTTAGAGGATTAATTAATGTGACAGCATCTATCACCCAGTATGTGTCAATGTCCCTTGGAATGATACAAAAATACCTCTTCTAAATCCAGTGGACTCTGACTAAGCAGTTGTACATACATCCTGGCAGCAATATAGACAGAAGTTGGAGGGACAGACAGCGATATCAAAATAAGAATACAAAAGGCAAGAGGAGCTTTCATTGCATGGGGAAATATATGGAGATCAAGAGAAATCGGATCCAACACGAAAATAAGAATCTTCAACTCAAATGTGAATTCAGTCCTATTGTATGGCTCTGAGACATGGAAAACAACAAAGACAACAACCAAACAGTTACAGACTTTCATAAATGGGTGCTTGTGTAGAATAGAGGGATTAAAATGGTATGACAAGGTTACCAACGTGGAACTGAGGACAAGAACTAGACAACTTCCAGTGGAACAAGAGATGAGAAGAAGATGATGGCGATGGATAGGACACACACTGAGGAAACCTGTTGATAGCATTACAAGGCAGTCCTTGTTCTGGAACCCCCAGGGCAAGAGAGGCAGAGGTAGACCAAGAAGCACATGGAGAAGAGAGCTGGAAACAGAGGTGAAATGATGAGGAGAATGTGGAAAGAACTTGAGATGATGGCACGTGACAGGAGGACTTGGCATGTGTTTGTTGAAGGCCTATGCTCCTTTGGTAGTGGAGGGTTATGAATGAATTAAATTAAGAGTTAAACATTAAGAAATATTTTTACACATTTATTTCTTGTGTGACTGTTAATTAAAAAAAAAGTGACATTAACTCACCACAGACAACGAGTACTGGTCACTTCTGCATATTAACTTTTAGCTTGTTTAACTATGTGGCCAGTATAAGGAAACACTTTTAACTTGTCAATATGGTTATTTTCTGTCTGCTCTGTGTTCTGTTATTGGCCCCAGCTTGGCCAGAGCATCCATATTGCAGCACAAACAGGCAACATTGGACAAATGTATGACAGTATAAATAAAACTCTTCATCCCAATAAAAAGTAAGACTGCACAACTAAAAACCATCAGTAGGGAGAAGCTAACCAATAAGGGTAAACAGATGGAGAGGTGAGTCGAGCACTACTCTGAGCTTTACACTAGAGAAAATACCGTCATGCCTGCAGCCCTTCATGCTGTCTAATGCCTACCAACTATGGAGGAGCTGCATGCTGTACCAACATTGGAAGAACTCAGCAAGGCCATTTATAGCTTGGTCTCTGGCAAAGCACCAGGTAGTGATGGGATTCCTCCTGATTTAATCAAATGCTGTAAGAGCACACTATTACATCCCCTGCATAGGATGTTGTACCAGTGCTGGGAAGAGACAACTATTCCTCAAGACATGCGAGATGCCAAGATTGTAACACTATACAAAAATAAAGGAGACAGAAGTGAGTGCAATAACTACAGAGGCATCTCTCTTCTTAGTATTGTTGGTAAAGTTTTTGCCAGAGTCATATTAATGCAACTATACAAGTCCTTTTTAGGATAGTCAGGATCCTATTTGGTTCTCCTCTCTTTATCTAGCTCATGTATGGCTCCTCGAATACCGCTTGTGTACGGCGGTGGCCACATCCCGGGCAACAGTCTTGGCTGACTGGCTAAACTACATGGGTGGAGTAGGAGCAATCTTACTCAAGGGAATGTCCATCCCTAGTACACAAAGACTGAGACGGTGAGTGAGGCGGAGGAATCTGAGAAGATCAACGGCTCGCAAAGCGAAACAGCAAAGTGTGTGGCGCACTAGAGGCGTGTCGGACATAGAAAAAGACAATGGCTAGCCACCGTGGAAGAGATTGGGGCCTTACCACGTACTTCCTACAGAACGTAATGGGATCACAACAACAAGATAAGAAACGATATGTAGAGAACTCTCTGTCCCCTGGGGAAGAATCTACTGTACAAATTAACAGGGAAGAGGCAACTCCTCTAATGAGTAAGGAAGTACATAATGACGAGTGTTCCTTAAATTCTGTTGAAAGGGAGCATTCTGAGAAAGACCACCTAAAAACTAGTAGGAGAAGCCTAAAAATAGGAACATGGAATGTTAGAACTCTGAACAGAGAAGGAAAGCTTGACAATCTTATATTAGAAGCAACAGACATGAAACTCGATATACTGGGAGTTGCAGAGGCAAGACTTTTGGATACAGGCTACATAAAAAGAGACCAGTACACGCTTATACACTCAGGCGGAGAAAAACATGAAAGAGGGGTAGGAATGTTGATAAAGAAGGAGTTAGAAAAATACGTATGTGGATACTGGACACACAATGACAGAATGATGTTACTAAAAATGAGAGCAAAGCCATTCGACATATCAATCTTACAAACTTATGCACCAACTAAAGATCACAGCGAGGAAGAAATAGAAGAATACTATGAAGAGCTACAAAACACACTTAAACCAGTCAAATCAACAGATGTGTTGATAGTAATGGGTGATATGAATGCAAAAGTAGGAAAAGGAAAATACAAGAAAATAGTAGGACAGTATGGATTAGGGACAAGAAATGATAGAGGAGACAGACTTATCCAGTTCTGTGAAGAAAACCAGCTGGTCATATGTAACACCTTTTTTGAACACCACCCAAGGAAATTATACACATGGAAAAGCCCAGGAGATATAACACGAAATCAAATCGACTATATCATGATAAAACACTCCAGAATATAAAACAATAGACAATGACATACGTACTATGTGTAGAGAAGCAAAAGAACGGTGGATAGAAACAAAATGCAAGGAAATAGAAGACTTGGAAGCAAAGCACAGGACAAGAGATATGCATGAAGAAATAAAGAAATTATCAAATCGGTCACGGTTTGCACAAGGAGGAAGCTGTATCAAGAACAAAAATGGTGTAATATTACTTGATGAGAAAGACATATCAAACAGATGGGCAGAATACGTAAAAGAATTATTCGAGGACAACAGAGGTAAAAAACCATCACCAGATTCTAATGAAGGCCCAAACATTCTCAGATCAGAAGTAGAGAATGCCATTCATATGATACAAAAAGGAAAATCAGCAGGCATGGATAACATAAAAATTGAAATGATAGAAGCTCTGGAGAGCTTTGGTGTAGATACAATCACAGAAATATGCAACGATGTATACAATACAGGATATATACCACACGACATGAAGACATCAGTTTTTATAACATTGCCCAAAAAACCAAATGCAACAGAATGCTCAGACTTCAGAACAATCAGCCTGATGAGTCATGCAATTAAGATACTGCTCAAAATCATACAGGAAAGAATAAAAAGTAAAGTAGACAGCGAAATCCAGGAAGAGCAGTTTGGTTTTAGACGGAACAGTGGAACAAGAGAGGCAATATTTTGCCTAAGAATATTAGCAGAAAAATATACAGCGGTCCAAAAAAGTATGTATATGTGCTTCATTGACTATAAGAAGGCTTTTGACAGAGTCCATCATGAGAAAATAATTGAATGCCTCGAAGACATAGGTATTGATGGAAAAGATATAAGAATACTCAGTAACCTTTATTGGGAGCAAACTGCCACAGTAAGATCTGGAAGGAATTATTCACCATACATAGACATAAAAAGAGGTGTCAGACAAGGTTGTGTGCTGTCCCCCTGCCTATTTAATTTATACACCGAAAAAATTTTCAAACAGATACAAGAAATACCAGGACTGAACATCAGTGGAAGGTCAATAAACAACCTTAGATATGCAGATGATACCGTGTTGTTAGCTGAAAGCGAACAGGAGTTACAAGAACTAGTGAAGCAAGTGAACAGTATAAGTCAGGAATATGGACTCGACATTAATATTGAGAAAACAAAAACTATGATAATTAGCAAAACAGACGATAAACCCACATTAAAGATAAGCGTAAATGGGGAAATCCTGGAACAAGTCAAGAGCTACGTATATCTCGGTCATATAATAACAGAAGATGGCAGATGTGAAACAGAAATCAAGAAGAGAATAGGAATGGCCAAAGCTACATTCAACAACATGAAACATATACTGACATCCAAACAGTTATCTCACAAATTAAAACTGAGAATCATAAAGTGTTATATATATTCTGCATTTCTGTATGGTGCAGAAACATGGACGATGAATAAGCAGTTGGAAGAAAGAATTGAGGCTCTTGAAATGTGGATATATAGAAGAATGGGGCGTATCTCATGGAAAGAGATGAAAACAAATAAGGAGGTCCTAGAAAATCTAGGTATGAAAAGAGAACTAATGAGGGAGGTCAAAGTTCGACAGCTAAAATACTTTGGCCACATAAAAAGGCATAACACCTTGCAGAAGACCATAACAGAAGGGAGAGTTGAAGGCAAACGTGCAAGGGGAAGACAGCGCTATAAGTGGGAAGACAACATCAAGAGATGGACAGGAAAGAGTCTATCAGAGTGCACCACCAAGACAAGAGACAGAAGACGTTGGAGATCCATTACAGCCAACCTTCGTTGTGGAGATGGCAACTGATGATGATGATGACAAGTTAGCTGAGCGCATTTGTCCAAAGTCGCAGTGTGGATTTCAAGCTGGTAGATAAACAACAGATATGATGTTTTCTCTCCGCCACATTCAGGAAAATTACTTTATATATTGCCTTTAAAGACCTCACAAAGGCATTTGACTGGTTAGTAGATGCATGGAGGCATAATTGGAGTCATCCTTTTATGACCACTAGCTATGCACAATGCTACAACATATGTACGTGGAAGTGAACCTATGCATGTGAGACTAATTATATCCTCATTGACTCTTGAAATCATCCACACACTTCCAGGGAATCCACCTTTGGTGAAACTTGTTGAGAACCCAGCATTGCACACTGAGCTTGCAGAAGTCACTTGAGCCCCAGGCATAATTCTTCGGCTTTGACTTGGTTGACTGCATGCAGAAGGATCTCACTGTGGACCCAGTGATAGGAGGGGAAGCTGAGAAGTGGCTCTGTGCAGGATGTAACAATTCCTTGGGAGAGCCCAGAACCAGAGCACAGTATTTAGCTCTCCATAGTTGGAGAGCCCCCTTGGATGGCGGGGAATGCACAGTATGCCACACACATCTTGCTTTCATATTTAGGGGAGAAAACTTGTCAAACACAACCAACAACCCAGACCTGCTCTCATATTTAGGGGAGAAAACTTGTCAAACACAACAAACAAACCAGACATGCTCTCATATTTAGGGGAGAAAACTTGTCAAACACAACCAACAAACCAGACATGCTCTCATATTTAAGGGAGAAAACTAGTCAAACCAATGAACCAACATAGTCAGGTATAGTTTTATGCGTATAGAAAAACATTTTGTAAGTGAACCTTGAAAAGTAGACTACTTATACCACAGAAATGTGAAGGACATGCTGGTTTAGATAAAGGTTAATAACACAAGTAACTGAAAATATGAAAAGAAAACATTTACAAGATGTTCATGCTGAATTAAATGGAACAATCATTACAAAATTAAACAAAATAAATATCAAGTGAATATTAACCAGTAGGACAATTTTTATCTCGATTCTATCTTGAATCATCAAGGCAGGCTAACATTGTTGGAATTCAGCATCAAACGTAAGTCCAGCAGGGATGGATGTATGAGAGGACGCATCCACCGTGTATACAACCAGTGCGCAACAGGAACAATTAGCATTCATACCCTTCGGCATTTGCTGTGGGAGACTGAGCACCTATTGGTTTGCCCGGAGTGCAATGACGCTGATTCTGATTAACAATAAGATTATCTTGATTCTAACAAGTGATGGGAACAAAGTATTTCAGTGAATACACAAGTACGAATAAATGTTTTTAAATCACAAAATATACCAACCATGTAAGCATACTCTCTAGAGTGTATTTTTTCTGCATTTCAAGACTTAGATACTACGTAACCTATATATCACATACATCATACATGTTAAGTTACTCCTTTAAGTGTATTCTTCTGTTTTCATAGACTAATACAGCTATTAAACCTTACATCACACACATCACACTTGAAAAGCTTCTCTCAAGTATGCCCTTGACTTTCAGGCAACCATATCATTCAATGCAAAAAGGAGGATCAATATTACCTGCTATGTCCTGGAAGGGAGGACATAGGAGGACATTATAATGAAAAAGCAGGACATATTTATTTTAAGTAATAAATGACAACGAAACATTAAATAATAATTTCATCAAATCACTTTGATTTTGTTTGTATTGATATATTAGGATGATAAAAGTCGTCTTTAAAAATGCTTGATTACTTTTTAAATACACACAGAAACATTTTCACATAAATAATACTATTGTCCGTTTGGAAATTCGTGCCCACACATTGAACATTGTAACTTTGCAACCCCTTGACGGATGTTATTGAAATTTGCTACGTGACCTACTGATATCAATGCAGTTATTAATATATTCTTTGCCCTTACAAAACTCATGTCATGTTCGAATTTTCTTCTTTAAGTTATATAAAAAACTCTTACCATTGTCTGGGTTAATTTTTATTAGTTCTACAGGAAAGTTACAAGATCCGTTCAAAAATTGTGCACTTAATTTTTGTTTCAGCACAGCACAAGCGATGAAATGTGCTATTCAATATTTTTTTTGTTTGAATTAGTGTAGTGTCTACATGTCCGCACGAGTGCACACCTATTGTACATAGTCGTGAGTAATTATTTCAGCGGTGTATGCTAATTGCAATGAGTTGGCTGCAACGAAACAAAATGACACCAGCGCATAATATATTAATAAACTAAACTGCATAATTATGAAAAGCGCAATGAATCTGAAATGCAAATTTATCACTTTGCAGAAGGTAACTGTTATATTGTACAGGCATTTTTGCAGAGAGGCTAAGATGGGTTGTTTATACCACGACATCCAAGAACCAGGTAGGAGAACACGAAAGGCCCTGGGTGTGGATAGAAGATCTTTTCGACGTTGGATACAACAGGACGGTGATTGTACAGAGGCTGCGGTTAAGCAAGGAAGGAAGAAAAAAAATTGATGATTTTGACAAGGATTTCATTAGACATTTGATTTTGAAGATGTTTAATGCCAATCAACTTGTTACTCTCCACATGCTGAAGAGTCGGTTGCAAGCAGAATGCGGTTTAAACGTCTCAAAAACAACTCTTTGGCAACTTGTCAGAAGTGTCGGCTTCACTTTTAGAAAAACATCTGGCGGAAGGAATTTTTTATGTGAAAAACCACATCTGGTTGCAGCTCGAAGCAAATACCTTAGGCAGATTCATGAGAGAAGGCAAGACGGCTATGATATAGTGTATTTGGACGAATCTTGGGTTAATGCTCATCATACGAATGAGAAAGAATGGCAATCTGTTGACGGAGACCATAGAAGAAAAATTCCCAGCAGCAAAGGTCAACGTATTATATTAGCACATGCTGGCAGCAGACAGAATGGGCTTGTCCGTGATGCAGAGCTTATTTTTCAATCAAAGTCTGTAGATGGTACCACAGTGAAATGAATCGGCAAATTTTTCGAGGTTGGATAGTGAATACACTCCTCCCGACTCTAGACAGGCCGTCTTGCCTGGTGATGGGTAAAGCGTCCTATCATAATGTTCTAGCGCAGGAGGATAAAGCTCCCACTTCGGCAAGCACGAAAGACGTAATCAGGAGGTGGCTTGTGAATGAAAATATCTTCGCTGACAATAGCTATTTAAAACCAGAGGTGTTGCAGCTTGTGAGACAGAGGAATAAGACAAAAGTGTATTTAATTGATAAAATCATCCAAGAGCAGGGTCATGTTTCTCTTCGACTCCCACCTTACCATTCTCAACTTAACCCAATAGAGCTGGTTTGGGCTAGAGTTAAAGGGCAAGTGCCTCACATCGCATGTGTGGAAAAACTCTAAACTCACAATGAAGACCAAAGCTGCGGTATATAATGTCTGCGTCACCAGCACACTCCTATATGGCAGCGAGACCTGGACGACCTATGCTAAGCAAGAAAGAAGGCTCAATACCTTCCATTTATGGTGCCTGCGCCACATCCTTGGCATCTTGTGGAAAGATAAAGTGACAAATGTTGAGGTGTTGTCATGTGCTGGCCTTCAAAGTATGTATACACTGCTTAGACAGCACAGACTTTGCTGGCTTGGCCATGTTCGCCGCATGGAAGATGGTCGCATCCCAAAAGATATCTTCTACGGACAATTAGCAAATGGCAAGAGAACAGTTGGGCGACCACAGCTGAGGTTCAAAGATGTGTGCAAGAGAGATATGAGGGCACTGGACATGGATCCAGAAACATGGGAGGATGAAGCTGCCGATCGCACTAAGTGGCGATGCTATTTACGGCGCCACCTCAGAATGGGCAAAGAGAGGCTCACACAACAAGCAGAGGAGGGGAGAAAACGTCGAAAGGAGCACCAGGAAAATAAGCAGCTGAGGGCTGTCACCTCAGGGGCGCATTCCCATAGTCAGTTATGACTGAAGGGGCTATTATTATTATTATTATTATTATAAAGGGCAAGTGGCCACCCAGAACACCACTTTTAAAATGTGCGATGTTAAAGACATGACTCGTGATGCCCTTTCACGAATAGACACAGAGTACTGGGCTAAATGTGAAGAACACGTGCTCCAGGAAGAAGAAGATTACTGGCAGCGAGATGGCTTGCAGTTTATCCAACCAATAACTGTTGTGAACTTATTGGAGCTGTCCGATTCGGAATGAGGCACGTCGATCACATTCTTTCATTTGTAATAAACTAATTTCATATGCCAATCTATAATAACACATAAACAGTTACGATTCGTCACACTTCCTGATGATTTACTGCTATCATGGTTCATTATCTGATCATCATTCCTCGTATCAAAATCACGTGAACAACCAATCACACATTTAGGACACGCCTCCATAAACCATTACCCCGCTGGAACTACAAAAAGGCCAACTGGAACAAGTTCTCAGCACTGACTGATGAATACTGTGGTTCCATAAACACCCAAAACAAAAGAATTGGAGAAATAGTTGACGGATTTAACAAAGCAGTTCTGAAAGCTGCCCTGGAATCAATACCAAGAGGGGCGAGGAAAGATTATAAGCCGTACTGGACAGAAGAACTCAATGAACTGGAAGAACAGGTAACAGAGGCCAGAGATGTAGCAGAACAGGTCAAAACAGTTGAGGCAAACATCGCCTACAAAGCTATCTCTGCAAAATACAGGAAAATGTTAAACTGTTCAGCCAAAAATAGTTGGATCAAAACAACAGAAAGTCTTAACCTCGACAAAGATGGAAGAAAATTATGGAGGCTCGCCAAAGTCTTAAATAATGAGGAATGCAAAAATAAGGAAATAGCCCTACAACAAAATGAAAAAATACTCACAAAGAAAGAGGTAGCTAATGTTTTTGCTCAAAAATTCTCACTTGAGAGCCAGATAAATATTCCACTGGACAGAAAACAGGAAATTTCCAAAGAGCAAGAAATTTACCAAAATATACCAACTGTTCCAGAAGAGCACATGACAACAAACCTCACCATGAGAGAGCTAGAGGCAGCCATCGTATCCCTTAAGCAAAGAAAGTCACCTGGAAAAGACAGGGTAACAAATGACATGCTTAAAGAGCTAGGGCCTAAGGCCAAGAAAGTACTCCTCAAGATTATGAACTATAGCTGGAAGCGTGGAATAGTACCACAAGCCTGGAAAGAAGCAATACTAGTTCCAATCCCCAAAAAGGACAAAGACCGAATGGACCCCAACAGCTACAGACCCATCAGCCTTCTAAGCTGCACGGGAAAGCTTATGGAGAGAATGATCAATACCAGATTAAGCTGCACCAACAGGCAGGCTTCAGGCAACATAGGTCTACAGAGGACCAAGTCACCTACATTGCACAGGAAATCGAAGATGCTTTCCAAGAAAGAAAGCACACTTTAGCAGTCTGGGTAGATATGGAGAAAGCATTTGATAAAGTTTGGAAAGATGGGCTAAGAGTTAAAATGCTTAAATATGGAGTCTGTGGAAGAATGTATAACTGGATCAGCAACTATCTAACAAACAGAACAACTAGAGTGCAGGTGCACGGGCAGTTAAGCAAAAAGACTACAATGGAACATGGAGTTCCACAGGGTGGGGTCCTTTCCCCAACACTCTTCCTCATATATATAAATGATATAACAGAAAACATCCACAAGAATGTCCACAACTCCCTCTACGCTGATGACCTGGCCATGTGGACTTCAGAACAATACATCTCCACAGCAAGAGTGCGCATGCAGGATTCACTGCTAGCCCTTGAAAGTTGGTCCAAAAAGTGGTTGCTCAAAATAAATGAACAAAAAACTACACACACTATTTTTACCTTGTCAAATAAACCACAGCAAGCAAAGCTGCAATTAAATGGACAGGCAGTACGAGAAGATGAAACACCAACATACTTAGGAATCACACTAGACCGCCGAATGACATGGAAATCACAGATTAACAAAATACAGCTAAGGGCAAAACTTCGCATGGCCATCATGAAAAAGTTAGCAGGTACCACATGGGGTGCTGATGAGAATATCCTCAAAAAGCTGTACACAGGCAGAGTCAGACCTGCTATGGAATATGGCATCACAGCTTGGTCGACGGCAGCAAAGTCAAATTTTGACAGAGTAAACAGACTCCAAAACCAAGCAGCACGTATTATAACAGGGGCCCTAAAGTCTACACAAATCAACCATATGGAAAACATCACAGGGCTACAGTCAATGGAGGATAGACGTGACAGCAGAGTCTTAAAACAAGCTGAAAAATTTAAGAGGCTCGAAGGACACCCCATGTACCAAAGAATGAATAGGCTAGGAAGAGGCAGGCTCAAGCGAACTAACTTTGTCGCCCAAGCAAAAGAAAAAATTAACAATAATACCATACTAGCTAGCTCAGTTGCAAAGAAAATCCCAACAAGCTCAACTATCCCACTGTGGAAAATAAGATGCTAAAAGAGTTAAAATCTGATATTCCAGGCATTGAAGGTAAGGGAACACAGACAGAAACACAAAGAAAGTGTATAGCAACCAAGTATATTGACCAAAGATTTCCAGCGAAGCTTTGGACACATGCATATACTGATGGTTCGGCAACAAATGCAGTTGAAAATGGGGGTGCCGGCATCCTCATAAAATTTAAGAATAGAATTCACTCTATGGCAATTGCCACTGGAAAATACTGCAACAACTTCTGTGCTGAAGCAGAAGCCCTGAAACAGGCAGCTGAAACTCTTATTGAATGCAAAGCACAGGCAGAAAAACAGATAGTAATCTTTTCAGATGCCCTCTCAATAATATCAGCGCTGAAGAGCCACCAAACTAAAGGATTGAAAGATCTGATAATCTCCCTTGAAAGACTGGCCGAATGCTTCAAGAAGTGCACTATCCAGTGGATACCAGCCCATTGCAACATACCAGGAAATGAAGAGGCAGATAGACTTGCTAAAGAAGGAGGTGCCTTACAGCAAAATGATATAGAGACAACTTACGCAACGGCAAAGACCACTATAAAGGCTACATTCAAGTCCAAATGGGAAAGAGAGCACCCGGGACATTTGAAAAATGACGCATATCATCAACTATCCAGAAAAGAACAGGTCATCATTTTTCGACTGCGCACTGGGCACAACAGATTGAGATACCATCTGTACCACAAATACAAAATTGGTGCAACAGATCTCTGCACCTGCGGTACCAGCCCGATGACAGTCGAACACCTGCTGCAGTACTGCCCAACCTACAGTAATGAACGGGGTAGCATATGGCAACAACCTACTTCTGTCAACGAAAAACTGTTTGGAGATGTCGGGAACCTTGAGTTGACTGCTGCCTTTATTAGAGTCATAAATGTGGAAGTCTGAAGGCGAACGAGGAAGAAGAAGAAGAAGAAGAACTGTATTGTCGCACAAATGTTGTGATTTACTGTAAGAATTAATGTTACGGGCAGATTTTGGCAAATGTTCCAAGAAGATCAAAGAAAATCGCCGTTTTGCAAATTTCGAGACAGCAAACAGTTTTGGAGAAAATTGACGCTTTTTGTGGGCACGAATTTCCGAACGGACTATAGCGGTTATTCTGATTTCTGGTGTATGCATATTTGTTGGCACTTTCTGAGTGATGGAAAGTGTGTTTAAGTACAGTCCACAGATTTCAAATTATTGTGATGTTTCACAGTGTGAAAAGCAAAAGGGCCTTCTGTAGCAGTTACATTTTCTGTTCCGTACTTGTTTCACTTGTGAAAAATGTCAGTTTTGATTGGGATTCTAAACATGAGTGTGGCGTTTATGTTTTAGCATGTGTTTTTCTTTCTTCTTCTTTTTTCTAATCAGATTTTTTTTTACTACTGACAGAAATGGGCTACCTCTACACATGACACACTCTGCTTCTGAATCATCAACATTTTTTTTTTGGTTAAAGTTATCTGCAAATACACTTTTTTAAATGCAAATCACAAGGTGTTTTATATTTGGACATGCGCCCTATAAAAACCAATGGTCATTGTGTTAAGGTTGAAGGAAGCCCTCCTCGCCAAAACAAGAAAAAACTCTTATTTTTTTTAAAAAGTCGTGCGCGTATAGTAGGTTTGTGTAACAAATATAAAATGTCATTAATTAATACTTAACTCGATATTAAAGTTTAAATTATTTGTAATTTGCCATAGACAACGAGGTTTTAAATGACTAAACCTAATACCATTTTATTATTCAAAGTGCATTTTTGGTAAAAGGTGGCAATAAACAAATAGAGCAAAAATTTGTCAAACTGAGTTAAAATATGACAATAATCTATCACTGCATGAACTATCCAACAACATGAAAACTTGCAGGATTGTTGATTCATTATTTGCTCAATTTTGTGGAAATTTAATCATCAGTAGTAAAATTCAGATGAGGAGTTTTTGAAATGGCATCTTTCATATAGTTCAGTATATTGCAAAAAAACCTGGATATTTAAACATTTAAAATTCAGGCTAGATGCACAGTTTAACATGAAAAGTTGGACACATCCAGTCAAATCCGGACATATGGTCAGACTACTTTACTATATCTTTTCACACTAGCAAATTGTGTAAGCCCAACACCACAAATATGGCACTGGAAAATCTTTTCCCGTTTATGTATTTTATAGTTTTTTTTCATATTAGAACACAATGCTGCCAACCTCAGGCCTAAAAAAACCCAACCCCTGCAGACCCAAGTAGAACAGTCCCAACTAAGATGGTTTAACCATGTCTGCAGAATGGAGAAGATCGGCTACCATGAAAAGCATGGGAAACTAAGAGCCAGGGATCCAGAACTCCTGGATGACCCAGAGTCCGCTGGGAGGACAACATTAGACAATTTCTGAAGGATTGTGTACTAGAATGGAACCAGGCCAGGAGGAAGACTGCCGATAGGATAGTATGGCACTCTCTCTTCCAAACGTCTATATCTCTCGGTAGAAGAGGAATGACTAAGTAAGTAAGCAAGCAAACCTCACATAACAAACGTCACATTTGTAAGGCTTCTCTCCTGTATGTGTTATTTGGTGTGTTTTTAGATCACCATGATGGTAAAATCCTATACCACAAATATCAAACTGGTATGGCTTCTCCCCAGTATTTATTCTTTTGGGTTTATTAGGATCACTGAAACATGCAGACCCTATTCCACAAATATCACACTTGTAAGGTTTCTATCCAGTATGTATTATTTTGTGTTGTTTCAGACTAGAAGACTGTGAAACCCTACTCCACAAACATCACACCTGTAAGGTTTCTCTCCAGTATGTATTCTTTTGTCTGCTTTCAGACTAGAGGACTGTGCAAAACCTACTCCACAAACATCACATTTGAAAGGCTTTTCTCCAGTATGTATTCTTTTGTGTTCTTTCAGATGAAAAGACTGTGCAAACCCTACTCCACAAACATCACACTTGTAAGACTTCTCTCCAGTATGTCTTTGTTTGTGTCTCTTAAGATAACTACACTGTGTAAACTCTGCACCACAAATACCACACTTGTAAGGCTTCTCTCCAGTATGTGTTCTTTTGTGTGTTTTCATATTAATAGATTGTGTAAACCCTATTCCACAAACATCACACTTGTATGGCTTCACTCCAGTATGTATTCTTTTGTGCACTTTCAGATTTGAAAACTGAGTAAATCCTACACCACAAATATCACACTTGTAAGGCTTCTCTCCTGTATGTGTTCTTTTGTGTACTTTCATACTATTAGAATGTGTAAACCCTACCCCACAAACATCACACTTATATGACTTCACACCAGTATGTATTCTTTTGTGTTTATTAAGATCACTACATCGAGAAAACCCTACACCACAAACATCACACTTGTATGGCTTCTCTCCAGTATGTATTCTTTTGTGATCTTTCAGATGAACAGACTGTGCAAACCTTACTCCACAAACATCACACTTGTAAGGCTTCTCTCCAGTATGAATTTTTTTGTGTTCTTTCAGATTAGACGACTGTGTAAAACCTACTCCACAAACATCACACCTGTAAGGTTTCTCTCCAGTATGTATTCTTTTGTGTGCTTTCAGACTAGAGGACTGTGCAAAACCTACTCCACAAACATCACATTTGAAAGGCTTTTCTCCGGTATGTATTCTTTTGTGTTCTTTCAGATGAAAAGACTGTGCAAACCCTACTCCACAAACATCACACTTGTAAGGCTTCTCTCCAGTATGTCTTTGTTTGTGTCTCTTAAGATAACTACACTGTGTAAACTCTGCACCACAAATACCACACTTGTAAGGCTTCTCTCCAGTATGTGTTCTTTTGTGTGTTTTCATATTAATAGATTGTGTAAACCCTATTCCACAAACATCACACTTGTATGGCTTCACTCCAGTATGTATTCTTTTGTGCACTTTCAGATTTGAAAACTGAGTAAATCCTACACCACAAATATCACACTTGTAAGGCTTCTCTCCTGTATGTGTTCTTTTGTGTACTTTCATACTATTAGAATGTGTAAACCCTACCCCACAAACATCACACTTATATGACTTCACACCAGTATGTATTCTTTTGTGTTTATTAAGATCACTACATCGCGTAAACCCTACACCACAAACATCACACTTGTATGGCTTCTCTCCAGTATGTATTCTTTTGTGATCTTTCAGATGAACAGACTGTGCAAACCTTACTCCACAAACATCACACTTGTAAGGCTTCTCTCCAGTATGAATTTTTTTGTGTTCTTTCAGATTAGACGACTGTGTAAAACCTACTCCACAAACATCACACTTGTAAGGCTTCTCTCCTGTATGCGTTCTTTTGTGTGCTCTCATACTATTAAAATGTGTAAACCATACTCCACAAACATCACACTTGTAAGGCTTCTCTCCAGTATGTATTCTTTTGTGTTCTTTCTGACTAAAAGAATGTGTAAACCCTACTCCACAAACATCACACTTGTAAGGCTTCTCTCCAGTATGTGTTCTTTTGTGTTCTTTCAGATTAGAAGAATTTGTAAACTTTACTCCACAAATATCACACTTGTAAGGCTTCTCTCCTGTATGTGTTCTTTCATGTGTTTTCCTACTGTTAGAATGTGTGAACCCTACTCCACAAACATCACACTTGTATGGTTTCTCTCCAGTATGTATTCTTCTGTGTTTATTAAGATCACTACATCGTGTAAACCCTACACCACAAACATCACACTTGTAAGGCTTCTCTCCAGTATGTATTCGTTTGTGTTCTTTCAGATGAGAAGATAGTGTAAACCCTACTCCACAAACATCACACTTATATGGCTTCTCTCCAGTATGTATTCTTCTGTGCTTATTAAGATCACTACATCGTGTAAACCCTACTCCACAAATATCACACTTGTATGGTATCTCTCCAGTATGTATTCTTGTGTGTTCTTTCAGAGTAGAACAATGTGTTATTATTAGACCACAAACATCACGTTTATAAGGATTCTCTTCTTCATTGCTCTGCATGTTGTTTACAAATCCACAACTCATATCAACCACATCAAGTTCATCACTCGACTTTCTGATGTCATCTGAGCTACTTTCATTTTGAACTGTGACCTTGAAATCATTCTGGGTCTCACCAATGTCTACTGATTTGTCTTGAAAAACAATGGAATGCACAGCTACATCACTTCCCGTTGTTCCAGACTCATCATAATTGTCATTTGTCAACAATACAACACAGGTATAATCATTCATGTACAATCTTTTATTGGTGTTGATGCTCTGGGCTTCGTAAGACACATCTGAAATTATATGGGATTTAGATAGAAATAAATAACTAGTGGAAGATAAGCAATCATTTATTATATAGCCTAAATTGTGTTGTAAGACATATGGCATAGATAAAATATAAAATTGTGGATAGTCATATATTTCGGCATCATTACATTTCATTCTGTATCTTGAATGTATATCAATTAAAACAAAAAATTAATTTCCTTCATTATCAGCAAAGTGTTTTTAAGCTTATGTTTACATTAATGTTTGCACAGATTTACTTTGTCTCTATTGAATGTTTGCAAATGTTATTGAATGTCATGAGTGGACATACTACATTACATATTTAGAAAATTTGTGTTGTTAGTTCTTGAAAACATTTTTAATTTGTGTTTATGCATACATGCCACACCTCGGAGATGAAAAACCTGTACAAAAAATTCAAAAACCCTGTACAAAGACCAGCAAAACCTGTACCAAAAAAAAAAAAAAAAAAGACAGAAAAAACGTATCAAAAGAGTTAATTCGTGTAAAAAAAATTTCAATTACAGCTGCATCATAGAGGCATGGGGACGTTGCCTTTTAAAACAGGTCTTCATTTATTTTAAAACTCAAACAATATTTGTCTGAGTTTATTTTGCACTGTAAAAATGATGTGATCGTGTAATCATTTAGTCTATTTCTGCGCTTAATTATCACTAACAGATCAGGAAATCCTGTGTTTGATAGAACCTTATCCTTTAGCCCGCTGCATTGTTTTTCCGAAAATGTGCCCTGCAGCTGCATTCTTTTTCACAACACCCCCTTTTTTATAGTGGACGACTTGTAAATTCTATAGTTTTTTGGTCAATTGCTCTAATTTTTGGACTGTATAGAAATAAATGAATGATGAATCTGATGATATAAAATTTGTTTGTGTACATGTTAGATGTGATAGGAAGAGAGGTATGGAAAGATGAAAAAAACGATAAAAAAATTTAAAATTTTTTTTTTTTAAATTTAAAAATAAAAAAAACCAACAAACGAAGAGTCCTTTTCCTTTGCATCTCAATGAAAATCATTTGACCAATACAAATCAAATGACGATCTTTTCGTTACACCCATCATCAGTAGCAAAGCAACAAACGCCCTCGTCAGCAGTGACATTCGGCCGTAATCCTAAACCTTTCCAATAAACCTAATCCTAACCCCTAAAATTATACATACTAGCAATGACATTCTACTTTCGTTTCCATCTCTGCCATCACCTGTTGCGTGCATATTTTGACGCACATATTACAAAAATCGATATGGCTATTTAATATGGGAAAAATATAGACATTCATTCATTTGTGTATGAGAATGCTGTCTAAGGGGAAAGCGAGATAATCCATGTTTGATTCACACTTTTGATTATAGGAGTAATCGTTTTTGATATTGATCCGGCGCAAGGATATTGCTCTTATATTTGTACTTATTTTTAGGGCCAGAAAATAGATTAATTTGCTTATTATGTTTATGGCCTGAATTCATATGTATTACATATTATTAGTACAAGTAGAATCAGTCCTATATTGTATATTTTGGATGGGTAGGCGGGACTAGATTCTTGTTATTCCGGTCCAGCGGAAGTATGAGTTGTCTTGACAAGTCGTGATGAGTTCCGATGTACCGTGATAATGGCGGGTACGCACTTTTCAAAGGGCTGGTAGATTCTTAAGGAAATATGATTCATGAAGTGGTTTTCTTCTAAAGGAGATGGTATCTCTACTATAGTTTATGTTAGAGACTCTCCTAAGGTACGGTACAATGTATAATTCGGACTCCATGTATTGCCAGACCCTATTTTGATGATCTCATGTCGATTCGACCTAGATGGAACATTGTGCTTCGTATCGCTAGGGTCGTGTTTTGTATCGACGAAGATGACAGACTTTCCTGCAGCGGTTATGGCTACGTGAATTAACCTGATCACCGTAGAGCTGTATGGAAACATTTATGAAATCATTTATATACCCATTATAAATTAACTCTGGCTTATATTCTCCTTCCTATGAATGAGTGAACGACAACTCAGGGAGGCAGCCATGTTAGATTTCGGTCATCATATGTTTTGATCACTGCCAAGAGAACAGATTATTTATCCTATTATCGGACAGTGACAGGGAGATCTCAATCTTGCTAGAAACCCCCCCTTTCGTGGTTTCATAATATATACTACAAACTATGGACGTCAAGTAACTTTAGTTATTCACCGATCTGCCTTCACTGACGCGTTTAGTCAGATAGGGGGATGCGGCCATAATGTATCATGACATTGAACTTTTGATGTACTGCCCATTATTTCTGAATGTGTCATGACTTCAGATCTGCTATGTATACCTACAAATTGATATGTCAACATACCATGATGTACTCGTATGTCCCAGTGTGTACGTCTGAATAAATTGAGTAAACAAAGATTCCAGCAGTCTGCATTGGTGCCTTGTAGACACAAGTGTATGAGTGGTTATATTGGTCAGCACACGAACAGTACACCATTCGCGGTAATCACACTCTACACTTCTACTTCATACATACACCATCCTGCGTCGGTTGAAGTGACCAAGTTTAGGGCCTGCTTCCCCTGGAGCCTTTGCCTTCCCTAACTCAGGACTAGGGTGAGTTACCCATTTACAGCTGGGTAGACTGGAGCATGCCTGATCTCAACAACACACCACTCTTCCTTACAGAGCATACAGACTGACACTTTACAGAGTGGGAAATAAAGAAGAAAGAAACTTTACAGTGGCGAGCCAGATTCCTGGGTCCAGCTTACGCAGTTTTGTGTTGAGAATCACAGTTTACAGCTGAAAGAACATTTGTTTGACCACATCAACACCAGTAGGACAGCTATACAGTACAGTCGATGTCAGCTTGACCTGTATTACCGATAGGATGCTGTATCTAGGTCAGCGCTTGTTGACAGTTTTTCGCTGTACAGACAGTATTACACAGGACAGTGGTATCAAGTGTAGAAAATATCTGGAGCAGTATTGTTGACATTTCTCAACGTACAGAAGAATCACAGTGTTGTTGAACATAAAGTGCATAGTTCATCGTTGGATCTTCATATGCTCTACAGAGAAAAATTGACAGTGTAATAGTTTAAAATTAAATCTATTACTGAATAAAGTGGCAAGTTATTAGTATTAAAATAAACTGTGCCTGCTTTACAACACTATACCTGCAACACATTCCATTCATGACATAAATTATATTGTATGCTATATGCTATTTATGCTTACATGTTATTTGTTATGTATTAAATTAGTTTTTGTTCTGTGTGACTAGTACAAGGTATGCCGAGTGACATTGGTCTGGTACTAGGATTCTATAGGTACACATTTTCTTAATTGGAAATTTGTTAGCAACAATTTGCTGCTATTTCTGTTAGTTGTGATGAGGTGTTCTTTTCTTCGTTGTTTTTGTTAATAATTTTGTGTTCCTTAGTTTTGTTTGATTTGTTTGTATAATTGTAGGTCTCATCTTTCCTTTCATTTCAGTTTTTTACACCCTTATGTTTATACACTGTGACGTTATTTGTCTTGTTATCTTATTGCAGTTATCATCACGGATTCTGTGATCATTTTTTTTTTCATTTCTCCTATTTAATTTAATTTGATCTCTGCAAATGTTTTTCATATTGTCTTTTCTTGTTTGTCCTTTGTAATGTCTTTAGTTGACATATGACATAGGAGTTATAGTGGTATACACTGATAGTATAGTACAGATCAGTACTTTATGATTATTTTCCACAGGTACCCAAGTGATCTTTGATTACATTGAGACATACAAGACCTTTGTAAGGCTTGTCTCCCACAGTATTTGAGATACAGTTATTGTTGTCCATAGGTACTCAAGTTATCATTGGTTATTATAAACCATACAAGTTTGGACTAAGACTAAGTCTATGGTATAGACTTGTCTCCCATTAACGTGAAAGAGGGTAATTTATTTACTTTTTCAGGTTTCTGATTTAAGAAGACAATATGTCTACATTAGATTATTTTATTGCACAAGGAAAATCTCTTGATAAGACTGGAAAAGACTTAGAACAATGGGCTGTTGCTCAATATGACAAAGCATTAGCTGCAGAAGAGAAAAAAACTGCTGCTGCTGTTGAAGAAAGAAAAGCTGCTGCTGAGGAAAAAAAAGCTGCGGCTGAGGAGAGAAAACTTCAAATAGAAGAAAAAAAAAGCTGCTGCAGAAGAAAGGAAAGCTCTAGCTGAAGAAAAAAGATTAGAAAAAGAAGCTGATACTGCTGCTGAACTTAAGAAATTGCAGATGCAAGTGGAGGAAAGGAGATTTGAGGCAGAACAGAAGAAATTAGAAGCTGCTGCAGAACAGAAAAAATTAGAAGCTGCTGCAGAACAGAAGAAATTAGAAGCTGCAGCTGAACAAAAAATATTAGAAGTTGCTGCAGAACAGAAAAAATTAGAAGTTGCTGCAGAACAGAAGAAATTAGAAGCTGCTGCAGAACAGAAGAAATTAGAAGCTGCTGCTGCTGCAGAACAGAAAAGATTAGATAGAGAAGCTGAAGAGAGAAAAGCAATAAGAGAACATGAGTTTGAATTAGAGAAATTAAAATTGACATGTATGAGTAATGTTAATCAGGCATCTGGTGGTAATGGTAAACCCTTTGTGTACAAGGTCAAAGTACCAGCGTTTAACCCTACCAGTGATGACATAACATTTTGGCTTTCTAGATTTGAACGGGCTTGTCGATCTCATAATGTTGACAAATCACAGTATGTGAATCAGTTGTCTGAAAATCTAAAAGGGGAGTCCCTAAGTAAGTTATATTTTGTTGAAGAGGCCGACAAAGATAATTATGATGCTGTTAGGGCAGCTTTGATAAAGAGATATCAGCTGTCTGAAGAAGGTTATCGTCTTTTGTTTAAAACAATGAGACCTGAGGTAGGTGTAGAATTCTCAGATTTCATCTCAAAAGCACGAATTACACTTTCACGATGGATTGAATTATCCAAAACAGAAAAAACATTTGATGGTCTTACGGATTTATTGCTAAGAGACAAGGTCATGTCTTCTGTAAATAAATCATTCCTAGAGTTCTTACATGAGCGTAAACCTGGTACAATAAAGCAAATGGAAGAATATTGTGACCAGTATGCCACGGCACACCCTGACATAATTCTTAGTAACTCTAACATTAAAGAGAGTATGCCAGTTGCTTCGGCAACAGAATATAATCAGAATTACTCACACAAATTCCAAGGAGCTAAAAATAAATTTGATAAAAAGGTTAATTGGAATAAGTATCAAAACCAAGATAACCGCTCAAATCAGAGTTCTTCTTTGAAGAACTGGAATCGGGCTGATAGTCCTCGACACGCGAGGGGTACCCATAATGTTAGAAATTCTCGGAAAGGGAGTAGCTATAGGAACTACCCAAGTGCTGCATGGAGACAAAAGAAACAA
Source organism: Oreohelix idahoensis (assembly GCA_024509875.1). Lineage (NCBI taxonomy): Eukaryota > Metazoa > Mollusca > Gastropoda > Stylommatophora > Oreohelicidae > Oreohelix > Oreohelix idahoensis. The sequence continues at coordinate 114,103 of JAMPIV010005603.1, read as the reverse complement.
TATTACAGGGATACTCAATATAATGAGCATGATGATTATGATCATGAATGTTATGATTCAAACCCAAATAGGGGTTGATGATGATGATGATGATGACATAACCAGCGGCCATGGGACAAAGCCCTTTGGCACTGTAAAGCTGGGGTGTCTGTGGACTTTCCTACCAACCCGGTCAGAAGCTAATCAGCATCATAGCTCCTTCCCATCCACAGAGGGTTCGTTATGCAGACGAAACGCTTGCCCCCACCAAATAGGGGTTATAACAGAGGCAATAATAATTATAGAGACAATTATAACCGAGGTAGATCACAACACAAAAGACATGGTAAATCGTATTACCAGGCTAACTCTGCACAACAGGAGTTCCACGACACGGATAATCAGAATAATGATAAAAAAGACTCCAATAGTGTAGCAAATTCCGCTTTCGATTTTGCTAGAGCATCTGAGTGTTCGCAATGCAAAACATTATTCGATCCAACCACAGTTTCTACTTTAAGCTGCGGTCACCCGCTTCCCGCTCTCCATGCGTCAATTGCGCATAATGGAAGGGGTGCTCTTGTCTTTAATAGGGGCCTAATAGATGGTACTCCGGTATCAATTCTTTTCGACTCGGGGTGCACTACCATCGGAGTGAGGCAATCACTCGTAAATCCTTCTCGAGCTACAGGCAATATAGTCAAATGTGTAACATTTGGTGGCACATTGGAGAAGTACTCCACTGCCATTATCAATATTGCTACGCCTTTCTTTACAGGAGAGGTGCAAGCATGTCTCTTGCCGAATCCGATCGCTGATCTTATCATCGGTCGCATTCACGGGGTGAAAGAATGCACTCCACAGCAAATTTCTAATTGGGAAAATGTTAATATGCAATCTGCTAATGCAGTAATCACTAGGGCTCAAGCTCTTAATATGCCACAATCTTCACAATCTTTACAGTGGCGAGCCAGATTCCTGGGTCCAGCTTACGCAGTTTTGTGTTGAGAATCACAGTTTACAGCTGAAAGAACATTTGTTTGACCACATCAACACCAGTAGGACAGCTATACAGTCGATGTCAGCTTGACCTGTATTACCGATAGGATGCTGTATCTAGGTCAGCGCTTGTTGACAGTTTTTCGCTGTACAGACAGTATTACACAGGACAGTGGTATCAAGTGTAGAAAATATCTGGAGCAGTATTGTTGACATTTCTCAACGTACAGAAGAATCACAGTGTTGTTGAACATAAAGTGCATAGTTCATCGTTGGATCTTCATATGCTCAACAGAGAAAAATTGACAGTGTAATAGTTTAAAATTAAATCTATTACTGAATAAAGTGGCAAGTTATTAGTATTAAAATAAACTGTGCCTGCTTTACAACACTATACCTGCAACACATTCCATTCATGACATAAATTATATTGTATGCTATATGCTATTTATGCTTACATGTTATTTGTTATGTATTAAATTAGTTTATGTTCTGTGTGACTAGTACAAGGTATGCCGAGTGACATTGGTCTGGTACTAGTATTCTATAGGTACACATTTTCTTAATTGGAAATTTGTTAGCAACAATTTGCTGCTATTTCTGTTAGTTGTGATGAGGTGCTCTTTTCTTCGTTGTTTTTGTTAATAATTTTGTGTTCCTTAGTTTTGTTTGATTTGTTTGTATAATTGTAGGTCTCATCTTTCCTTTCATTTCAGTTTTTTACACCCTTATGTTTATACACGGTGGCGTTATTTGTCTTGTTATCTTATTGCAGTTATCATCACAGATTCTGTGATCATTTTTTTTTCATTTCTCCTATTTAATTTAATTTGATCTCTGCAAATGTTTTCAGATTGTCTTTTCTTGTTTGTCCTTTGTGATGTCTTTAGTTGACATATGACGTATAGTGGTATACACTGATAGTATAGTACAGATCAGTACTTTATGATTGTTATTGTTATAAAACAAAATGTACAAGACCTTTGTAAGGCTTGTCTCCCAAAGTGATTGGTAAAGGGAAATATTTTTTTCCACAGGTACTCAAGTGATCTTTGATTACATTGAGGTATACAAGACCTTTGTAAGGCTTGTCTCCCACAGTATTTGAGATACAGTTATTGTTGTCCACAGGTACTCAAGTTATCATTGGTTATTATAAACCATACAAGTTTGGACTAAGACTAAGTTTATGGTATAGACTTGTCTCCCATTAAAATGAAATAGGGTAATTTATTTACTTTTTCAGGTTTCTGATTTAAGAAGACAATATGTCTACATTAGATTATTTTATTGCACAAGGAAAATCTCTTGATAAGACTGGAAAAGACTTAGAACAATGGGCTGTTGCTCAATATGACAAAGCATTAGCTGCAGAAGAGAAAAAAACTGCTGCTGCTGTTGAAGAAAGAAAAGCTGCTGCTGAGGAAAAAAAAGCTGTGGCTGAGGAGAGAAAACTTCAAATAGAAGAAAAAAAAAAATTATACATACTAGCAATGACATTCTACTTTCGTTTCCATCTCTGCCATCACCCATATTCTGAGAATCAATATTAGCACTAATAAAGACAAAGATCTCCTTGTCATCGCATCGGAGTCAGAATCCATTAAAATTAGAGCGAAAATGGCCGCGTGTTCGATGCCATTTGATTGCGATTTAAAAAATTCACAGAAAATAAACGCGGATACTCCCATTACTAAATAAAGATCGGAAATGGAAGCTAACTCTCTTGCAAATAACATTAAAAATGACGCAAATTACGGCTACGGTAGTGGCACAAGACGATCGATTTATATGTATGTTTAATAACACTAGTCAACAAATTTTCAAAAGTTATTTGTACCAGAAATTAAATATACCATTTCTTATTGATTTTGACATGCTGATTTCAAATATCATAATGAAATTCACCAATTGGCTCTGGTTTTTAAAAAAACGATGAATTTACATTACAGTAATACAAATAATGTATGCTTGTTTAATTCTCTGGGGTGAACAGCTAGTCTTTCTACTTTAGCATTATAAAAATTGTGGTTACATACTCAATTAATTGATATTTCGACATAAAATGATAGAAAAAATAAAAACATTATTTAAAGTTCACATATCATGTTTTAAAAAGGCACATTTGAACCCATTCCGTCATTATTCAGTCGCTGTTCGAGCTCTCTTTGCTTGCTTCTTGCAGTCAATCGATGAGGTGTCTCTTGTCACAGTCCAACAGTAATCAGCAAGCATTGAAGGGCTTCAATTGCCTTGATACCTTGTCTCCATAGCAGCAATGTCCTGGTGAAATCATTCACCATGCTCATCACTGACCGCTCCACAGTTTGACGTAAAGAAATCCAGATGAGAATCCAGAAAATGAATTTTCAAAGACATGTTGCAGCCAAGACTCTTATACTTCAGAAGGAGATTTTCTACAATTTCATTGTAATTATCAGATCTGTTGTTTCCAAGAAAATTGTCCACCACAGACTTAAATGCTAGCCATGCTGCTTTTTTCTTGCCATGCAACACGCAAAGAAACTCGTCATCATGAAGAAGTTTTTGAATTTGCGGACCAACAATTACTCCCTCTCTTATTTTAGCTTCACTCAGTCTTGGAAATTTTCTGATGAGGTATTTGAAAGCCTCACCTGTTTTCTCCATTGCCTAGACAAAGTTTTTCATGAGACCCAGCTTAATGTGCAAGGGTGGCAACAAAATCTTGCTGGTGTCGACAAGTGCTGGGTTCTCAACGTTCTTACTGCCATGCTGCAATGACTGCCTGATTGGCCAATGTCTTCTGATGTAATGGTCACTTCGTGCACGGCTATCCCACTCACAGAGAAAGCAACAGTACTTGGTGTATCCACCCTGTAGTCCAAGCAAAAGAGCGACAACTTTTAAGTCACCGCAAAGTGACCAATGATGATGATCGTAGTTTATACACTTCAAAAGCTGCTTAATGTTTTCATAAGTTTCTTTCATATGAACTGCGTGACCAACTGGAATTGACGGTAACACATTACCATTATTCAACAAAACAGCTTTAAGACTCGTCTTGGATGAATCAATGAAAAGCCTCCACTCTTCCGGTATGTAATTGATTTTGAGGGCTGCCATTAAACCAGAAATGTTGTGGCACGCAGAAAGGTCACCATCTTTGAAAAAGAATGTAATAAGCTGCTTCTGGCGGTTCCTATACACAGAAATTGTAACATCTTCTGCCAGGAGATTCCACTGTTGCAATCTGGAACCCAAAAGCTCCGCCTTGTTCTTCGGTAAATTCAGATCTCTTACAAGATCATTCAGTTCACCTTGGGTTATTAAGTGTGGTTTAGTGGATGTAGTTTGCACAAAATCTGGGTCGCTTGAGGTTGATGGTTCAGGACCACCAATGTCCTCTTCTTCATCAGTGGAAGCAGCTGAAAATGATTCTGGCACTTTGGGAAATGGTAGGTCATCGCCATGTGGTACCGGACGTATTGCAGAGGGGATGTTTGGATATTCCAGAGTCCATTTTTTCTTCTTTGATATGCCTTTCCCAATTGGAGGGACCATGCAAAAGTAACAGTTGTTGAGATGATCAATGGGCTCTCTCCAAATCATTAGGACTGCAAAAGGCATAGCTTGCCTTTTGCCAGTCAACCACAGTTTAAGATGTGCTGCACATGCATTGCAGCATATGTGTGGCGCCCAGCTCTTATCTTGATCTCCTATTCTGCAGCCAAAATACAAACTGTACGCCTTCTTAATCACTTTAGTTATATTTCGTTTTTGTGATACAAATGTCACCTCACCACATATATAACATAAATTATTAGCACTGTTCACTCATGTCCTAGGCATTTCTAACTACGATACTTTTGATAAGGACAAATGCACTAACTAATGGCAAAATTTTATCAGAGATAAGATATTTATACACAAAGGTGATGTAATCATAGGTAGGATTGCATCATCATCTTCTAGTTACACTTTTATTGGTCCTTAGAACAAATTATGCAATCGCCCACAACAATTGCGTCATATATATAAATTGACCGTAATTAAAAAAAACTAGCAGCATATATCTTGAAAACTAGAGCCAATCAACATTTTTTAATGTCATTTTCATTTTCAGCACACCAAAATTAGTTAAGATCAGCTATCTTCATTTCTGGTACATTTTGGTTGTTGACTAGTGTAATTAGGCGAAAAAACCCGTACAGACGTTTGTACGGGCCGTACACATCTGAAAACGCAAACACCCTGTACAGATTATGGGTAAACCATGGCATGTGGCATGTATGGTTTATGACATTACTGATGTTAAAGGCTCAGATTTCCATTTCAGGATGCCTTGCAAACAAGAAAAATAAGAAAGCCAATAGTTCTGACAGGATCCAAACTGCTCTGTGTAAAAAGGGTTAAGGGCACAGTGCAAACGAGTTTCCATATATCTTTATCATGTTTTCAAAGATTACTCTCTCATGCATTCCCAGAGTTGTCTATCATACCTTCCCAGAATATTCTATTTTTTTTCATGCTTGCCCACAATACTGTGTAATATCAATTCTTTAAAACAAAAATTATAATTAACACACAAAGATTAATGAACATACATCTAAAATATATAATAGTAGTGTGTGGTTTTCAGAAATCAAGCACAAAGCTGAGGTTCTCCAAGCAGTCATGAACTTTGTATCTGCACACCCCTTCTATGAAGATTAAGATATATTAGTTTGTTTCTGAGCTCCCAACTGAATTATTCAGTAAAATGTTACTTAACAGTAAATAAATAAGTGAAGGTGAATTGAAAATGTGGAGTTTTTCTTCACAGAGAAATAGTAAAAGTGATTTGATGTGGTGGTGAGAATTTTTTTTTATTTTATTTGGCCTGGTTAATGTTTCAAAGGGAACTCATCATATCAATGTCTTAGCACAAGCCAGTAGATGAGGAAAATACTTGAATTGTGAGATGCATATCACATACAGCATACACAAATAAATTAAGGGGCTGCAGTAAAACTGGTAAGGAATATAAGTTTATAAACTAATAAAACGGTATTAAATCAGTTTTACTAATAACAGTTCACATGAGACAAGGTCCTTGTCTCATGTGAACTGTTATTAGTAAAACTGATTTAATACCGTTTTATTAGTTTATAAACTTATATTCCTTACCAGTTTTACTGCAGCCCCTTAATTTATTTACTTATACTATACTACAATTATTGCTGCTACCCTGTTTCCGTTTCGTGACCTTGTCTCATGTGAACTGTTATTAGTAAAACTGATTTAATACCGTTTTATTAGTTTATAAACTTATACAGCATACACACAATTTCCAACGACAATACCATCATACACCATCCATTCATTTTAATAAACCAATTGGGTGTATATAATGTACCCCATTCCTTGATAATTCTATTAGATGTTACATATTGTCTGATGTTTATCTTCCTTTATAAGGGAGAGGGGGGGGGGCCCTCGTAAAATATAACAATAATCCCAGTAATAATTAAGGATAATAACAGATAAGGGGACTATGGTAGCGAGAGACCAAATATCTCCTTACAAACTTTTCCAGACCTTGTCCAATAGGAGAATTTACACTCTTTGTCTCCCTTCAGCCAGTGGTGAAACCCAACAGGATTTCTTGAGCCAAATCTTCCTCGGGGTGATCTCGGAAAAGCTTCACTTAATTATATCTATTATTTCTAACTACTATAAGTTCTTATCCTTCCTACGCTACGCCACAACAGGCCAGGCAAAATGGTTCATGAGTAGATTCACTATTTTCTCTATACATGGTAAACTCAGTGATGTTTTGATTTTACATATTTTTTACTAAGAATGCAAAGTTAGTCTCAGAAATCAATAAAACACTAAAAAACATAAATTAAAAAAAAGCATTATTTCATCCATTTCATTACCTTCATCTTTACATAAGTCAGGTTGTTCTACTTTCTTAATTCTTGGTGTTTTTGTATCCATCATGTCAACTACATGAAGATGAGTATCACAGTCTTTAATGTAGTTATGACAATCATGATTCTGGCAGGAAAACAAAAAATGGGAATTATTTAGTGAGCTTAATATGGGTATATGAAAAATGTTGTAGTGAAAGTTGTGATCCATCTAAGAAAAAAAATATTTATGTGGCACACAAGTAGTTGTCATGTTACAAGCAGACATACTCTCAGAGAAATGGTGGTCTGATAATCAAAGATCTGAAGTTTGTCACACAATGAATGCTTCCCTTGAAGAATTGATATCACTTCTGTATTAAATATTACTTCAATATATGGCACCTTACTTCACATTCTTAGTACACTCACAGACAAATAATTATGGCACCATAAACAGGTTTTTAAAAATTAAAAAAAACTGAAAAGGGCATATTTAAGTAGAATTTAGACCATGTCTGCAGAATGAGAAAATACCACAACAAGTATGGGAAACTAATAGCCAGGGATCCAGACCTCCAGGAAGATCCAGAGTCTACTGGGAGGACAGCATTAAACAATCTCTGAAGGACTGTGGACTATGTTGGAACCAGGTCAGGAGGAAGACAGCCAATAAGATAGTATGGTGCTCTCTCTGACAAACCTCTACACACCAGGATAGAAGATGAACAGTTAAGTCAATGAAATAAGTATACAATGAAATGTTGTCTACGTTCCCTTTTAACTTTCTTAGCATGTCTCTGCCTAACAACAGAAACAACATGTTGACTGAGACAGGTAATAATTAAAAATTGTTAAAAAAACACAAAAAGACCACATTTACGAAGGTTCTTTGATGGTTTAGTGGTGAGAATGTGTGTTTTCTAAACAAACAATCTGCATTTGATTTCTGGTAGACTTTTTGTCTTTTTTTAAAAAAGTGTCCTTTGTTCATTTTAATTCAGTTGTACAAGCAAGAACATACTGGTAAATGGGAATGTATCTGAGCTTCCACTAATGCAAATGCATTCACTGTAGGCAAATGTGAAAAATGTTATTTCAGTAAAGAAATTCATTGCCTGTATGTGCTTAGTGCAAAGTTTATGTTTATTCAAGTCAAATGGTACTGTGATTAACATGGAACATTATTGTGGGTAAGATCAGGGCTTGTAGCAAATTTCTTAAAGCCGACTGTCAAAGCAGTCAATGGCCATCACGCCTGATGGCATCTTAAAGGGCAGCAACAAACTGCTTCCACTTTGTTCAGTCGGCGACCATCCTTTGTACAGTGTCCAGCTCTGTTTCATTCTTAGCATCTCAGCCTCCACAGTTCTCCACCAAGTGGTTTTTGGTCGGCTTCTCTTTCACTTTCCTTCGGGGATCCATAGCACAGCTGTTCTTGTGATGCCATTGGGGTCTCTTCTGAGGATGTGGCCAACCCAACATGGTGTGCAGTTCCTTCTGGTTACTCCGAGTAAGTAGTACTTGGTTAGTGATAGTATTCTGCCAAAAGATTCAGAGAACTAACCTTAGGCAGACTGCGTGGAAAGAGGACAGTTTCAACATGTCCTTCTTTGTTACTCTCCAGCATTCCACACCATAGAGAAGCAAATAAAGTACACAGCTCTCATATAATCTTAATTTGGTATTTGTGCTGTACTGGGAAGACTTCCAGATGTTGTTGAAACTAGCACAGGCTATTCTTGCTTTATTCATTCTGTTCTAGATGTCTTTGATTGTTATGCCGTTTGGTGTTACTATGCATCCTAGGTATGTTAATGTGTCCATCTGTTCCAGTTTCTGGTTCCTTATTGTTATGGGATCAGGACTGCCTTCACTGAGTGTCATGACCACTGTCTTTTTTAGACTGATGTTGAGACCCACCTGCTGGCTATACTTATTCAGTATCGGTTTTTCTTGGATGTGTTGATGTGAATGTGTGAGTAGTGCAATGTTATCTGCATATTCCAAATCTTCCAGTGTAGAAAACATTGTCCATCTAACTCCTCTTGGACTGCCCTCTGTTGTCTGGCGCATCACTCAGTCTATGACTGTCAAAAATAAAGTTGTTTATAAGGGGAATCCATATCGTATGCCTGTCTTCACCTCAAATGTTAGATTGCTCAACCCAACACTGCATGTGAAGTTAGCAAAGAGGCTTTTTATGATGGAAACAATGCACCTGGGGATTCCATAAGCCCTCAGTATTTTCCATAGGCTGTCCCTGTGTATGCTGTCGAATGCCTTTTCAAAATCAACAAAGTTAATGTATAGCTCTCTGTCATTCTGAGCACTGCTCTGTAATGTTCCTAAGAGTGAATATATGATCAGCACATCTTCAATTCTTTCTGAATCCTGCTTGTTATTTCTTCAGTTCATGGTCTACAGCTTTTGAAATTCTCTGGAGAACTATCCTGCCTAGTATTTTACTGGGAACTGAGAGGAGAGTAATTTCTCTTCAGTTGTTGCAGTCAGCAAGGTCACCCTTCTTGGGCAATTTGACAATTATTCCTTTATGCCACTCTGTTGGTGTTGCCTCTGTTTTCCAGACTTGTGCAAAAAGTGGTTCTAAACATTCTGCTGCTAGTTCAGGATCTGCCTTGAATAACTCAGCATTTAAATTATCGAGACCAGGAGCTTTTCCATTCTTTAACCCTTTGCTGTGATGATTTCTTCTCTTTGTGTAATGTCTGTATTTATGTCTAGATCATTTTCAGCCTCAGGAACATTCTGCTGAATCTCTAGTGGTTCCTTATTCAGTGTATCTCTGAAGTGCTCTGCCCATCTTGTTTCCTGCCCCTGTGCTGTGGTGATGAGATTTCATTGCTTGTCTATTACTAGCATAATATTGTTTGCACCTTGTTTTCTGCTGATAGTTTTATTTATTTTGTAAACTGTGCTTTGTTCATTTCTCAGTGCTGCCTCTTCTGCCTGGCTTGTAAGATCATCCAGAAATTTCCTTTTGTTGGGTCAGGTTTGACATTTTACTTCCTTGTCCAGCTGACTGTACTGTTCACTATATATTTTCTTTAACCTGGAAGACTTTGCTTCTATTTTCTTTATTTTCATTTCTTATATATAGCTGAAATGATGTTGAATTTCTGGTCAACATCATCAGTCACTGTCTTTTCCTGGCTATTGGCAATTTGATATCATCTCTTTACATCAATCAAAAAAGCTTTTCTGCTGAGGGGGTCCTTGATTTTGATGATGTTTTACCTTTTCTGTTTAGTTGCAATTTGTCCAGCAGCTCTGAGTTTGACTTTCAGTCTTGCTACTACAAGGTGGGGATTGCTTCCCACATCTGCACCTCTTCTTACTTTCACATCTTGTAATGTATGCCTCCATCTCCATTGATCATAAAGTGTTCTATCTGGTTTATCTCCCGGCTGTTTGGTGATTCCCATGTTAATTTGTGGATTTCTTTGCGTAGACAAAGTGTTCCTCCAATGACCAAGTTGTTAATGCTGCAGAAGTTTATCAGTTTATCACCATTCTCATTTACTGTTCTGCTGCTGCATTTCCCCATTACTCTTTCATTATATGTATTTTACTCCACTACACTGAATTTCTGATGAATTTCTTGAGAAAAGTGGATTGTATTCTTCACTATCTGTGCTTTCTTCATCTTCTGGGTTTACTTCTAGGTTAGTTTCTGTTATCTTGTCCATATATGTTGAACACTAGTGGTGACAGTGCACACCCTTGTCAACCTCCTGTGGTTATATCACATGCATCATTGAGTTCAATCAATTGTTCTTACTGCACTTGTGCATGTGTGGTACTGAGCACTCACATGATCTAATAGCTGCCACTGTATTCCATTATTGCCATTTCAGCTGTAAAGCCAACATCAATTTTGTGGCTGGTGACATAGTATTGTACTTCACTGTCATTGAACTGCAAAATGTTGCTAGTGCTGAAAAGTGAACTAAGCTGTTTATCTTTTATGAACGTCCATGGTATGGTGAAGGTAAGGCGATGTAAATCAATGAATATAAAAGGGAGCATAGGCCTACCAGTTTGATACTTTTGAAGAAAAGGTTCAAGCTGTTTGGAAAGAGAAACAAAAAATAGCTAATTTAGCTGGTAAAATGTCTTGGATGATGCCTGTTTTTACAGGATAAAAAGATTTCCTCAGGTTAGGCAAAATCTCAACAGCCCTCTGTGCTACTTTGAAATTTTCAAGCCACATTTGCAAGCACAATTTTTAAGGAACTATTTTTGAATAACATGCTCTGAAGTAGCCCTCTCTGCTTGCAGGAGTGTCTTCAAATAGCTTGTAAACTGATTTCAGTATTTTGTACAACAATCAATCAGCTGCATTAATGGCTGATTTACAAGCACCATGAACTTTGTGTAGTCCACAGCTTATATTATTTAGTAGTTCTATGCCATGGTTTTGGTTCAGCAGCGTATTAATTTTGTCGTGAAAAGCTCAATAGACATTAAGCCCATCCACGGAAAAAATGCCTTAGATTTAATGATGAGCAGTCTGCATATCAACAGCTCTAGCATGTCCAAGAAACTTTAATGTAAGATACCACTTTTTTGTCACATTTACATCCCAGAAATGTACGTGGAAATCCATCTGTTTTTGCTGCATTGATTTGTTCATGCTTTCATCAAAGAGAACAATGTATCTGTCTTAGTTTATCTGGCTCTCAAAAAATGAGGTAAAATATGGAGCCAGTCCAAATAAGCCCAGGTAGAAAGTTTTCCTTTCAGAGAGATCAAACTGTCTGGGGAAAGAACTGTCTGTAAATATTTTTTCTGAAAAATTTTATTAGTTTCTGAATTTGATTAACAACTGTTGTGATTAATGATCAAAATAGTCTAAATAATCTCAGCTGTCACCCATGTGTTACCGGGGCCCGAAAGGGCAGCAAAGAATAGTAACACTGTTCCCTGCCAAGCATGTCGTAGAAAGCGACTAAGGAGGGTTGGGCATGGGGCCGGTTACCCCATCCTGTAAAAAATTTAAACCACAAAAAACTTCAACAAACATGGACAAGTCAATTAAAAAGGACTTGGCATGGGTTTGTTGAAGGCCTATGCTCCTTTGGGAGTGGAGGGTTATGATGATGATGATGAATCTCAGCTGTGAAAGTTTCTTTGGTCACTAATGATGTCACATCTGTAAGTCTTCTAGTTGTATTAAATGATGGTGGTTTTGACATGTCTGAAGGTAAAACTGCTCCTTAGGGTTGTGTTCTTTTCTGTTAAAAAATATGAAAAACACAAATAACTTCATAAGTATGTATATATTTACCAAGTCAGAGTTCTAAACATATTCAAAATATATATGCAGTATTTCCCAAAAATTTGGGTTGAAATGAACAGTGGGACATGTGTCTTATAAAATCTTAAATATGAATTAACAGACGCAGTAATATAGGGAATGGGATAGAAACCACCATCAATTTCTATTCTTGACCATCGTAAACTGTGCCAATGACATTCCCATAGGCAGTTGTAAACCAAGAAATTTCTTTTAAACACTACAATTCTGCCCATGGTTAAAAATAAAACTGAAAATACATTGTAAATTACAGACGAAAGTACTGTATCTATAAACTGAATAACTCCTGGACTATATTTCAAAATGTTTTATTAATGAGATAAATGTAAGTGGGGGAGCAAATTGCCTCAACAAGCTGGAAACGTAATCACTGATACTGGAAATGATTATTCAATTAATTTAGGCTAAGCTCAACAAGAACATAATGGCCATCATAATAACGATCACACAGTTCTTAAACATGACTAATATTGTACATACCTAGATAAAGATAGATAAGAACATTTAATTTGGTTGAAATGAAGCACAGTGGACCTTCTGCTCAATATGGTCTTAAAAAAGAATTTAAAGACGCAGTAAATAAATGTTTAAGGTTTAGGTTTAGGTATCCTTAACACAACCCTAAACCCCAGGCCTAATCCTAACAACGTTAATGACTTACATCAAAAAAGATGGCCCACTGTGCCTCACTGTAAACATTAAATTGAATTTATTACATACTTCTGTTGACATAAACAATTTCAAACTAATCGAGTACAGAGAGGCAAGTTCTTGATGTTCCTTTATAGAAGCATATGACATAATAGCACATTCATCAATGCTAGCCAAACAGATTTCTTTTTTACATAGAATGCATTTTGCATCAGTTTCATTTTTTATGGCCGCTATTGAAATTTTATAGCATTTCTAGCATCTTGTGTTGGAATCGACAACCAGTCATGAATTATAAATAGAAATGCGAAGTGAATGATGCTGTCTAAAAGTCTTGGTTACAACTGTTTCTAAAAATAAATTTGTGTGTTCAAGCCATTAACGCAAACTCATGAAAACTTCTGGAAATGGTTTAGTTCTCAAGGGGAAGTAAATACTCAATGGTAACTGATGTTTAATGAAAAATACAACTAATAACAAAAATGCATGCCATGCATCCAACCTTCGATTTTTTTATTTTTTTTTTTCAGATCTGATGCAGGAAATTCAAAGTTTTAGAGATTCTTCCCATTTTTCCAGCCTTCTTTCTGGCCTTGAAGTCTCTTCTGGTTTTCCAAGTCTTTTCCAGGTTGCTACAAATCATGTCAAATCTATGTACTGAATGAACACTGCATGTGACACAACCATTATATTAACTCTTAGTATCCGGCAAGCCCCGTGAAGTGGCGCGGGTTTAGTACCAATTTTACGGCTCGCCAGTTCAAGTGGCGCGCGACAGTAACGATAGCTAAACTAGCGCGTAAAAACGCGGTTTTAGCTCCCGTATAGTAAGAGTTAATATCATGTTTTTTGAACATGACAGTACAGAAACACTACAGCTTTGTAGTCAGAATTTTTAAAATATTAAATAAAAAATGTTATTTGTTAATGTTAATTCGGTCATCCAAGTGGAAATTGAAAATTTGTTTTTTCATTTCAGATAACACTTATATATTATTTGCTGGTAGGAGACAAAATGTCAAATAAATATAAATGATACCAATCTGAAACAAGTAGAAACATTCAAACACTTGGGCACTATATTAACATTACGTATAAGCTAATTCATAGAACAGCCCCACTAAAGCATAATTCTAGAAAATGAGAAACAAACTGTACAATACATCATTTTCAATGACAGTAAGAATATGTGGTTCTCCAGTGTTACAATGAACTACTAGTGCGTAACCCAGAATCCAAACATCTATAAAACGAAATATTCCATAAATCTGAAGTTTTTTGGGCAGATTTTTGGGCTAATTTAAGCGACTTTTGGTTCCCCCCCAATTTTTAAAAAAAAACTGGTGTGCAAGGAACCAAAAATGCGCACTCTTTAGTTGATCAAGTTTTCAGCCGTGACGTGCAAGGTGCAGTATAAGCTGACTGTTAAGTCCTTTTTCACGTGGGAGTTATGTGTGTGAGACTTTCACAGGCCAGTCTAGTTTTGATAGACGCACATGTGAGCGCATCTGATATAGATGTACATTTTAAAAATAGTTATGTGTACTTTTCTGCATCATCATTGAATGCAGATGACGCACTTTTGTTGCGTCGATTTGTTGCTATACAAATCATACCCTTGAGGCATTGTAATATTTTGATCGTCGCTGACAGACGCATTTTTGGTGTTCTTTCTCTAATGTAAAGAGAAGACCCATATTTATTAATAATGAAGTACTGAAGAACGATCAAGTTTAATTCCTGAGAGGGTTGCCCCAGGAATTTGTCTTTATTCATAATTATTGCCAGTTAACGGCATATTTCAAGGTCTCTTGCCTCAAAGACCCAGAGCCCATTTGTCAAGGCAGCACTTCCATTGTATCTGTCATGATCAATGGCTAGTGTGTCCATTTGACACTAAGGGCGAGAATACATATTAAATTAATCTGCATAATCTTCAATTCGACAAAGTTTTGTTAAATTGGTTAAGACGTTGACCATATTTTTATAATGACCAGCGTTCCCAGTCAGAGGTCATATCAACGTTCATCTTAACTATGTTTGATGCACACTAAATGATTGATATATGAAATTTTCCTGCTATGTTGTCATATTGATGCCACTTTGTCTGGACATGATGTCATGCTGTTTGATCCTCATTCCTGTTATTCGAGTAATAAAATATTGTCGATGTACTACATGGGTCCAGCCTGCTTAATCTTCATGTTGGTCAACAATAAGACCCAGTCGTTGAAATTACATTAACATTGGCCTGTCCTTTTCGGCCCACAGTTATATCATTCGCGTTGTTTAACAATAGGTTGACTACCACTATAAGCCGATGCTTCTGGCAACACCCTTGTCAGACAAAGATCAGGCAAACCCCACACACACTGTAACACTGACGTAAGTGCTACTGCGTGAAACAAATTTTTAAAGTGTGATTAATTGCCTCTCATCACTCCTTCTAGCCACGTGTTGACAAATTTACAGGTATGCGAGGAACTGACCACACATTATGTTCAGTTTATCATGTTTCCAGCCCACGACGTGCAGGCTTTAGTACAGTATATGCTGACGTAAACGCTACTGCATGATACAAATGTTCAAACATAGCATGGTCAGTTGTGTTCCGGTACTGCTTCCAGCCACATGTGTGGATATTTCTGAGCTTATTTGTGATTTTGAGTTGGATATGTGTGCGCTAATTTAGTGATTTAGAGTTTAATTTCATTGTGAAAATGTCGAAAAGAGCTACATATACTCCTGTGGATAACAGTGGGAATAAGAAAAGGAAGCATGTGTCGTTATCGATGATAGTGCAGTAAGTAGTTATTGCAGAAGCTTGATCGTGGTGTCTCTGTGCATCTTCTTACAGAAGAATATGAGGTAGGAACTACCACAGTATATGACATAAACAAACAGACAGACAAGCTGCTGAAGTTTTACAGGGACAGTGATGACCAATAACTAATGCCAGATCGGAAAACTTTGCATTGAGGAAAAAAATGAAGATCTTGACCGTGTTCTCAGGGATAGATTCAACAACGGTGAAGTAAACGCATGCCGCTGACTGGTTTGTTGGTTATGAAACAAGCTCAAATATACCATAAAGAACTGAACGATCCTTCATCTACAGATGTCTGACTTCAAGCTAAAGACGGTGATCAGAGCATGAATGTAGGCTATTTTTAAAGTTTTAAAAAAAAATATTTTTCTGAAAAATAAATTCTACTACAGCTGTTCATAATTTAAGTTGGGACAAAATGTGGCTATTTTGGGTGTGTTTTTTTTGGGGTGAAATACGATAAAATCGAAAAACCAAAAAATGGCCACCTCCGAGCATTTCGGATTCTGGTTTACCAACCTGTAGAACTTTTTTATGGGCTCTGGAGGAAAATAATCTTATAAGGTACCCTCATAGGATATTATGATCACAATAAGAAAAGAGGTATTTGATGCAACATTGCAAGTGTAGATCTCTTCAATAAAAGAGTGTGCTGAGGTACAGTGATAGTTTATTAAAATAATTAACAAATAAACTACTCACTTCATAACCTGGTTCCAGTTTTATTTTTTCATCACTGAATGCAGCTGTAGTCTCAACATGACTTGAAGTCTGAGAAGAAAGAGTGATGGACCATAGTAGGATATCTTATACTGCATTATGACAGTAAAACTAATGTACACATCAAAGAGAGATCAAAGCTGTACACATAACAGAAAACTTACAAATATTATCTGCTTTAATTAAGCTCTATTAAATGTATGTAGGTAAAATTAAATAATATTGTAACCTCATCATCTTGTTCTTGTTTCACTGTGACAGCCAGATCAGAGGTGCCATTTTCAATATTCCTTTCATTCTGGTGGGAAAAAAAATCAGGAAGATAGAAGATGAAGAGATATTCTTAAAAAAAAAAAAGAAAAGAAATTGCATGATTATTCTGAGAATCACTAAAACCATTTAATATATTCCTCATTTTTTAGCAACTTTACCCCAAAAAGGAGTAGAGGCCAACATTAGGAAAATTTTGTATGTCAGCAATAACAAGAGTTTAAATAAATAATAACATTAAAAAAACTCACTTTATAATCCCACTCTAGTTTCATTTTTTCATCCATAAATGGGAACTGTGTTTGACTATTGTTTGGAAGCTGGAAATAACAATTATGTTTTATATAAATATACAAGAAAGTCTGAAATCCTAAACATAATGACAATCTTTATTGGGGTAAAAGATGATGTAGAGGTGTTAGTGGTGATAACTGCAAACATTATATTAGAGAAACATCCATTTTTTAAAAACCAGTTGCAGTAGATATCAATGTAAATATTCCTATCTAATTTCTTGTTGTATATATGCTGCATTCTTTTTCAGTGTCTCCTTTCCTTTCATTTATTACCTGTGGTAAAAATTTAGGAGTAACATTCCCAGCATTTCTCATGATTTTTTGAGAGATTTATTGTTTACAAAAATACTTTTATTCTTAATTTTTTCTCACTACATGTTATTTAAAAGTAATCTCTAAAGCCAGTATTCTTATGTCCCTTCACCGTGTTTTTGTTTCCCCTGTTTTCCCAGCTTTTATCATTCAATTATTCATGACCTTATTGTGACAATGTGGCCTATCCTTCTCACTCTATTTTCATCTCTCTTTCCTTCGATCTCTCTTTTCTTTATTTCAGTAATTTTCATGCTGCAATATGGGCTTGTTGGTTTTTTTGTGTCTGTATTTCACTCACTCAAACATCATGGTGCTACTAATGGTCATTAAGTAAATACTACAATTGATTAAACCCCAGATTATCAGACATGGTCAGATTTAAAGTCTACAAATCTTGATCACCTCATGGTATCATATTTAACAGACCAGAAGGGATTAGCCAGGGAGAGAGATGTGGGCCATGTAAAACCCTTATCTGTGTCCAGGTAAAGGATATGGTACAACACACGCATGAGATATGTGTCAATATTGGAGATGGGAGAGTTTAATTTACATCATGATATTTTACCTGCTACTCGCAAATCTGTAGCGTAGGCGATAGCAAAGAGTCATGAACATTCCAGAACATTTAAGAAAACATTCATATACAGTCGAGGCTTGGGCATAAACTTCACTTTACACCCACATCATGGAAGAGTGCGACTAAATGATTATAATTCTGATTGAGACACTCTTTGGAAATTAGCTAAGTGGTGTTAAAAGGTTTACTCTGCTTAGACACTTAGGTTTCTGAGTGAATAAACATTCACTGTTGTAGAATTTCAGCGTCTAGTGCCTGAAAAAACAGACCGGTAATTCTTTGACTGATCAGCAGAACCAAAAGCCAGATACCATGAACTCATAATCATAATGGATTCTAGATCAGCACGTCCATATGTAAAGTCAAAGCACTGCTGGATGATAGCCAACAACCACCTTCCCATGGGCTGACAACACAGTATCATAGTTAAGTCTAAAAGCCTATGGTTTTTTCCTCTAGATATCTCAGTCAGATCTTAACTCATAACCTCAAAACTAGAATAATCAAGGAACATTATTTAATGTGCATTCCTGACTATGACAAAGTCAACACTACAATCTAAAATGTCCCATAAGTACAATTCTCTTGATAGTTCACCAGTGAACGGGATGAAAAATACAACAGACTAAGACTTCTAGTTATTTAGTGTTTATGGTGATATTGTTTTCACTTACATCTTCCTTTTACTTTGCCGTATATATGATTAATGAATTAAATATATCATTCATTCATCATAATCCTCCACTCCCAAAGGAGCATAGGCCTTCAACAAACACATGCCAAGTCCTCTTGTCACGTTCCATCATCTCAAGTTCTTTCCACGTTCTCCTTATCATTTTCACCTCTGTTTCCAGCTCTCTTCTCCATGTGCTTCTTGGTCTACCTCTGCTTCTCTTGCCCTGGGGATTCCAGAACAAGGACTGCCTTGTAATGCTATCAACAGGTTTCCTCAGTGTATGTCCTATCCATCGCCATCGTCTTCTTCTCATCTCTTGTTCCACTGGCACTTGTCTAGTTCTTGTCATCAGTTCCACGCTGGTAACTTTGTCATACCATTTTAATTCCTCTATTCTACGCAAGCACGCATTTATGAAAGTCTGTAGCTTTTTTGGTAGTTGTCTTTGTTGTTCTCCATGTCTCAGAGCCATACAATAGGACTGACTTCACATTTGAGCTGAAGATTCTTATTTTCGTGTTGGATCCGATTTCTCTTGATTTCCATATATTTCCCAATGCAATGAAAGCTCCTCTTGCTTTTTGTATTCTTATTTTGATATCATTGTCTGTCCCTCCAACTTTGTCTATATTGCTGCCAAGATATGTGTACAATTCTACATCTTGTATTGGTGCTTCTTCAAATTCAACCCTGTTATCATTACCTGCATTTATTTTCATTATCTTTGTCTTTTCCCCACTGGATTCCATTTATGTTGTGTGTTGTCGATGTTCTCGTAACCCAGTCTGTTGCTAATAAGAAAAGAAACGGAGACAAGAGGCATCCCTGTCGCACTCCTGTTCTTATCCCAAACGGTTCTGTAAGCCGTCCTTCATGAAGAACTCTGCATGTCATGTCTTCATATGTTTTCTTTATTAAATTAATGATCTTCAGGGGAACTCCATAATGCTTTATCAATTTCCAAAGTGATTCTCTGTCTACACTGTCAAATGCCTTTTCGTAGTCCACAAATCCGATGTATAGTGGTGAATTCCATTCCAGACTTTGTTCAACTATTATTCTCAAAGTGGCTATCTGGTCTGTACAGGATCTGTTTTGTCGAAAACCTGCTTGTTCATCTCTCAGTTTCTTGTCTATGGACTCTTTTAATCTTTCAAGGATAATCCTGTTTAATACTTTATCTGGCACTGAAAGTAACATTATTCCTCTATAATTTGTGCACTCTTGTAAATTTCCCTTCTTAGGCAACTTAACCAGATATCCTTCCTTCCATTCTGCTGGTATCTCTTCCTTTTCCCAGACTTTACCAAGTAATTTATATAATATCTCTGTAGCCGTGTCGATATCTGCTTTGATGGCCTCTGCTGGAATGCCATCAGGTCCAGACGCTTTTCCATCTCTTAGAAGCTTTATGGCTTTCTTTATTTCTTCTTTCGTTGGTCTTTCACTGTTAATTTGTAGCTCTTCTTGTGCTGGCTGGATGTCCAGAGGGTTCTGTGGAGCTGGTCTATTGAGAAGGTCCTCAAAATATTCTGTCCACCTCTTCATTTGCTCTTGTATATTGCTGAGCAGTTTTCCATTCTTGTCTTTTATGAAGCAACTTGTTTGCTTGTATTTCCCTGTTAGCTTCTTTGTGCTGTTATACAGTTCTCTCACATTCCCTTTGGCTGCAGCATCTTCTGCCTCTCTTGCCAACTCCTCAATATACTTCCTCTTGTCTCTTTTGATACTTCTTTTTACTTCTTTGTTTGCTTCTGTGTACACTTCTTGGAACTTCTGGTTTTGCTTGTGTTTAAATCTGCTTTCTTGTTTTTCCTGTCTTTTATCTTATTGATGGTTTCTGTTGTTATCCATGCTTTTTGTTGTCGTTCCCTTTTCCCCAGTATTTCTTCACATGTCTCTTTCCATACAGATTTGATTTGCTGCCAATAGTCTTCTGTACATCTTCCAGCTGTTGGAGCACTTGGAATTTGTTGGATATTGTGACCGCAAATTTGTCTCTTGTTTCTTAGATGTCCTAAATTAAATTGTTGTCTATAATTTTGCATTCTTGCATATCTCTTGAGTTTCATTTTTACTTTGGCTATCAGAAGGTGGTGATCGCTTGCCACATCTGCTCCTCTATATACCTTTACATCCTGCAATGATGATCTAAACTTCTTGTTTAAGCACATATGATCAATCTGATTTTCTGTTCTATGGTCTGGTGATATCCATGTTGCCTTGTGTATTCTCTTATGTGGAAACATGCTTCCTCCTATAGCCAGTTGATTTGAAGCACAGAAGTTTGAGAATAGTTCCCCATTTTCATTCATTATTCTTAGCCCCTGTTTTCCCATGACTTCTTCAAAGCCGGTGTTGACTGTACCTATCTTTGCATTCATGTCACCCATCAAAATTATGATGTCTCTTCTTTTTACTTTTTCCATAATTTCCTGTAGTCTAGTATAAAATGCTTCTTTCACCGACTCTTCATTGTCATTAGTTGGTGCATAACATTGGATGACATTTACATTTATTTTCTTTTTAGCTGTTTTAAAAGAAGCTGTTATTATTCTGGATCCAACAATGTGTACATCAGTTATACCCATTATCGAGTGGTCTGGTTATTGTCTTATCTGTACTGTCTCATAACCCATATATGTGGCATTTTCTTGTTACACAAGGATGGGGCTTATTTTTTCATCATATAGTAATAATAATATGCAGAAAGAATAATGGGGGAAAACATGTCACAAGGAAACAGAATCCATTCTCAAGTGCCCTTCTGAGATATAATCTCTTTGTGAGATATGTCACTTTTCTACTTTACTTCTACTTTATAGGAGTCTTAAAATTCCATGAGCCACTAATCAGATCCTATACATCTTCCTCACATTACACACTTTTACATCTATCTTAATCAACCATGTTGTGATATATGGAGCTTTGGCCTTCAACAAATACATGCCAAGCCCTGCTGTCCTGTACGTCTAGTCAATGCCTTTTCATATCTACTTTGTTGATAAATTTGTTTTTTAATTCCAATTCTTTAAACCTTACTATTTTTCATATCTACTTTGTTGATGAATTTGTTATTTAATTCCAATTCTTCAAACCTTACTTCTTCTTCTTCTGCGTTCATCCTGAAAAGGACGTTGGTTGCGTTGTGTTGCCATTCACAGCAAAGCTTCGATATCTGCGCCTTTCGGCCCGACAAATTCGACTTTGGCACAGCATTTTTTAGGACCAGGTTTGCCTTCCCACTTCAATCCCTACTCATTCAGCAAGACTGCAAAGATGCAGCCTGTTTCCAGGACCACCACTTGGAGGTGGAGTATGGTCTTTGTCAGCTCTGGTTCGCTGACCCTTACGCAAGCAGTCAGCTATGGTTCGCTGACTGCATTCCTCACTTTTGAAGCATGTTAGGTCCCAAACCTTACTATTTGTCATGTCTACTTTGTTGATTAATTTATTAATTAATTCCAATTCTTTAAGCCTTACTATTTACCTTAAGTACCTGTATGTCACATGCATCAGAAAGAGATCAACCTAATTATTTCACATCATGTTTTGACATAATCATAACAAGAGGTGTGACTAAAGGATGTGTATTACCCCCCTGTCTATTTAATATCTAAACAGACAACAACAAAATTCAGACAAATACAGGAAATGCCAAGATTGAACATTGGTAAAAGATCAATAACCAACCTTAGATATGCAGATGATACAGTTTTATTAGCTGAAGGCAAACAGTGAAACAACTAACACAAAGTAGAGTGAAGCAAGAATATGGACTGGACATTAACATTGACAAAATATTAATTAGCAAAGTTGATGGTAAGCCAACATTAAAGATAAGAATAAATAGGTAATTACAGGAAATGTCAAGAGTCTCCCATGTCTCGACACATAATAACAGAAGATGGCAGATGTGAAACAGAAATCAAGAAGGGAATGGGAATGGCCAAACTACATTCAACAACATGAGATAAATACTGGCATTTAAACAACTTACTCACAAATTAAAACAGAGAATTATCAAATGTTAAATATATTCTTCATTACTGTATGGTGTAGAAACATGGACAATAAACAAGCAGTTGGAAGAAAGAATTGATGGCCTCAAGACGGGATATATAAAAGATTGGAGCACACTCACAAAGTAAAAATGACAAAGAATTGAGGCCCTTCAGATTTAGATAAATAGAAGAATGAAGTGATTCTCATGACAAGAGGTAACAACAATCCTAGAACAGCTAGGAATAAACAGAGAAATAATGAATGAAATCAAAATATTTTGATCATACAAGAATACAAAGGTTTACCATTTTGATGAAAACCATAATGGAAGGTAAGGTTGTAGGCATATGTGCAAGAGGAAACAGTGTTGTAAGTAGGAAGATAACATCAAGAAATTGATGGGGAATAGTCTATTATAGTGAACATTAAGACAAGAGACAGAATACACTAGAGAGCTATTGCAGCCAGCCTTCCCAGTGAAAATGGCAGTTGATGTTATCAGATCATTCAGGTCTTGTTAAAATAAATATATAGGCCTACATAATACACATACCTGAGGTTAAAAACTAGATTAGTATACACTATCCAACTTGTTGCTATACACACTACTTTAAAGTTAGTTGGACTTTAATACTTTGTTAAAAAAAAAGCTTGAAACAAGGTATTAGTTTTGGATGAAATGAAGTAGGCTATAGTGGAACTTCTTCAATAATAATAATAATAATAATAAATTCTTTAAGCACCAAACACGGCGCATAAGGCAGAAACCAGTGCTCTCCAGGTTGTTCGTTGTGACGCCACTCCTCTTAGCTCTTGCACATTATTTAGGCCCAACGTTCTTCCTTCTCTTATTATTGTTCTTCTGAGTGTTTCTTTTGGTCTTCCTTTTTTCCTCTTACCCTCAGGAACCCAAGTGAGCGCCTGTAGTGGTATTCTGTTGTTTTGCATTCGTAGGACATGACCGATATATGACCATCGTCTTTTCCTTATATAGTCGGAGACATATTTCTGCCTAGAGTCTTCTCTTATTTGTCGATTAGTCTTGAATTCTTTCCAACTGATGTTCATGAGTTTTCTAAGACATTTGTTCTCGAATGTATTCAGCTTGTTCTCCAATGATTTTGTTATTTTCCAACTCTCACAGCCGTATGTTAACACTGAGATAACTTCTTCAATACCATCCAAATAAGTCACACACGCCTTAGATTTAGGATTCCTAAATCTAACTCCATGTTACAGCGTCCATGAATTATATTTCAAAGCCGTATTGACGGCAGAATATTCTTCACTTCAACCAGGGTTTGTGTTTGTTTGTTTTTTTTTTCTTTTGTAATTTGACAAAGCTCAAAACATTGCCTGGTTTAAGGTTCTCTTTAGACATTTATATTATAGAATTACATCCTCTCTTAATGTTTGTCTTGGTCATGTATCGCTGGTAAGTATCAGGAGCCTCATAATCTAGATCCTGTTTTATCTGTGTTGTTTCTTCACATTTCTTCATCTTTGGACAGTTCAGGAGCATAGCTCTTTTGGAGTATCAATTGCGTCTTGTTCAGACTTAATGAAAGAAAGATAAAAAATGAGGTGTGTATCTTTCTCATACGGCCTTCAAATGTAAACAGTCGAGCCAGCGTTGCCACTCAGAATTTTTAAATAAAAACCAGATATCGGCAACTTGTGCTACTTTATGCTATTTTTGGGCGACTTTGGACGAATTTAGGCTACTTTGGCGAAATCTAAGTAGCATTCTTCAACTAAGGAATGAAAATGACATACAGACGAGAACAAAAAAAAAAAAAAAAAACCAGTGTGAATCCCCACTAGGAGTATATGACAACAAATATCATGACGACATTATCATCAAACCTGCTGACAAAGGTGGTTCTGTTGTAGTTTGGCGGAAGGACTTGTATATTTAAAAAGGCGTTTCACAGCTCGGCAACTCCACCTTTTACTCGCCTAGTTCTGGTGATGCCACAGTCCGCAATAATCTCACTGTTTATAAAACTATTCATGATCTCATCCATGATGACCTCCTTCCTTCTAGTGTGTTGTCTCTCCATACTGTTGAAAGTAGTCTAGGTAAACCTTTCTTTTACATGCTTCCTAAGGTGCATAAAATTGGCAATCCTGGTCAACCCATTGTTTCTGCTCGCTCTTGTCCCACTGAGCGTATCTCTGAATTCCTTGATAGTATTTTGGAACCCTTTGTGGCCAATCTACCTTCTTATTTGAAGGGCACTACTCATGCTATCATTACCTTTGATTCTATCCAGTTCACGCCTGACCACACTTACTGTCTTTTCCTTCTGGATGTTTGTTCGCTTTATACTTCTTTTCTACATTCTGATGGTCTTAAAGCACTACATTTTTTTCTTGACCGACGCACTGATCTTACCATTAGCACAGGTCCTCTTCTTCACCTTGCGGAATTGGTTCTTACTCTAAACTCTTTTGAATTCAATGGTCAGTTCTTTAACCAATTTAGTGGTGTGGCTATGTGAACTAAAATGGGCCGTAGTTATGCTTGCCTCTTTATTGGTCACTTTGAATATTTGGTTCTTCAGAGTTACGATGGGCCGATACCTGAGTTTTACCATCGCTATATTGACGATGGGATTGAAGTCACAGACATGTCTGAAAATAACCTTCATAGATTCATTGACTATGTTGGCAATTTCAATCCTGCCATCAAATTCACGTCTCAGATTTCTACTACTTCAGTGAATTTTCTTGACCTTACTGTCAAAATTACTCCCACTGGCCTTAAAACTTCTGTCTTTTATAAACCTACTGATGCTCATGGTTTTCTTCTTTACACTTCTTCTCACCCTCTCAGCTGTAAAAATTCCATTCCCTTTTCTCAACTTCTACGCTTACGTCGGATATGTCACGATGAAGACGATTTCCATGAACGAGCTCAAGAAATGCTCGAGTTTTTTCGCTGACGTCATTATCCTGAAAGAGTATTATCTGATGTTCTTAATCACAGCAGACACGTTACTCGTCAGGTGGCACTTACTACCAAACCTACTACTACATCTGAGATACGCAAATTTGTCTTAACTTTCCATCACCACTGTTTGGCAGTGAAGAGAATTCTGTTTCGACATCTCCTTATTCTCCACGCTGATCCTGATACCAGAGAGTTGTTTCGTGATACCCCTTTGATGGCATATCGTAGGTGTCAAGAACCAATTCACTATGGTCGCACCACTGCAGTGTGGATTTACAATAACAATTATAAGCTCGTTCTTTAGAAGTATGACCACACAACAATGGCTGACATAAGTAATCAACACCTTCTACAGGTACTTCCCTTTAATATTATGCACTGTCATGGAGCAGTCTATCCTTTCTCTTCCAAAATCCCCCACTCATTCCATCCTGTCACTGTTTTCATAGTCTTCCATATAAGTCACCGTTTTTTTTTTCTCCGACAACGCTACAGCAGGTGAAGTTCTTGTATTAAATTTCGTTAAACAGGCAATTTAGATTCAGGCAGGTAGGGTATTTTTACGTAGACGCGATGGTAATGGTTAGTTTTTCGTGGAGACATCAATTAACCCGTGACTCACATACGACCACCTATTTCCGGTCTAACAATGTATTTATCAGAGAAAATGTAACTTTCCTTTACTCTCTTGATGATCACCGTGAAACCAGCCGAAACTAAAGTTTAAGTACTTAAGACTTTTTAAAGAATATACACCTATATAAGTATATATATATATATATATATATATATATATATATATATATATATATATATATATATATATATAGATAGAGAGAGAGAGAGAGAGAGAGAGATATTGTACACAACTGTGTGTAAAGTCAATAACGTGCTTATGAATATATTCAAATAATCAATTTCGGACTGTGTGACCCTGAAGTGATCTTGTGCGGTGAGTTATCTCCCAAAATTATTTGTTTAACTATTGCTTAATGATACAAGTGTAATTTGTAGAAGAGGTATGCGGTTGACTAAGATAAGAAACATATGTTATGCTATTGGATTTAGTTTTCTTCCACATCCATTATGTACCTGTATAAAATATGATTAATTTTCTTATATGATTTGCTTATAGTATTTTATTACTGTGCATTATTGCTTGCCTTACTAGAACACAACTCTGTTATAAGTATACATTATGAAAGCTGTTGTTCCTTGCTGAAAGATAATTAAGACTTAATTATTAACTAAAGATACACCAGACTACAAGACACTGTTGATTGTGGAAAATAATAAGACATATTAAGTGTAGAGGAGAGACACTTGACTTGGAAGGATGAGGACAGAACCTTTTAGATAATAGTCATTGAGACATCTTTTACATACAGTGTACTGGACAGTCAAAGTCTTCAGTGGTAAGTTTCTATGCTATGAGACCAAAAGTCTTTGGGGAGGAACTTAACTCTTACTATCCGACAAGTCCCGTGAAGTGGCGCGGGTTTAGTACCAATTTTACGGCTCGCCAGTTCAACTTAATATATGTAAAATCTCTTTAGACAAGAGATTAATGGTCTCCTTACTTTGTTCTCCAGTGCAGAGTGTCAGTAACATAGGACCTGGCTTCGCCCTCCCTCAATTTTGCTGAGCTAAAAAATCAAGAAGGGACAGGAACTGAATCTTCACCCCTGAGTGTGAACCAGACATTCTTGAAGACACTAGTGCCACACAGGGCAATCAGTCACCACCACGTGTCCTCATCAAGAAGTCACAGCAGAGTGTCCTCTCTGCCTACATCCTACAAGAACACTACGATAAGTATAATAAAGAGAAGGAAGATCACCACACACACCCACCAAACGCTCAGACTTAGTCAGTGAAGAAAATAAGGCATCCCACTGGGACCTAGATTCTGTTTTCTTTTCAGTTGTAAACGTGATTCTTTTTCATATTTCTTTTTAATCAGATGTAAAATAACCCTCTGTAAATGTGATTCCCTTAATAAATAGCATATTGTTTATTTACTTACTACACGTCTGAGTCAATTTGATAACATATCATAAGCCTGTCCAGAGCTCTCTTTTTGTGATTACTTCCCTTTCTTGTTTACTGTCCTCTTTATTGTCGAATTGTCAACATCGTGTGGTATATGTTAGTTGTGGAACAAAGTCACGTGGGAGAACAACTTGTCTGAAATTCTTAAATGGTATTTAATTACCCTTGATTCCAGACAATTAACTTCTTGGTTTCATAACAAATAATATCACTATTACAGTATTGCAAGAAAATCACTCTATATTCTTACTATTATCCAGAGCAGTTGACCTGTGTCAACTTTGCTCTCTCCCTACGCGTGACATGCACAATACATTGAGGCTTCACAAGGCCAACAAACGCATGAAATACAATATAATAATGACATGCCAATGTAACTTGCCTAAACAACTTAGTCTATCAGTATCATACACGACAGTACGACTTACAATGAAAAAAAAAACACTGTAATGACTATCGCTCACCTTGAGCGGCAAAACTGTGACAATGGTACACCCAACTCATTGACAACTTATAAATCTACGGCCTGTAGCAAATACAATCTAGACACTACACTGTACTAGAATAACAACGTAATAATCCATCAGGACCGAAATATGGCAAGCACCTAGAACAAATAGCCCATCACGTGAACTTCACAGCTAACTCGCTGGCAAAGGGAAAAATATCCGTCCCACCAGGACAATGGCTAGATTCTCACTGACCACCTTCGCGCCTGATTTCCCGGTTTCCGCTAGTCACATGACTCGCCGGTTTGGCTATACCCGGCGTTGCCCGGCTGACTTTTTGTACAAGAGATGCACTGCGAAACAGCACCGTGACATCCAACCCCCCTTAAGAAAGAAAACGTATTTTTTCCATTGGAGAACGCTTCTCCCGACCCCCCCCCCTTTCCGTAGGAGTGTGGACGACCACATGCCTTAATAGCATCTCCTCATCTGACTAGAGAATGCCCTAGTTCTACACTACCATTGTCGTAAAAAAAAAATCAGGACATAAAGTAGGTTACCCAAGGTTCTGACAGTCGTGAAAAATGACAACGACTGTCCACCCCTGGTATACCATAACACAGTGCGCTGTACAATAATAGTAAGTCTTACTTAGGCATACGTTACCAGTGATATTCTCCTAGCACAAATAGTCATTTGTCACAAAGTTTAGACATACCTTAAATTCAAATCTATAGTTAATTGCCTTTATGGCGCCATAATATATACATTCGAAAGTATCTCATTTAGCACAAACATAGTAATAACATGTGACATCCACCTCTTCAGTCACCCTCACTACATTATAAAGCTGCACAGAACACCTTGTATTTTATCAGAATAGTACTGGTGGCGTGGGTCAGACTCTGCGGTTCGGTTCGCGTTAACTGAAGCTTACCCATGCATGCGAAGACTGGATTCGATAGACTGCGCGGAAGAAACCACCTGTTGGTTCAACGGGCATGACGGCGATTACCAGCAACGCGCTGTGGAGCGTAAGGAGCACGGCGAGGCACGTAGAAAGCCCTGGTCATCCACTGCACCTGACTTCATCTCCAGTCGTCTTGACTTGTCTTGCCACTGGATTGAGATGGATCCAGGCGAGAGAGTGAGGTCGACGAATTGCGCAACTCTTCCTCACTTTAATCCAAATCACCGCGCAAGTCACTCTTTCATCCATTCATCCATTCATCCATCCACTCACAACAAGTCCTGTGGCGATGGGCGAGCGGCGAAGCGGCAGGCGTGGGTACGCTGGCAGTCGTAGTCGCAGACCTACACACAGGCGGCTCAGGCCATATGGTCGTCTTCCACTGATCGGAGCAGCAGTGGGATTCGGCAGCCCCCTGAGTGTCTGAGCAGCCCTCTTTAGGAAAGCACTGCTCACCTCCATGGCATGAGGAAGGGGCTAGAAAAGATGCCCTAAACATTGCCTGCTTCACCATTACCTAACCAGCTTACCGCGGTTGGTGGGTACCCTACTTCGGCGGTCGACATATAAGAAAAAGAAAGGACAGATTTTTCCCCCTCATTCTAGGCGCATGGAATGTGCGCACTTTACTTGACAAAGACTTTAACGCAAACAGACCTGAGAGACGAACTGCCCTGATTGGGAGAGAACTGGCCAGGTACAACATTGACATAGCAGCACTGAGTGAAACTCGACTTGCAGGCGAGGGCCAACTTTGCGAAAAGGGTGCAGGTTATACATTCTTTTGGAGCGGAAGAGGAACTGAAGAAAGACGAGAAGCAGGGGTTGGATTTGCAATCAAAACAGCAATTGTCAGCAAGTTAGCGGGGCCCCCAAAGGGAATAAATGACCGACTCATGACGGTCAAGATCCCTCTGTTCTATGGAAGAAAAACATGCCACCATCATTAGCGCGTATGCACCAACTATGACAAACCAGGATGATGTCAAGGATAAGTTTTACGAAGAACTACATGCAGTCATTGCATCAGTTCCTAAAGCAGATAAGCTCATCATTCTTGGTGACTTTAATGCAAGAGTAGGCTCAGATAACATCTCCTGGAATGGCACTATTGGTAGGTACGGCGTGGGTCGCTGTAACAGTAATGGACTTCGTCTCCTCCAGACTTGCGCAGAACATGACCTCCTTGTCACCAACACCATTTTTCGACTTCCTACCCGCAACAGGACCTCCTGGATGCACCCTCGCTCAAAGCATTGGCACCTAATTGACTATGTAATTGTTAGGAAGAAGGACAGGCAAGATGTCCGGGTGACCAAGTCCATGTGTGGTGCCGAATGCTGGACTGATCATCGCCTCATTGTATCTAAACTTAAAATTCGTATCCAACCAGCCAGGCGCCCTCAGGGGAAGAAAACTCAAAAGAGGCTGGATGTCACCAAATTAAAGAAGACAAAAATCAAACAGTCATTTACTGACACCTTAGAAGACCGTCTCAAATCTATCTCGCTAGACGGCCAAAGTGTGGAAACAAATTGGGCAGCCCTAAGTGAGCAGATCTACAACACTGCTACAGAGGTCCTGGGTCCTTCCATCAAGAAACAAAATGACTGGTTTGATGAGAACTCAGATGATATAAAGCAGATGTTGGCTGAGAAACACCATCTCCATAAAGCATATTTAAATGATCCAAAATCTACATCCAAGAAAGACGCTTTCAACAACATGCGTAGAATCGTCCCAACATAAACTACGCCAGATGCGGGATTCATGGCTGAGTAATAAAGCAGATGAGCTCCAAGGCTTTGCTGACAGCCATGACTTGAAAAACTTTTACCTTGCACTCAAAGCGGTCTATGGTCCAACATCATCAGGATCATTTCCCCTCCTTAATGCAGATGGAAAAACACTAATTACAGATAAGGAAAAAATGCTCCAACGCTGGGCTGAACATTTTAATAATATCTTGAACCAGCCATCATCTATTAACGACGAAGCCATCATCCGCCTGCCCCAAATTCCTATAAATGAAGCATTAGATGATGTACCAACTCTGGAGGAAACTAAAAAAGCGATTCGTCAACTGTCTAGTGGAAAGGCCCCTGGCTCCGATTCAATTCCTGTTGAGGTTTATAAAGATGGCGGTGCAGTTCTGATAGAGAAACTTCATATGATCTTCCAGCAAATGTGGCAGAGTGAAACCATCCCACACGATCTCAAAGATGCCTCAATTATACATCTATATAAACGTAAAGGTAATCGCCAAGACTGCAACAATCATCGAGGCATCTCTCTTTTATCAATCGCTGGGAAGATATTCGCCAGAATCCTTTTGAATCGCCTTACGGCTCATCTTGACAAAGGTCTTTTACCTGAAAGTCAGTGTGGATTCCGGAAAGAACGTGGAACCACAGATATGGTGTTCGCTGCAAGACAGCTACAAGAAAAATGCCAAGAACAGCACTGTGACCTGTACACAGCTTTCATCGACTTGACAAAGGCGTTCGACACGGTCAATAGAGAGGGTCTATGGAAGATCATGGCAAAATACGGCTGCCCAAAGAAATTTATCACAATAGTGCAGCAACTGCATGATGGAATGCAGGCTAGAGTTCAGGAAAACGGTGAGCTATCAGAGCCTTTCCCCGTCTCAAATGGAGTTAAACAAGGGTGCGTACTTGCACCGACTCTGTTCAGTATCATGTTTTCTGCTATGCTGACTGATGCTTTTAGAGACGGGGACACAGGAATCGACATTAGTTATCGTATTGATGGAAAATTGTTTAACCTTAGGAGGCTTCAAGCAAAAACCAAGGTCAAATCACACACCATCAGAGATCTTCTGTTTGCTGATGATTGTGCCCTCAATGCTGGCTCAGAGGCTGATCTGCAGCATAGTGTGGATAGATTCTCCGAAGCCTGCGCCAACTTTGGGCTTACCATCAACACGAAGAAAACAGAAATCATGTACCAACCAGCTCCTGGCACAGTTTATACTGAGCCAGTCATCAAGGTTAATGGTGAGAAACTGAATGTTGTGAACAGATTCACATACCTTGGTAGCACACTATCCCAGAACATTATCATTGATGATGAGGTGAACACCAGGATCTCCAAAGCCAGCAGCACATTTGGCAGACTATACACCAACGTTTGGCATCGAAGTGGCATTAGTCTACAGACAAAGCTGAAAGTGTACAGAGCTGCGGTGCTTCCAGTGCTGCTATATGCATGTGAAACATGGACTGTATACAGGCGCCACGTGAAGAAGCTAAACCACTTCCATACAGTCTGTCTCAGGAAGATAATGAACATCAAATGGCAAGACAAGATCCCGGATACCGCCGTTCTTGACAGAGCTGGTGTCCCTAGTATTGATACTATTCTGATGCAGTCACAAATTCGCTGGGCAGGTCATGTAGTTCGCATGCCAGACCATCGACTGCCAAAGATACTCTTTTACGGTGAGATGCAGAAGGGTAAACGCTCCCATGGTGGCCAAAAGAAGCGCTTCAAAGACACGTTAAAGACGTCATTGAAAACCTTTGACATAAACCCAGACACATGGGAAGCTGCTGCGCAAGACCGAACTGCTTGGCGCACATCTCTTCGTAAAGGTGCAGCAGCATGCGAATCATCCAGAAGAGCAGCAGCGGAACAGCGGAGACAAGCTAGAAAGGACCGTGAAATAAAACCTTCACATGAAGCAAACATTCCCTGCCCACACTGTCCAAGATCTTTCCAGGCCCGCATCGGGCTCTTCAGTCACCTTCGTACTCATAGACTAACCTAACATATTCTTAAATAATTGGATGAACAGAGTGGTCTTCATCACCCGTGATGGACGAACAACCACCAACTGAAGCTCCCTAACTGAATGCAAACCCGATACCTATCCCTTGCTATCGCTGGACTATCAGCAGGTGGTTATGGTGCAACAACATGTGCTTCCACCTGACTGCATCATGCCCACCCCACCTATTCACGAAAGTCACTCGTGCAACTTTGGTATTGTCCCACAATGACAATACCTCCACGAACTTGACTTGCACGACTTCATTAAACACTCGTCTGAGTATTCACCAGCTAGCCTTTGGGGGGATATTGCGGACCCATACCATGCGGTCACCAGCTGTCAGGCCCTCGTATATACCTCTACTGTTCCTATTCAAGTCACTTGGCATCGGACTGTGAGTATTAATGGACGTCTGCCGCGAACCCCGTCTTAGATGTACTTTCTTGTCAGGTGGTGATACCTCGACCACCTGATCGTCCGCATCGGGACTTTGGTGTTGCTGAGCCTCTGCTCCAGCCAGTCCCTTGGCATTATGCACTCCCCGTATATTTCCGACGATCAAATCGGCGACTGGGTTCTCGAGGACAAACGCGTTCACTCTACTTGTTATGAACGGGGTGTCCACATTAATACACGCCTGGGGGTAAGACTCGACTTAGCCCCAAACGTGGTACACTTTACAGTCTTGCCTGTGAGGCAGGATTCGTCGATGCACGAACGACGTACCCTGACTGTGGTGCATCCAGTGTCCCTCAATACCGAGACTGGTTTCCTCTCCACCACACCTTTGTGGAGTGCCACTTTGCCAGTCTCATGGACCACTGACAGACATGATACCGCATGCCCGCAGTGTAGCACTATATTCTCGTTCGCATGGAACTAAGGACGACACCCCACACAGTCCTAGCTATTGACTGTGTCCAACACAAACGCGGAATTTGCGTGTTCAATTGGGGTAGTGCACACGTCAGCATAATGACCCCTGCCATTACAATTGGAACATCTGCGTTCACTTTTTGACTCATCGCGTGGACTATTGCTGGGCCTGCTCGCTGGTAAAGACCGCACATCGGAGTCTGATGATCGACTATCAGCGGACCCATTCCTCCGCTTGGAACATTTTGTTTTATCGATCTTTGTCACGAGACTCCTCAAAGCTAACCTGCTTTCTCGTTTGGTGCTCTCCTCCGTCGCTATCACTTTTCCATTGTCGGTTGTGCCAATTTGACCGGCCATTCCGATGAGATCGAAAGTTACCGTAATTCCCTCTGCATGGTTGATAGTGACGGGAGGATCTATCGTCCTTCTGCTCTTGGCGCCTGCCTGAACTGCCCGACTGATTTTGCCAAGGTTGTTGCTGAACGTTGCCGATACCTGCAATTAAGGCGTCAGACAGCCCATACCTCTGGATGGGTTTGCCCGGATGGGCAAGGACATAATGGTGGCCCAACTGTGCCATGGACTCAATGCCCTTAGGTTGTCATTACTGGAAAAATGCTACCAACTCAGTGGAACACGACGACAACACTTTGTCCCGTAGCATTAGGTCAACCAGGCCATTATAGTCCTTTGGAATTCCTTCCAACTCGATCCATCTATTCAGCAGAAGCTTGTTCTTCGAGATAAAGTCCCCGAAGTCCTAGTCTGCATTTGGCATAGTGTTTCTAAACCGCGTCCGGTATCCGTCAGCCGTCAAATGGAACTTCCGGAGCAACCGTTCCTTCACCTTGTCAAAATCCGCCAGCTCCTCCAGCGGGAGGCTATAAAAAGTCTCCATTGCGGGCCCCACTAGCATTGTGGAAAACAGAGATGGCCACTGATCTCTGTCAGCGTTCCAGGCTACGCTTTCGGCGTCGAACGTCTCAAGGAAAAAATCTAAACTGTCTAATTTGTCGTTAAAATTTGGCAGACGCAGCTTTAAGGGGACGATGAGACACCCCCCCCCCCAAGGAGTCAAGCTCTGACCACTCGCACCCGCTTCTATTCTTTTTAATTGTATTTCCTTATCAGTTTTTACCTGCAGTCTTTTTTCCTCCGAAGCTAATCTCATTCTCTCCTTTTGTAATTTTAACTCTCTATCCTCTTTCATCTTCTTTTCCTGTAGTTCTAACTCTCTATCCTCTTTCATCTTCTTTTCCTGTAATTCTCGTTCCATCTTCTTTTCTTGAAATTCTAACTCTGCCTTCTTGAGTTCTCGTTCCTCGGCACGTAAATCTCTTAAGGCATCCTGATTCTCCTTTGAGTGGTATTCTGCTTTTGCATTATCCGTTAGTTCTTTCCCAGTGTACCCACATTTCTTGCTTATCCGAATGAAACTCTCTGTCCATGATGTACACTCACAATACTCAATACTATCTATGACTCTGTTTCCTTTGCTATAGATTCACACTATGCAACTTACTCAATAACATGTACTATAAACCACCTCACTTATATCAACAGATGCCTCTCTGCTTACAAAGTATGCAGTAATGATATATAAATAGCAATGCCACTTCTCAAAGTACACACATATGCATGTAAATATAATCTACTTCACCCCTCAATGTATATATATATAATCCACTTCACCCCTCAATTAACCTCTTAGCTACTGTCTCCTTACTCTCTAGGTTTTGGCCCTTCCGACCACTTAGTCTCTGTGATACAACTAACAGACTCTTACTATAGTCGAAAGTTGTATTTCACTGGCTGATAATACCTCTTGGTGCAATACCACTCCACAACTGTAAAGTTGGGGTCCCGCCACAAAACTGAAAAAGAAGACAGCTTCTTCACCACAGTATCTTACTAACACCCACCCTGGTGCTGTACTCTGACAGCACTTAAGAGGTATGGCCTTCGGCCATCGGGTGCACATGTCAATGCATGTTAGCACGTACCTGTGTCCTCTAGCGGACATAACAGGAAAAGGACCGATAATATCCTTGGCCATCTTTTCAAAGGGGCGGACAGGTATATCACAACCCTGTATAGTGCCATATGATAAGCTCTCCTTGATGTTGCCTCTTGACAAGTCACACAGAGCGAGAATAAGCAGAGACATCCCTAGAAACTCCGGGCCAAAAGAAAGAAGATAGCAATCTGGACCTTGTCCGAGAGTAGCCCATTTGGCCCACGCAATGTGAATCATGCGCATATTGTAAAATATAGGTTCTGAGAGGAGAATAAACCATAACCTGATGTCTGATAGAGGAAGAATCTTTAAACTTCCTAACTAAAATATCATTCTTAAGAATGTACCATTGCTTAGGAGCATCACAATGTTCAAAATTATCATCTCTCACTAGTCGACACAATTTCTTCAAAGAATCGTCTTCTCTTTGAAGTCGTGCAAAAGACTCTTTGTTTATGTCAGAGTGCACATTAGTAATGTCTTGAGTTCCAGGATCAATATCATCATATTTCTCCAGTGCTTGAGCCTGCGCACGCATAGTAACGGCGTTCACAGTCAATATTGTGTCCGTTCCCATTTTTCGATTTCTCCAGGTGAGCAATCCTTGCTACCGCAGAAACAACCAAGTGTAACGTCCGCAATCGGACTCTTTAGGGGACACACATTAACATTGCCTGAAAAAAATGGGGTTTTAATATCAACAATGGCTGTGAGATAAAATTCAACTGTCCCACCAAATGGCACACATTTAATGAAACCATCAGTGGCACAAGAGCGATGCACTAGTGACTGTCGCACTCCTACGGTAGTGCATTAAGAATCGTTTAATACCGACACCTGAGTATTATTCAACAGGCCTTTGTGGAACTGAAGTGAGTCTATTCCATCATGAGCTGACAATTGTGTAACAGCAGGTTATGGATGACCGCATCTCAATAAAGATATTACAATGGGCTGAAAAAGAGTTTGGCTGTCAGGACAATGTGAAGCAACATCGAAGTCAAATGAACAACATGAAGCATATTGTTTAACAACAGTATTGCCCTGAGTACGCTCAGGTGTGTCAGCAATATGTGCCGAGTTTGCATGGTAGTTGGAACGCATAATATTACGTGAGCGTGATTGATGCCCCTGGGTATTAAAAGAATGCTTTTGGTTCCTAGTATTTTGTGACGAATTCCTGGGTGAAGTGGTATGTTGGTTAGATTTATAACTATTCCAGTTCCTGTTATATTGAACAAAATTGTACTGCCTTCTCCATCCTGTGTTTTGTTGATGTTGGTACTGTTGTATTCTTTGAAAATGTTGGTAATTGTTTCTATTCTAAGGTGACTGATTCCGATAAGGTTGACCACCTCTGTAAGATCCTGAGGTGTTGAGTCTTCTTGGACCAAAATTCCTGTCATGATTGTGGGATCTTTGCCTACCATCCGTATTGATCCATGTTAAGGCAGAAGCAACAGCCAAATCCTCCTTAATGATAGTATTACTCACACAAATTCCTGGATGTGCGGTACAAATTTGTAGTCCGATATCTTCTACGATAGCTAAGCTAGATGGCTTGCGTTCATGGAGATATGATAAAAATGGTTTGCTAACCGAAGACAAAACGTTGTCTCGCAACAACAAGTCCACAAGACCATCATACATTTTCTCAATATTAGAGAGTTGGGCCCGTCTATTAAATGTTAAACACTTTGCAGTTATGAACTCTGAGAAATCTTTTCCTGTTTCAGGAGCCATGGTTTTTGAACGCATGCGGTAACTCTCCATATCCAACTGATAACGTTTTAAGAGCAGAGCTCTTACAGCTATAATAGCCCCTTCAGTCATAACTGACTATGGGAATGCGCCCCTGAGGTGGCAGCCCTCAGCTGCTTAACCTCTCCAGGGCGCGAGCTTGGGCACAGTTATATGGAGATCAAGCTGTTGCCCATGCAGCATGTTCCCCCTCTCCACACAGCCGGTAGATCCAAAGAAACGGCAGTAGCCGATACAGTTTGGTACCAGCCATGTCGCAGGAGTTGCCAGAATAATGTCGAATCGACATTAGACTGCCTTAGGGACTCCGACTCCGGATTTATCCTCAGGGTTTACTCCCGAAGCCAATTCCACAAATGGATATTCCCGCAAGGCAGCGGTGGTTTGAATTCAGAGTTCCTTCTCTTAGATAAGCTACCAACCAAGGATCACGAGCCCTATCTGCCCGAAGCTGCTGGTTTTAAGGCGCCAGTCGCTCGCCTTTGCCCCTTCTCCCGTCAGTGGAAACAGTTCCGCCGGGCTCAAATTGAGCCACACGTGAAGGCCGGGAGCTGGACTTGGTTGTCAGAGGCTGTTTGAGGCGCGCGCCATAGAAGTATTTTATCTGCAGTGAGAGCTTATCCTCACTACAACTCCCGGCAATAACAACCTTTGGAACTAAAAGTCTGATGCTCTAGCAGCATCATAATTGTTTTTGTTAGGCTCGTCCATAGTACAAAGAGCAGTTAAACGTTCTCCAGTCAAGAACCTCATTAAGCGTGAGCACTATTGGGATTTATCAAGCTTATGAGCTTCACATACAGTTTTAAAACGCATTAAATAGCACGAGATATCGTCATCGTGAGGTTTAAATGGTGGTAAACGAAATTTTGTAGAACCCCCATTATGTTTATTTGAGGGGCTTAGAACTTCAGAATCATTGTTCTGTTTACCTTATTTTTGCTGTCTTAATTCTTCAAGATGCAACGTCATCCTTCTTTCTCCATGTGCCAAATTAGCTAATCTTTCTTGAGTAGCCAGCTCATCAGCTCTCGTCTTCTCCAATACTTCAATTCTAATTTTCTCCCCCAATTGTGATTTTTGCTCTTACTTGGCCTTGGCCTCAGCCTTGGCATATTCATCATCATCAGTTGCCATCTCCACAACGGAGGTTGGCTGTAATGGATCTCCAACGTCTTCTGTCTCTTGTCTTGGTGGTACACTCTGATAGACTCTTTCCCGTCCATCTCTTGATGTTATCTTCCCACTTATAGCGCTGTCTTCCCCTTGCACGTTTACCTTCAACTCTCCCTTCTGTTATGGTCTTCTGCAAGGTGTTATGCCTTTTTATGTGGCCAAAGTATTTTAGCTGCCGAACTTTGACCTCTCTCATTAGTTCTCTTTTCATACCTAGATTTTCTAGGACCTCCTTATTTGTTTTCATCTCTTTCCATGAGATACGCCCCATTCTTCTATATATCCACATTTCAAGAGCCTCAATTCATGAACATCAGTTGGAAAGAATTCAAGACTAATCGACAAATAAGAGAAGACTCTAGGCAGAAATATGTCTCCTACTATATAAGGAAAAGACGATGGTCATATATCGGTCATGTCCTACGAATGCAAAACAACAGAATACCACTACAGGCGCTCACTTGGGTTCCTGAGGGTAAGCGGAAAAAAGGAAGACCAAAAGAAACACTCAGAAGAACAATAATAAGAGAAGGAAGAACGTTGGGCCTAAATAATGTGCAAGAGCTAAGAGGAGTGGCGTCACAACGAACAACCTGGAGAGCACTGGTTTCTGCCTTATGCGCCGTGTTTGGCGCTTAAAGAATTTATTATTTATTATTATTATTAATTCTTTCTTCCAAATGCTTATTCATCGTCCATGTTTCTGCACCATACAGAAATGCAGAATATATATAACACTTTATGATTCTCAGTTTTAATTTATGAGATAACTGTTTGGATGTCAGTATATGTTTCATGTTGTTGAATGTAGCTTTGGCCATTC
Organism: Oreohelix idahoensis; assembly: GCA_024509875.1. Classification (NCBI taxonomy): domain Eukaryota; kingdom Metazoa; phylum Mollusca; class Gastropoda; order Stylommatophora; family Oreohelicidae; genus Oreohelix; species Oreohelix idahoensis. The sequence continues at coordinate 74,689 of JAMPIV010005603.1, read as the reverse complement.
CTATTCTCTTCTTGATTTCTGTTTCACATCTGCCATCTTCTGTTATTATATGACCAAGATATACGTAGCTCTTGACTTGTTCCAGGATTTTCCCATTTACGCTTATCTTTAATGTGGGTTTATCGTCTGTTTTGCTAATTATCATAGTTTTAGTTTTCTCAATATTAATGTCGAGTCCATATTCATGACTTATACTGTTCACTTGCTTCACTAGTTCTTGTAACTTGGCATATTCAGTCATGGCGAAATCTTTTAAAGTCTCACCTTCCAATCCGAATTCTTGCCTTGTTTGACAAAATAATCCAAAGTAGCCATATTGGATAATGAATGTGACTTACCTAGTCAAAACATGTGAAATAAATGGCTTGTTGTTTTTACAATAAATTCAATGCAATTTAATTAGTAATATTACTGAGAACTAATTATGAAATAAAAATGATGAACAAAAAAGATAATTGTTAACGGAGCTGTACAAGTACAGTCGACAATGACATTAAGACATGTGGAACAAGAAAAAGATAACGCAAATGTAAAACTAAAGGGAAAACAGCAAATATGACAAACTTACTGTTACGAAAAAGACGCTACAGGACCTGAGACAAAATATAAATCTTTATAACACCAAGCGATAGAAAGCTTAGATCAACAAGACGAACAAAACGATTCTCAACATAGGGAAAAAGACAAGAATGACAACAATGGTGAACAAATATAAAAAATAGGAATATACAGCTAAACAATCAAAGTCACAGAAAACATGCAGTGAACTGAAAACATCGGCAAGAGACTCGAACCGGAAATTTCACTGATTGAAGACTGTAAACAAAACTACAGACACGTCTGGTGTGGGGTCATCTTACAATGACATGGGTCTCTAGCACCAGATCTCCACCCAACCATACCCGCAAAAAGGCAGTTAAACATTAAATTAAACAGAGAAGGAAGCGATAAGGTTCACACCACATGCAGGAGGCCAAAAGAATACAAAAATAAAGGCCACTTATCCGGTAACGCTCCGAACAGACACGATGCTGGGTCAGGCGTCAGCGCTGCATGTATACACTGGTGGAGCAAGAACAACATCTAAATTCGTGGTTCCATTCAAACGAAAAATTGCATAGATTCATATTGATGGTGCATCCTTGATCAACGAAGTAAAATCTTGATGACATCGTAGTGGACTTGAAAATACAAAAATGTTAGATCAGCATAAAATGGCGAAGCATTCACAGTCTCTGGTACATCTGACATGCGCAGTCCGAAGTTCGTTATGTAAATTGCGACAAACCGGTGAAGACTACATTTGACGTAGGGGTCTGCATGATAAATAATGTTCTGAGAATAATTCGTTCCAGATCGTACTGGCCACCAAAAGATAATTGTTACGACTTAGAGGTGACGAATACAAATATGACAGTCGATTTTGTAGAGTACATCATGCTATGTAACGCAAATGATAATGGGCAGTCATTCAGGACACATCTGATAAGTACAACATGAGCCGGCAAGTGGTAGGTCCACAGCAAACATAGCGAAAAGTTTATTCTCATAAAACTGGCTCCAACAAGTAATAATATATGTGGCGTGGAAGAATGTATCAACAATGTAGTTCTTCATAATTCGTCTTCTGTCCAAAAAATCTCAATCATAGGCATCTTATAATGAATGACAATGAAAATATAATACAATCCTCTCCTCTCCTTTATTCTGGCCGTTGTGTCTAAAGGTTCATGTAGACCACAAGGACCCAAGCAATGCGGCAGAAATATTCCTGACAAAATCTTAGATGTATTATTCAAATAAATACTCCCTGGATATGGTAATAACTTCTGGGTAAGTTAATGTACCATTCAGCATAGTATCAAGTAAGTGGCGGCCTCCGAAATAAGAATGCCACTGGACATCAGAATACAAGTCTCTACAATTTTAGGGAGCTTGAAAAAAAAAAGCACGTCTACTCCGGACGACTGAAAAATACAAAAGGCCAAGACGGATGACCGTTAGAATAAAAAAAGGACGTGATATATTACGTCATTAGTAACCGGTGACGTAGCAAGTTATGCGGCGTTCAATATACATACAAAATCGTACACAAAAACTGACTTTACTACAGACAGCTATATTTCTTCATATCAATGGATATATGCCTGCGTGTAGCAACATATTATAACATATTAATTTGTGGACTGGTCTATACTGTATAATAAGGGAACAACAAAAGTGATTGCGTCATTAATAGGCTGAATGCCCATGATAAACTTCCGGTGTTATGTCTTGCGGTTCGCACTAATGACCTGTCATCAAAGCATCATTTTTTTTTGGTGATGCATAGATGGCAGGGAGGATAGTATGATTTGCTTGCATAGCTAGGCGGGGTTGTCAAACGGAAGGTCCAGGGTTCGAATTCTGGGTAAGCCACTCATGTCTGTTGTTTTTCTGTTGTCTAGTGTTCTACTTCTTTATTTCCTACGAGGGCCTGATAACATACCTTTATGTACAAAAGTGAAAGGAATATTCGACAGGGATGAACAGAACAGCGTGCAACGCAGGACAGTCACTCTCAGTTTCCTGGATGATGAATACCCACAGGACCTCTGGGTCCGAGTATACACGGATGGGTCAGCGCAGAATGCAGTGAGGAATGAAGGAGCGGGAGTGTACATGGAATACCCAAACAACACTAGGGATACTGTCAGAGTACCAACGGGGAAATTCTGTAACAACTGTGATGCAGGGGTCCAGGCAATCAAGGTGGCAACTGAGAAACTATTGAACACCAATCTCGGTCCACAGCCTGTAGTATTCCTGACAGATGCAAGATCAGCACTCCAAGCACTTCAGTCCAGAAAATTGCCAGGCATACAAGCCCTACTTTCTGAGCTGTGCAACCGGCGCGGGGTCGCCATGCAGTGGAAGCCGTCTCATTGTGGAATACCAGGAAACGAGAGAGCAGATGGACTGGCTAAGGGGAGTGCTGCGGACGAGCAACCGGATGTGCCAGTTGCATACCATCAGAGGAAAAAGATGATCAAATCTATCAGAGAGCCACCAACGCCAACGCAGGATGACTACCAAGCTATGAACAGATCAGAACAAATTGTCATTCTGCGCCTTACAACAGGACACAACTGCCTCCGCAGCCACATGTATACAAAATTCAAGATTGGCAATTCAGCCATGTGTACATGTGGACAGGCACCCCAGACTGCGGAGCATGTAATTCAAGATTGCCCCGAATATGATATATTGAGGCAGGCCCACTGGCCCGGAGAGACAACGCTGGAGGCAAGGCTATATGGACCTCTGTGTGAACTACGGAAGACAGTGGCGTTTATACAAGAAACAACATTGCAGATATAGACAATATAGTTCAAGCGAACGAAAGAAGAAAAAGAATACCTTTATGTTTGTCTCATATTAATTTACTGTTTACAAGCCTCGGGTTTCCCTTCATTATGTGTCATAAATGTTTATAATTGAAACAATGCAGCTGGGAATTCCATCCGTCAGTATTTTACATAGGCTGTCCCTGCGTATGCTGTCAAAAGCTTTTTCAAAATCAACAAAGCTGCATAGCTGTCGCTGCCATTCTGAGCACTGCTTTATGATGTCCCTGAGGGTGAATATATGATCTGCACATCTTCTGTTCTTTCTAAAACCCGCTTGTTCTTTCCTAAGTTTATGGTCAACTGCTTTTGAAATTCTCTGGATGATTATCCTGCCTAGTATTTTACTGGGAACTGAGAGGAGAGTAATTCCTCTCCAGTTGTTGCAGTCTGCAAGGTCACCCTTCTTGGGCAATTTGACAATTATTTGTTTACTCCACTCTATTGGTGTTGTCTCAGTTTCCCAGACTTGTGCAAATAGTGGTTCTAATAGTTCCGCTGCTATAGTTCAGGTTCTACCTTGAATAACTTGGAATTTAAGTTATCGTGGCCAGGAGCTTTTCCATTCGTTAAATCTTTGATTGCCGTGATGATTTCTTCCTTTCGTGGTATGTGTGTATTAACATCTGGATCATTTTCAGCCTCAGGAACATTTAACTGTGTCTCTGGTGGTTACTCGTTCAGAGTTTTTCTGAAATGCTCTGCCTATCTTGATTCCTGCCCCTGATCTGTGGTGATGGGTTTTCCTTGTTTGTCTCTTACTAACGTATTATTGTTTGCACCTTGATTTCCACTGATAGTTTTAGTTATTTTGTAAACTATGTTTTGTTCATTTCTCAGTGCTGCCTCTTCTGCCTGTCTTGCAAGGTCACCCAGACAAGTCCTTTTGTTGGCACCGGTTTGACATTTTACTTCTTTGTCCAGCTGACTGTACTGTTCGCTATATATTTCCTTTATCCTGGGAGAGTTAGCTTCTGTTTTCTTTCTTTTCATTTCCTTCTTCTTCGCTATGGTGTTTAACGTTTCTGGTGTCAACCAATCTTGTCTCTTTCTTTCCTGGAATCCCAAGCATGACTCGCTGCTTTCCTTGTATTTTGTAGAGATGGTGTTGAATTTCTGATCGACATAATCGGTCGCTTTTCTTTCCTGGCTTTTGGCAGTCTGATATCGTCCCTTTACATCAACCACGAAAGCTTTTCTGGTGAGGGGGTCTTTAAGTTTCGTGACGTTATATCTTTTCTGTTTGACTGCAACTGGTCCAGCAGCTCCGAGTTTCACCCTCAGTCTTGCTACTACTAGGTGATGATCACTTCGAACATCTACCCCTTTTCTTACTTTAACAACTTGTAATGCATGTCTCCATCTGCCATTGATCATTATGTGATCTATCTGGTTTCTGTCCCGTCCGTTTGGTGATTCCCACGTTAACTTGTGCACTTCTTTGTGTGGAAAACGTGTTCCTCCAATGACCAGGTTGTTAATATTGCAGAAGCTTATTAATGTGTCCCCATTCTCATTTACTGTTCCACTGCCACATTGCCCCATTACTCTTTCGTTACAAGTATTGTGTGGTGTTCCAACTTTCGCATTGAGGTCTGCCATTACTATAATAAGACTGTACCTGGGTGCAATTTCCATTTTTTTTTGTAGCTATTGGTAGAATTCGTTCTTGACCTCTTCATCGCTGTCGTTTGTTGGTGCATAGCATTGTATAATTGTGGTGTTGGTGAATCTCCCTCTCAGTCTTGTTCTTATCAGTCTGTTGTTGATGGGTTTCCATTCCAGAAAGGACCTTTCCATTCCTTTCTTCGGGATTATGGCTACACCTTCGTTGTCCTGACCATCCTCTCTCCCAGAGAAAAGTTGTGTTTCCCCTGGAGCTGTTTTTATTCTCCAAGTCCCAGCCCATCTGCTCTCAACTATTCCCAGGATATGCAATGTGTAGTTCCTCGTCTCTGCTGTGATCTGCCTCAGCTTTCCTGCCTTATTCATAGTTTTGACGTTCAAAAATCCTATTCTAGTTTCGTGTTTAGCAGTCGGAGCATCCGTTTTCACGCCAATGGCTTCCTTTCGGCTTTCACCACTGACAGTCATACGAGCCTGAGACTCCGGATGTCCGTCCCGCATCCATTTTTTTCAGTTTGTTGCCGTTTCCGTAACATGAATGATTTTTTTCCATAGACAGGGGTGTCGGCCCTGTGCTAAAACCCTAAACCTGGAGGACCAGGGCACCAGCTTTTGTCTGACCCCTACCCACACATACCAGTCCAGTTTGGTTGAACCTACCAGGAGTAAAAACTCCCTCTGGCATAGCTCTGGAGGTTACCACGGTTCACAAGCTGCCACATCTCTACAAGGTATAGGTACCATTGATGGAAGCCGTTGCTATTAGACATTTTATTATGCTTTTGATCTCTGTTGAGCCCAAACTTATTTTATGTGGTTACGGTTGCCTCCTCATGTTTTAGTTTTCTTGTCTGCTACCTTATTTCCTTCTATTCCCACATGTGAAGGTATCCATGCTATTAATATTGTGCAGCCTCTGATATTTAGGTGTGTGCTAAGTTGAAATATTTCTTCTGCTATGTCTGGTCGGCTACATTCGTGTGCATTACTTAGTGCTTGTATTTCTGATAGAGAGTCAGTTAAGATCTTTAGCTTATTGTGGGGATTGTCAGTAGTTATTTCCGGTGCTTTTGCTATAGCAACCACGTCTGCTGTGAAGATAGATGTATTTTCATTTATACTATTATTTTTCTTTAGCCTTCATGCTTGAATATGTATTGCTATACCTAGTTCTTCATTTTTCAACAATCAATGTAAACTTTGGCAAAACCCAATACCGTTAGCGTCAAATAAGGCACAACAATACAGGCTGGAAAAACTATCAAGGGAAAATTTATAAGTTCTAATTACTAACTCATGAAGTTTTCCACATAGACACTTCCATGTTGTGGGTTTTTAAATACAAATTTTGTGAGCGCATCCGATTGGCATAGTAGTTAGATCACGTCTCGCTTGTAAAAATTGACATATCCTGTGTTCAAAACCAGTTTGCTAGTTACAAAAGGCTTCTAGACTCTGCTATTGAGTTAGGATATTCAAATGTAACGAGGAAGAGAACTATTAATTATATCTGGTAAAGCAGGATGTAGTATATGGAAGTCTCTAACACTTCGTATTCCGACGTCAATATCTGCTATGGGACTACCTTTACATTTAATACCTTGTGACATCCTACCTTAATACCTTGTGACATCCTATTTTAATATCTTGTGACATCCTACCTTAATACCTTGTGACATCCTATCTTAATACCTTGTGACATCCTACCTTAATACCTTGTGACATCCTACCTTAATACCTTGTGACATCCTATCTTAATACCTTGTGACATTCTACCTCCTTAACCTTAATACCTTGTGAGATCCTATCTTAATACCTTGTGACATTACCTAATACCTGGTGAAATACCTTGTGACATCCACCTTGTGAATCCTACCTTGTGACATCCTACCTTAATACCTTGTGACATCCTACCTTAATACCTTGTGACATCCTACCTTAATACCTTGTGACATCCTATCTTAATACCTTGTGACATTCTACCTTAATACCTTGTGACATCCACCTTAATACCTTGTGACATCCTACCTTAATACCTTGTGACATCCTACCTTAATACCTTGTGACATCCTACCTTAATACCTTGTGACATCCTACCTTAATACCTTGTGACATCCTACCTTAATACCTTGTGACATCCTACCTTAATACCTTGTGACATCCTACCTTAATACCTTGTGACATCCTATCTTAATACCTTCCATGAGAGATTTGAATGGAAAGTCTTGTATAGCAGATATGTATTTTGGTACTTGATGGCTGTCGCGAGAGGTTCAGATGTTATTAAAATGAAGACTATCCTGGACAAATAGATGTATCATATGATACCAGGATAGTGTCAGATAAGAAACTGGTCTTATAAGAAATACCCCCTTCTCTGAAAATAGTAAGGATGTATCGACATCAAAGTGGGGTCAAGCTATGTAAATCTACAGGGATGAAGATAGTGTTGGGTCCTAAAGATTTATCTGCTACCTCTCCAGATCCCACAATGAGTAATGGTTATATATGTGTTTGTGTGGCTAATTATTTAGGGGAAATTTAATTATAACCATGTAATCTATATCAAAAACAGACCAGTAACTTAATTAAAATAATTAAGTAAAACTGAGGGATAGTATTTACATTTTATTGTTCCTAAACCAGTTCTCTTTTGGTTAGGAAACTTAGAAATGAAGTCAAAAGGCATTTACACAATTAAATAAATAAACTGGAGTATTTTTCTCCATAAGTCATTATAGTGATTATATATATATATATATATATATATATATATATATATATATATATATATATATATATATATATATATATATATATATATATATATATATATATATATATATATATATATATATATATATAAATGGTTAAGTTCTCTCGTTCACACTCATTATAATCTTTCATTAACTTGTAAGGTAAGGGTATTTTAATAGGGTCCTTAGTAAGTCATCATGTTTGTATTTGTAGTTCGGGACCAAAAGATGCAGCAATAGAGAATGCAGTCAGCGACCAATAGCTTGACTGCTTGCATCAGGGTCAGCGAACCAGAGCTGACCAAGACCGTACTCCACCTCCACGTGGTGGTCCTGGAAACAGTCTGCAGCAGTGCAGTCTGGCTGAGCGAGTACGGATCGAAGAGGGAAGGCAAACCCGGTCCCAAAAAATGCCGTGCTGAAGTCGGATGTGACGACCGAAAGGTGCAGATATCACAGCTACGGCGCAAACAGACACAACGCAACCACTGTCCTTTTCAGGGCGAACGAGGAAGAAGAAGAAGAAGTATTTGTAGTTCATAAAAATTCTTTATTAGTAGATTTATGACTGTTGGTCTTTATTTTATTTCTTTTATTGTTTTTGTGGCTGAATGCTCTGAACAGTGGATCAATGTATCCACTCATCTTTTGTGATCACTGAGTTGCATCTCTTCATTGCCCGGTTCGCACAGACTCTGAGAACTCCAGGCTTGGAACCTTGGTTTTGGCTCTAATTATAGTAAGAACTGTACACCAGCATAATTCCTCTCAATTAGATGTCTCAGGACTTTGTGGTCATACCAGGACAAACCCTCAGGTAAAATACATAAGCTCATACAGGCTTTCAATAGTTCTCTAGGTCTGCTTTAGATACAGGCGGCAAAGGTATTGACAATTTACACTTGCGCTATTCCTAGTAACGCTTATGATTCAAAATAGTAGTGGCAAGTATCCAACCAAGTTCAAGGCCTTATATAACGCCGTGCTCGACCAATCGAGACACAGTCAAAAACTGGCGTTAAGAATTTTCACCCTGCCCGTTTTTCAGCCTTACCGTTCAATCTGAATAAGATTAAATATTTTGTATCTAACTTATTACTGGGCCGATTTCAATTATTTAAAGTTCTAATTATTCTGGGGATTTATCTCTATCGTTCTATTTATATACGAGGCGTGTTCAAATGAAACCCGACCGTGCAGTGCCAGTTGGACATTCGTAGGAGGAGCATGATGACGTCACATCTGACGTAATAAGCACATACGAATGTACAAGTGTGTAAGTGTTCATTCTCCTAGTATTCATTGATTGTGCTGCAGACCGTTAAAATAATGGCCGGTGTGATAAGGAATCCGTCCAAGGTCGATCACCATAAGGAAGAATGCATGGGGTGGAGTTTGAACCGCCTGCTGCGTTACGAAGAGGAGGGTGATGCATTTCTGTTGCGCATAGTGGCAGGCGATGAGTCGTTGTGCCACCACTTTGAGCCGTGCAGCAAATCAGCGAGCATGTAATGGAAACATCCCGGATCACCAAAACCCAAAAAATTCAAATCACAGATTTCCGCCGGTAAGGTTATGCTGACCGCATTTTTTGACCATGAAGGGCTTCTATTGGTAGACTTTAAAGAGCCTGGCGTGAACATCAATGCCATCCGCTACAAAGACACACTAGACAACCTGCATACAGCCATCAAGAATAAACGACCCGGCATGCTTTCGCGTGGTGTGATTCTGTTGCACGACAATGCTCGTCCACATGTTGCGAACATTGTGCAGGAAGCGTTAGCAAGGAAAAGGTGGGAAGTTCTGCCACACCCAGCCTACAGCCCCGATCTGTCACCATGTGACTTTCATTTGTTCGGACCCTTAAAAAAATCTCTAAAGGGACAACGATTCGACTCCGATGCAGACGTCAGGGCCTCGGTGACCAAATGGTTCAATAAGCAACCAAAGTCATTTTTCTCGGACGGCATCCGCCGTCTACCCAAGCAGTGGGATGCGTGTCTGAATGCCTATGGTGACTATTTCTAAAGAACCCCAGTGGGTATTTGCTTCATATCAATATCTGTATTTAATTTTACTACTCCTGCTGATGTACATAACATATATTTGTTATAAAGCCACTAGGACGGGTTTCATTTGAACACACCTCGTATATTCTAGCTAGCCAAGTGCATTTAAATTTGTGCAGACTTTAACTGACTAAATTGGGGACTACCCTAATGTTTAAATGTCACTTAAACTAGTTTTTCTATTAAAATAAAATATTATTATGAGGACGTCGTTATACTAACCTCTTAAGTAATATCCCCGCTATAAATTTATCTATACATTTCTGATTATATAGCTTTAGTTTCTAAGAAATAAATTATTTACGTTCTGTCAAATACACAAAATAGGTTCCTCTATCAAGCATAACAAGATTTCCTATACCTAACAGAAAAAGGTTTGATTCTATTGGCTGTTACATCGGTCCGGTTCTCTCCGATATTTTTTCGAGCGGTAAATTTGACCTTGGTGTATCATATTTTCAATTTTTACTATAGCTGTAAATGATTTAGCAGATGAATTTAATGACATAAAGATTGCAGTATCACAATTTGCAGATGACTGTGCAATTTGGCGATCTGGAAAAAACTTGGACCATGTTTACCAAAATCAAATAGACAAAGTCTCAGAGTGGATGAAAAGTTGGGGCTTCCAAATTAATGTAAACAAAACAGTAGGTATGATTTTCAGCAAAGGAAATTTTTAAAAAAATAACAAAATCAATATAACCATTAAAGGACAGAAAATGTGTACCTCCTCAACAACAAGATTTCTGGGCATAACTTTAGATAAACAACTAAATTATAATAAACATATAGACATTTTAGTAGAAAGCTGTAGGGGACTGTCATGAAACGAGTTGTGTAAACCCACTACTTTGTTAAATCATTATGTCGGGATACAAATTTGCCCCAGCCAATCAACGCACAATTGCTGAGCCGGAATAAATTACAAGAAGTTACGCCAGGAAAAAACTTAAGCCCTGTTTTTTCGGATGTGGGTCGCGGCCATCTTGTTCACGCAAGATGGCGGAAAAAACAGAATAAAATTAGGCTGTACGAGGCATGAGACCAAACTGCAGACAACCAATCAGCTTGCCCCGCCAGGAACCAACCAAACGTTTTCTTTAAGCTGTAGAAGTTACTTCACCTGCCTATATAATCGGGCGAATTGTATGCATAAACACGCCAAAACACCATAACCAACCGAACCGCACTATAACCAGCGTCCTTTTCAGGATGTACACAGCGATCGCAATAGTCAAAATGGGCCGAAAGAAACCACACGCTAAAAAGAGGAAGATTTATACCAGCCCACCAGCGCAGAACAGCCAGGGGAATAACACAATCAACAAAGAAAGACAGCCAGAGAGCAAAACTGCCCCAAGTACTCGTGCGGGGACCGAAATTTCTCCAACTCTTGATACGATGACGGAGCTAGCTGCGACGTGTATCGACCCGGTTGAGAGCCCGAATGACCAGACTCCTTGCGAGGAAGAGCAGAAAGCAGATGCAAGCAGTTCTGAACTTGACGATGAAGACCCAGAATATGACTACATGGTGAGCGCATTAGAGCAGATAGAACAGATGTCAGAAGAAGAAGACCAGATGAAAGCGTTAGAACCGATAAAACAGATGTTGGAAAGAAGAAAAAGAAGACAGGAGCCTAAAACCCAGGGACCACCACCACAAGTACCCAAATCGTCAACTGAAGCCCTGTCTACCACAGAGAAGCTAAACAAAACACCGTTGACACCACCACACGATGCCGAGATGAAAGAAGCACTATTTGAGGCGGCTCCAGAGTCAGACATCGAGATACGCCGGAATCCTACAAAGAACAGCCAAGTCCTCCGAGGTGAACAAGAGAAGCAAAATCGCGAGCAGACAGAAGAGGACAGGGCACCGAGCCCGAAGACAAATACTCAACCAGTGGTAGCAGATGGGAGATGCCGCCTAGGCGAACTAAGAAAAAGCATTCACAGAGAACAGGATCAAGAGCGCAAAATAAAAATTACGCAGTTGTCCGAAGGAGAAGCCACACTCAGAGCACTCCCGGACGACAAAGTAATCAATGTCCTGGAGAAAGTAGTAGGCAAAAGAGGCATAATAAGTATCAGAAGGCACCAACAGGGAGTGACACTTGCCCTGAATGATACAGAAAAAACTAAATCGCTGATGACTGCTCTGGCATCCGGGCCTAAAGAATTTCAGCTACCACACCGGATCAAAATCCAAGCAGAAATCCACACTGAAACCAAGAGAGTAGTCATCAAAGGGATAGACACCAGCTTGTCAGACACAGAGGCCCTCAGCTACATCTAGGCCGAAAACCCTCGGTACAGATTCACACACGCAGAAAGGCTTAAATCCTGGAACAAAGAAGACACCAGACTGATAATAGTGACTCTACAGGGGAAAACAGTCCCAGAAAACATCACTATCCAGAATAGACCTCGAAGAACACATGCCTTCATCCCGCCAGTGATACAGTGTTCAAAGTGCCAGGGATTTTCTCACACAAGGAACACGTGCAGAAAAGAGACGATCTGTAGATACTGTGCGGGCAGCCACGAATACAACGACTGCCCAAAGGCCAAAAAAGACCAAGACTACAAAGCACCAAATAACAATAGAAAATGTACCAACTGCCTCGGAAAGCACGGAGCACGATACCGAGGATGTCCCGAATACCAACAAACAAGGCAAATAATTACAGTTGCCATTGGAAAGGGAGTATCGTACCAAGAGGCAAAAAACACACTGAAGGCAAGTACTTTAGGTGATAGGCGCCAAGACAGCCTAACGGAACAAGTCAGACGGCTCACGACTGAAGTGAGAGATTTGAAACAACAACTGCGAAAGGAGAGAGAAAACCGCCAGCCACACAAAAACAGAACCTCAACTGACAGATGTTAAGAAATACATGACAGCTCGGAAAGCGCGAAACAACAACAATTCATAAACGACATGAAAATAATACACCAAGACATGAAAAGAATTCAGCAACAGGTAGAAGAAGATGTCAGGAAACTGATAGAACTGAAAGATGGAAACGAACAACTACTGAAAAGAATAGAGGCAGAAAGAATGACCATTGAAGAAATTACATCAAACGCAAAAGACACTAAAACGAACGACCAATCAAACGAAGAAGTCATCGAGGAAACGCTAGAAGAGCTACTCCCAACAATCATAGAAAAAGCGCTTTCCCAGATACAGGAGAAAAGGAAGACACAAGAAGCAGAAACGAGGAGGGCAAAAACTCACAAAACCTAACAAGCCAGATAGGAAAACAGCAAATGTACACCATGAACACGCCACGACACCCCGAATGGACAAGAGCAAAGAGGTATCCGGACAGGCAGCTAGTGGTCCTTTTTTAGGACCAGTCCTTTTCAGGACTAACAACAGGCTAGCACCGAAGAAAATAAACACACAATATACCCAAATTATAACCAACTTTCAGGTTGAACAGGGTATTACAGCATTATAGTAGACGAAATCAACAACAACAACAACAGCATAAACACGCAACACCGACACGAAAAGCCAGAGAGACGACCGACTGAATAAGAGGAGCTGTCAACTTTGATTTATTGCTTACCTGCGTGCATTTACCTAGCGGACTGCTTCCTAGTCGAGTCACTGGCCTGTTTAAATATTAGAGGGTAAATATATTTACGATAACCTGGTAGGAAAATAGGCCTTCAGCAGATAATATAATGTTTGTATTTGTTGTGTGTCATTTATACTACCTACACCTGTATATATTTTATATAAATTGGTTCAATATGAACGTATCAGGTTACTGATTGTGTCTTGGGGAATTAGGTATAATGATTGTATTTCCTGATATGGATTGATGAAAACGAAGATTAATAGGACTCATACTTCAACCTATTGTCTCCTATAACTTCAATCTATCATCTAAAACCAACTGAAATATAACCAAAACAGTCCTTGTTAGGGCTCAATCTATTGTCTCATATATCTCAATCTATTGTCTCACATATTCAGTCTATTCAGATTACTCCCACCTGAAATATAACCAAACAGTCCTCGTCTCATATACTCCTATCATAAGAACATAACGTTATTGTTAGGATATATTATAGCACTTGTCAGAGAGGGCCTGGTATATTATAGGGGGAAGGAAATGGTTGTATCACACCTAGGTGTACACATTATTGGATGTATTCATGTATTGAATTTATATTATTGGATGTATTCAATTATTGAATTTATATTATTGGATATATTCATGTATTAATTTATCAGAAAGAATGTTTTGCAAGTAGACACATGTCTTGTCTCGCTATTGCTAAATCATACTGAGCCATGTTGTCATTCATCCTACATGCAGACACCTGAGACACGCTCATTTCACCCACACTAGAAATAGGTGGGCTTGAGGACAGAAATTAGCCCCTATTTTTACTTGTTACAGGTTTTATTCGTGTCATCAAACTGAGGTCGTATGTCCAGTCAATCCAGCTGCCTGGAACTTCACAGGAGCACAGAGATTGTACCTGAGATACATCTTTAGTCCCCCTCAGTCTTGGGTGGGCTAACGAAACGACCATCAGCGGGTGTTTTGTGTCAACCAAACTAAGAAGGACATATATTTTGAGAGATGAGTACACATTAGTACCATTTCCGTCGGCAATTGTGAGCAAATTAACTGTCAGTGACGAAAAAGAGATTTAGCGTAGCAAGAGACAATAATAAGATCATAGCTGATAAATTATACGTAATTAACAGCACAGCTGATACATTTACTATAATTGAGTAACAGCACAGCGGATATAATTTTTTTTTGTTCCTATATTTGGAAGATTTGTAATATACAAGTGTATGTATATATATATATATATATATATATATATATATATATATATATATATATATATATATATATATATATATATATATATATATATATATATATATATATATATATATATATATATATATATATATATATATATATATATATATATATATTTGTAAATCATTTGTAAACTTACAAATCCATTACATTCCATTTTTCAACATTCACCCTTCAGCACAAGAGTAGATAGTGTTTATACTAAATAAATAATAAGGAAATTGTACTTGAAAGACTTGTCAATTTTATGATTGTTAAGTAAAATCTGTTTCCTTGTTTTAATATCACAGTTAGTTACATATCGGAGGTGGCAATTTATGCCAGTCTCCTCTCTACTAATTTTTCGAGATCAGATCATTCACAGCCGTAACTAATTTGTGATACCAGTGTTCTCTCAGACACTGGGACTTCACCATTTTCTGCAGAAATTCTATTTCTGTAATTGTCAGTACTATACTGATCCTAAAGTCAAATAAAACCTCACGCCACACTGGGGGCTCGTTCCTGGGATATTTCTATATACATTGAGCCATACTTAGTCTATTCATCTATCTGCTAACTCTATCTTGTGCCACCCATAGATAACATAGAAAAAAATTTTTTGAAAAAATTCAATAATAGACTTTTTTATTGTTTTCTTAGGAGGAGTACCATTTAGTACTCAGTAAATAGTTGATGCTCACAAAGTTGCACGGAAATTATTTGTTCATTTACATTAATTAAGTTTAATTATAATATTTGGATATAGTAAATTTACATACCCTATCTAAGTAACGCCATGGCTGATATAGTGAAGTTCAGAACTGCGATCATGCAGATGGGTAAGGCATTAAATATGACAGGTGATGCTCTTACTCAGTATGTCACAACAGAAGTGGACAAACACATGGATAGGGAAGAAAAAAAGTTGCAATTAGAGACAGAAGCCAAAAGACTGGAAGCTGAAAGAGAAGCTAAAAGACTGGAAGCTGAGAGAGAAGACAAAAGACTGGAAGCTCAGAGAGAAGACAAAAGACTGGAAGCAGAGAGAGAAACCAAAAGATTAGAAATTGAAGCCAAGAAATGGGAGGCTGAAAATGAGGCAAAGAAAATTGAAGCTGAGGAAAGGAAATTACAAGCAGAGAGAGAGACCATCAGTTGAGATTAAAAGAGCTTGAAATTCAGGCAAATACTGGCAATAATGGTGGTAGCTCACCTCACTCTGAGAGTAGCTCCATCCAGAGCACCTCAAGTGGGGCCATGAATTTTCATCTGGACCCATTTGTTGAGAAAGAAGACGCCATTGAGTCGTACCTGGATAGATACGAAAGACTTGCCACTACCTATGGCTTAGTGAAAGAAAATTGGAGTCTTAAACTATCTCAGGGATTGAGAGGTGTGGCCTACGATGTATATTTGAAGCTCTCAAGAGATGACCAGGAAGATTATGAAATCCTGAAGCAGGCACTGCTTGTGAGATATGAAAAGAACTCAGAATCATATAGAAAGAAATTCCGAACAGCTAAACTTCTTCCAGGAGAAAACTATCACCAATTCTCTGCTAGATTGGAAACTTACTTGGAAAAATGGAGTAGTTTAGGAAAGTGTCAGGATCTGAAAGAAATGGTAATGATGGAGCAATTGAAAGAGTCCATGCCTCAAGAAATGAGGAACTTTATCATGGAACAAGGAGCAGAGAGATTGGGAGATATTGTAACTGTTGCTGAGAGATATCAAGCAGCTCAGGCAGAATTATTAGGAAATAGGAAGAAGCAGGGTGAAAACTTCAAATCACCACAAAAGTATACCAAATATGAACAAAAGGACCATACCACAAGAAACAAACAAAGATTTGACCAAAAGGACAAAAACCCTCTAAGATCGGATAAGCCACCTTACCGGAAGGAAGGAAAGTGGTGTAAAACTTGTCTAATGAGTAACCACAATACTGCAGACTGCAGAAGGAACAACCCTCCTTATTACGCTGCGTGTCTCACAACAGGGAACAAGGGAAGGAAGGAACTGGCAGTTAGTCAGAATGACCTCCATCATCCCCCTGTCTGTGAGGAAGTGACATGTAATGGCACTAAAAATCAGTGCTTATATGATTCAGGTTTGGAATTCGACACAGTCGTGAGTGCAACCCTAGTGCACCCTGACCAACTTACCACAGAAACAGTGGACATACAAGGGGCAATGCAGGGAACTGGCACCATGACACTTCCCATAGCAAGGATCAACGTGAGAACTCGCTATGTGGAAGGAGTGATAACAGCAGCAGTAAGTGATGATCCTATATACCCACTGGTAATAGGATGTAAATATGTCTTTTTGGGTGACCCAATAAAACCTGTTGTCATGGCAGCAAACCATACCAGGTCGAGCACCAAAAAGGAGGAGGGAGATCCAATAACCATTCATCGTACAAAGATGAAAAAGGCTCAAACAGCAGACAGCACATTGAAGCCTTGTTTTGCCAAATTGCCAAAGGCCCATAACCCTCCAGAGAAAGGAGACTACTATATGGAAAATGGCCTACTCTACAGACAAGCTGGAAAAGGACCTAAAGCGCATGGACAGCTGGTAGTGCCAACATTCTACAGGGAGGAAATTATGGAGCAAGAGCATGCTACATCAGGCAGTGGTCACAGAGGAAAAGGGGCCACTGGTCAAAATATAGCATTGCGATATTACTGGCCAGGAATAATTGAAGACATAAGTCGGTATATTAAATCCTGTTCAGAATGTAACCAGGTAACCTCATTCAGAAGCGTAGACCAGTTACAGGACCTAGGGAAGCATTGTTGCGGACGTAGGCCCACAAAGAAAATACACAAGAGAAAACAACAGGTAGATGGAGTGATAAAGAGAAAACAAAATCACAACAAGTCTACTGTTACACCAGTAACCATGGCAACTCTCCGTATTGTACAGAGAGGGGACGAGAGACATCCCACCCAGACTAGATATTTGTCGGAACACCATGGCCTGGATCATTTGGAAAATTTGGTTAGTCAGCAACCAGTATTAAAAAAGCTGCAGAAACGAACCCGAACCATAGGAGGTAGGACCCAGGGCTGTACCAAACAGTTGATGGAGACAGGTCCCACTTCGGTATACTGCCCCTTACAATAGAAATAGGTGTGGGTCCGGCAACGTTGTTGTATTGCCGTCCCCATACACAGTCCACTGGAAGCATTGCTGCGGACATGGACTGAACACTAGCAAGCACAAGCACTCAAGGATGAGATTGACTATCTCTTAAAAGAGAAAATTATTTCAAAGTCTGAATCTCCCTATAGCTCAAGTGTGGTGCTATTAAGGAAGCCTAGTGGTGAACAAAGGTTATGTATTTACTACAATAAGCTTTATGCTATCACAGAATCTCAGGTGGACCCATTACCTGACACCAACCAGCTGTTCTCTACACTGAGTAAGGCTAGGTATTTATCGAAGGTAGATCTAAGCAAGGGATACTACCAAATACCAGTGAAACCAGAAGTTAGGAAAATGCTGGCATTTAGTACATCAGACGGACACTACGAGTTTAATGCACTACCCTTTGGGCTGAAAAATGCTCCCAGTATCTTTTCAAGAATGATGAGGAAATTATTGGAACCTCTACAAAATCCCCATATCACTAACTTTATGGATGACATTCTTGTTGCTACAAATACATTTGAAGAGCATATAGTAGCGCTCTCCATGTTGTTTGACAGACTGAGAGCCACTGGATTGACTGCACGTCCAATCAAGTGCTATATCGGTTGTAAGGAGTTGGAATTCCTAGGTCACACTATTTCTACAGGTCATATGTCTCCTGACCCAAAGAATATAGAGAAGTTAAAGAAGGCACCCAGACCTCAAACGAAGAGAGATGTGAGATCATTCGTGTCATTATGTGGGTTCTATCAGAAGTACATACCCCACTTTAACTCTCTGTGTGCACCATTAACTAACTTAACGAAGAAAGGACAGCCTGACAAAATCCAATGGAATGCTGATTGTGAAAAAGCTTACACAGAGCTAAAAGCAAAACTAACCAGCAAACCCATCCTTACGCTACCCGATGTCACACAGGAATTTGTATTAAGGACGGACGCTAGCAGTGTAGGTATTGGTGCAACTCTCTTGCAGCAATCAAAAGCTCAGCCGGAGGAACTTTTACCAGTCGCCTATGCCAGTAGGAAGCTGAACGCAGCTGAGTTGAACTACTCGACCATAGAGAAAGAATGTTTGGCTCTAATTTGGTCCATCGACAAATTTTCACCTTACCTGTATGGGACACACTTCATTGTCCAAAGCGATCACCAGCCTTTAACATTCGTGGCTGCATCTAAAAAGTTAAATTCGAGATTGTTAAGGTGGAGTCTGCTTCTGGCGCCTTATTCCTTTACCGTGAATTACATTCCGGGAAGAGACAATGTAGCAGCTGATTTTTTAAGTCGACACCCTATTACTATGGAAGGACAGACGCAAAAGGATTAACTACAGCAGGGGTTTACACGTCAGCTATGACAGGTCACAGCTAGGAAAGGATGGGGCTATGTCGTGAAACGAGTTGTGTAAACCCACTACTTTGTTAAATCATTATGTCGGGATACAAATTTTCCCCAGCCAATCAACGCACAGTTGCTGAGCCAGAATAAATTACAAGAAGTTACGCCAGGAAAAAACTTAAGCCCTGTTTTTTCAGATGTGGGTCGCGGCCATCTTGTTCACGCAAGATGGCGGAAAAAACAGAATAAAATTAGGCTGTACGAGGCATGAGACCAAACTGCAGACAACCAATCAGCTTGCCCCGCCAGGAACCAACCAAACGCTTTCTTTAAGCTGTAGAAGTTACTTCACCTGCCTATATAATCGGGCGGATTTTATGCATAAACACGCAACACCGACACGAAAAGCCAGAGAGACGACCGACTGAATAAGAGGAGCTGTCAACTTTGATTTATTGCTTACCTGCGTGCATTGACCTAGCGGACTGCTTCCTAGTCGAGTCACTGGCCTGTTTAAATAGTAGAGGGTAAATATATTTACGATAACCTGGTAGGAAAATAGGCCTTCAGCAGATAATATAATGTTTGTATTTGTTGTGTGTCATTTATACTACCTACACCTGTATATATTTTATATAAATTAGTTCAATATGAACGTATCAGGTTACTGATTGTGTCTTGGGGAATTAGGTATAATGATTGTATTTCCTGATATGGATTGATGAAGACGAAGATTAATAGGACTCATACTTCAACCTATTGTCTCCTATAACTTCAATCTATCATCTAAAACCAACTGAAATATAACCAAAACAGTCCTTGTTAGGGCTCAATCTATTGTCTCATATATCTCAATCTATTGTCTCACATATTCAGTCTATTCAGATTACTCCCACCTGAAATATAACCAAACAGTCCTCGTCTCATATACTCCTATCATAAGAACATAACGTTATTGTTAGGATATATTATAGCACTTGTCAGAGAGGGCCTGGTATATTATAGGGGGAAGGAGATGGTTGTATCACACCTAGGTGTACACATTATTGGATGTATTCATGTATTGAATTTATATTATTGGATGTATTCATGTATTGAATTTATATTATTGGATGTATTCATGTATTGAATTTATATTATTGGATATATTCATGTATTAATTTATCAGAAAGAATGTTTTGCAAGTAGACACATGTCTTGTCTCGCTATTACTAAATCATACTGAGCCATGTTGTCATTCATCCTACATGCAGACACCTGAGACACGCTCATTTCACCCACACTAGAAATAGGTGGGCTTGAGGACAGAAATTAGCCCCTATTTTTACTTGTTACAGGTTTTATTCGTGTCATCAAACTGAGGTCGTATGTCCAGTCAATCCAGCTGCCTGGAACTTCACAGGAGCACAGAGATTGTACCTGAGATACATCTTTAGTCCCCCTCAGTCTTGGGTGGGCTAACGAAACGACCATCAGCGGGTGTTTTGTGTCAACCAAACTAAGAAGGACATATATTTTGAGAGATGAATACACATTAGTACCATTTCCGTCGGCAATTGTGAGCAAATTAACTGTCAGTGACGAAAAAGAGATTTAGCGTAGCAAGAGACAATAATAAGATCATAGCTGATAAATTATACGTAATTAACAGCACAGCTGATACATTTACTATAATTGAGTAACAGCACAGCGGATATAATTTTTTGTTGTTCCTATAATTGGAAGATTTGTAATATACAAGTATATATATATATATATATATATATATATATATATATATATATATATATATATATATATATATATATATATATATATATATATATTATATATATATATATATATATATATATATATATATATATATATATTTGTAAATCATTTGTAAACTTACAAATCCATTACATTCCATTTTTCAACATTCACCCTTCAGCACAAGAGTAGATAGTGTTTATACTAAATAAATAATAAGGAAATTGTATTTGAAAGACTTGTCAATTTTATGATTGTTAAGTAAAATCTGTTTCCTTGTTTTAATATCACAGTTAGTTACACAGCGGAGGTGGCAATTTATGTCGGTCTCCTCTCTACTAATTTTTCGAGATCAGATCATTCACAGCCGTAACTAATTTGTGATACCAGTAGTTCTCTCAGACACTGGGACTTCACCATTTTCTGCAGAACTTCTATTTCTGTAATTGTCAGTACTATACTGATCCTAAAATCAAATAAAACCTCACGCCACAGGGACCCCTAAATATACTAAGGATTGTAAAAGGTAAGGGATGGGGGGGCCAGCAATAAAATAATGCTTATGTTCTACAAGTCTTTCATCAGGGGGAAACTGAATTATGCCAGCATAGTCTATGACTCAGCTGCAGCTTCTAACAAAGCAAAACTGGACAGGATTCAAAATGCAGCCATGAGAGCCATTGCAGGTGCATTTATATCTTCTTCTTCTTCTTCTTTCGTTCGCTTGAACTATATTGTCTATATCTGCAATGTTGTTTCTTGTATAAACTTCACTGTCTTTTGTAGTTCATACAGAGGTCCATATAGTTTTGCTTCCAGTGTTGTTTCTCTGGGCCAGTGGGTTTGCCTCAATATATCATATTGGAGGCAATCTTGAAGTACGTGCTCCGCAGTCTGGGGTGCCTGTCCACATGTACACATGGCTGAATTGCCAATCTTGAATTTTGTATACATGTGGCTGCGGAGGCGGTTGTGTCCTGTTCTGAGGCGCAGAATGACTATTTGTTCTGATCTGTTCATAGCTTGGTAGTCATCCTGTGTTGGTGTTGGTGACTTTCTGATAGATTTGATCATCTTTTTCTTCTGATGGTATGTAACTGGTACATCCGGTTGCTCGTCTGCAGCACCTTCTTTAGCCAGTCCATCTGCTCTCTCGTTTCCTGGTATTCCACAATGAGACGGTATCCACTGCATGGTGACCCTGCGCTGGTTGCACAGTTCAGAAAGTAGGGCTTGTATGCCTGGCAATTTTCTGGACTGAAGTGCTTGGAGAGCTGATCTTGCATCTGTCAGGAATACTACAGGCTGTGGACCGAGATTGGTGTTCAATAGTTTCTCAGTTGCCACCTTGATTGCCTGGACTTCTGCATCATAGTTGTTACAGAATTTCCCCGTTGGTACTCTGACAGTATTCCTAGTGTTGTTTGGGTATTCTATGTACACTCCTGCTCCTCCATTCTTTACTGCATTCTGTGCTGACCCATCCGTGTATACTCTTACCCAGAGGTCCTGTGGGTATTCATCATCCAGGAAACTGAGAGTGACTGTCCTACGTTGCACGCTGTTCTGTTCATCCCTGTCGAATATTCCTTTCACTTTTGTGTGGATGTGTACTGGTAGCCCATGCTCCTCTCTCCAAGGGGTTTGTTCTGGCACAGACTTTAGGGGGCTGTTAACTTCAGGCAGGTCTGAGGTTTGTCTACGTAATCGTTTGGCCTGGTGGATAAAGCTGCTTCTTTTCAGTCGCCCCATTGCTAGGTTTTGGAATCTGTCCTTCATTGGATGGCTCGGCATACAGAGGAACTTTTCTGCCTGTGTTAGCACTTTCGTGTCTCTGCGTTCTCTCAGTGCTTGTATCCTCCCCATTTTCTCCATCTTCACTATAGGCGTTGATTTCATTGCCCCCGTGATGACCCTAAGCGCCTGGTTTTGCACCTTATCTAGCTGCATTTATATCAACACCAGTAGAAGCTCTAGAAGTAGCTCTCGGCATACCTTCCCTTGGTCTAAGACGGAAAGAACTAAGATTAAATTATTTGAGTAAAGTAGCACAAGAAGTGACCCACCCAGCACATAAAGCATTTGTCAAAAACCAACCAAGTGTATGGGACGTCCCCTTAAATAAAGATAGATATCCAACAGGGTGGCGAACTATAGAAGACCTAACGCAGTTCAAAGAACTATCAAACACAATTGAAAATAGTAATAAATACAGAAGTAAAATACCACCCTGGGAACTAAGAACACCAATCATAGACTACTCACTTACTGAAAAGATCAAACAAAACATAGAAGACAAGGAAGCCAAAATGATAAGTAGAAAGTTCATAGATCAACTAACTAAACAAAGTCTGGCCGTCTACACTGATGGATCCAAGGTTGATAGTGGGCAACTAGGTGCCGGAGTTGTAATACCACAATTGGGAATAAAAAAGAGCTACAGTGTAACTGAAGGGGCTTCGATTTTTACCGCAGAGATGGTTGCAATTCTTAAAAGTTTAGAAATAATCGAAGATAACCAACCAGAAGCTGTTACAATTTTTACAGACTCACTATCATCACTACAAGCACTAGAACACCCAGATAAATGTAGCCGGCCAGACATAAAGGAAGAAATTCTAGCAATCAATACATCACTAGGGAACAGAGGATGTAGTGTGAGGCTAGTGTGGGTTCCAGCACACATAGGTATTGCTGGTAACGAGTTGGCAGACCAGAACGCCAAGAATGGAAGAACAAGTAAAAACAATATAAGAGCAGGACTGGGAAGGTCGGAGATCAAGAGCCAAGTGAAGATAACTATAAACGAGGAATGAAAGACAACATGGAAGAAAAGTAGAAAAGGCAGACACGCGTTCAAACTGCTGAAAGAACCAATTAGGACGTGCGAGGTCAGAGAAGAATTAAAGATACCATCGAACAAAAAACTGTGGCGTCTCCGTCTCGGTGCAGCATACTTTATGATAGGAGAACCACACTGCCAAGAATGTCAGGAAGAGAATGACATAGACCACTACCTGATCTACTGTAAAAAGTATGAACAACAAAGGCTTGAATTAAAAACTTACTATAGAAATCACAATATAGACTTAACAGGTGATAAGGTTTTAAGTATAGATGCCCCAAGAGATGCCCAATCAATACTTAAAAGATATATACATAAAACAAAGGAAAACATATAAGGTTAGCACTTCAGGAAAAACATCCAACTAAATAGAAATTAAGCAGCAAGAACTAACAAAGCATTAACAAAAAACTAACTACTCATAGGACAAGGAAAGACAACGAGGTATTAAAAAAAGGGTAACAACTCAAAAAGAACTAATACAAATTAAAACCAAGAGTAAAGGACAATAGTTATCTATAAACAATACAAAAGAGAAAATAAAATGGACAAATACTAATATAAATAAAAATCAGCAACTGCAAAAGACAATAGTTATTTAAATTGAATATAAAATTAGTAAATAAAATGACACTAAATACCCCAATTATAACCAACTTTCAGGTTGAACAGGGTAGACCAAGATGGAACGAGAAGAGGCAATAATGGTCAGCTGTTAAGTGCCCGCTCTCCACCCATCAACTCATCAAAACAACAACAACAACAATATTTTGTAGAGTTATTTGAATGTGTGATGTGAAACAGACGTCATTTCACGACAATGGCCAAGGATGCAACCAACCTATTAGCTTTTGAATGACGTTGAAGCCTAATGGTCTGTTGTCTTGTGAAAATGTACTTATTTTTATTGTTTTTTTTTTTTATTTACATATTCTTTTTATTTATCTTGGAAAGTGGAGGACACACACACACACACACACACACACACACACACACACACACACACACACACGCGCGCGCGCGCGCCCGCACACACGCACACACACACACACACGCACACACTCACTCACTCACACACATACATTCACACACACGCACTCACACACACTCACAAGTTTGGTTTTGATTGACTCTATTTGGACTAAGTGGAATGGGGAGGGAAGAAGATACCATATTTAGATATCGGAAATCATTTTGAATTATCTTAAATTGAATACTTTATATATCCTAATTATAACCCACCAAAGAGTTGCACGGGAAAAAAAACTTGCGAAAAAACTCCTACTATTTGAACATAAAAAAATCCTGGGAAACAAAGAAAAAAAAAGGATCTTACAGGAAAATAAAAAAATAAGGTAAAAAAAACAACAACAAATTTCTAGACAATATAAGATTGGCAACTCTGGATCCATTACAGCTTGCCTTTGGTCTTTCGGTTCGCACTATTGACCTGTCATCGAAGCATGATTTTTTTCGTGATGCGTAGATGGCAGGGAGGATAGTGTGATTCGCTTGCATAGCTATGCGGGGTTGTCGCACGGAAGGTCCAGGGTTCAAATCCTGGGTAAGCCACTCATGTCTGTTGTTTTTCTGTTGTCTATTGTTGTACTTCTTTATTTCTTACGAGTGCCTGAAAACATACCGTTATGTTTGTTTCATATTAATATACACAAAACAACGAATACTCCCATAAGGTGAGGTAACTGTGTGTATTACTCTATACAGTCAGACCTGTTCCCTCGTTTTATGTCTTTGTCACCTTTAGCTCTAGAGCGGATTCAAGTCTACCCATGTACACCTGGTTAGATTAAAAGTGCTGCCATCTGGTTTCGAACTCGGTAACTCTGCCTTGAGAAGCCAGTGATGTAACCATATTCTAGCTCGACTTTTTACATTTGAAGTCACACGGTGCAAGATATAGCCTTACGCACTGAAGTCAAATGGCGAAAGATAACGCACTGAAGTCAAATGGCGAAAGATAACGCACTGAAGTCAAACGGCGAAAGATAACGCACTGAAGTCAAACGGCGAAAGATAACGCACTGAAGTCAAACGGCGAAAGATAACGCACCACATTTTTTATCGTTCCTTCGTTAAGTCCGAGAAAGACGCCATTTATAATCTACTCCAAAAGGAACTGTGCTCAAGAGCTGTATGAAGATGAATTGTGAAGATACAACACAAATAAAACAGGAACTAGACTATGAGGTATGGTAGAGTTTCAGAAAAATAGACAAAGCCAACCATGTTGGCCAAGTGGATATGGATACATCCGTTGTGTTGCTTCAGTAATTTAAAAAAAAAAATTCTCTATCGTTAGACTTATATTATAAAATGACATCCTGTTGTAAAGTTGATTCTCGACTGCAATATATGACCAAGACAAACGTTACGAGGATATGTCACTCTGTAATGTAAAAGTCTAAAGATAACCTTAATCCAACCACTGTTTTGAGCTTTTTTCAAATTACAAAAAGAATGCAAAAAAAAAAAAAAAACCCGCAGACACTAACCTCAACATGAACTGAGTTTGACATGAAGAACTGTCAGCCGTCTTTTCAGTACAACTTTGAAACAGAGTTTAGAGACACCGTAAAAAGGGGTTAGGTTTCGAAGAAATGTCATCCTTAACTAAAGCCTTAGCCTACCCTGTTTTAAGCTTTTTTTTTTAAATAAAAAAAATTATTAAATTCTCACTAACATTAAAGTAGTGTGTATAGCATCACGGTGACAGTTGTATAGTTCTACTGATCTTTTTTTTTTTAGGCCCTATTTTAAATTAATGAAGAAAAATATCCCGTTCAACCTCTGATGGGTTATAATTAGGATGTATATTCTTTTCAATCCCAAATAATATGAACAACTGCCGATATGAGAAAGTGGCATCACATTTGTCAAATCATTGTAAATAAGGACAATCACAATTATTACAAATTTATGCTTAGCCTATACCTTAAATAAATTTTTTTTTAAATAATATAAAATAAAAATAAAAAAAATGAACAAAATCAAGAATAATATTAAAGTAGAGGGGTGTAACGGCCTGGTGGTTCCAGTCATATGACTGACTTTAACAGATATTTAATTGACTTTCATCTGTTAAAAGTCATGCATTGTAAGAACAGCATCAGACCTTCACTTTTCCAGCCACTATATATTAACATTTGTTCGTGTTAAATATTGTTTAACTATATTATGCAACTCCCTAGGTCTGTCTATTCTTAACACCTCTTCTATATTTATAGGTAAGTTGGATGCTTGCAAATAATCTAATATTGGTATTCTCATTTGTTCATACCTCTCACACTTTAACAAGAAATGTTCTATATTATTGTCTTGAAGACATCCCGCACAGTAAGGTTCTTCTATTCTTATGTAACCATATTATCTAGTTTTATAATCTAGTTTTATATAAAACTATAACCATATTATCTAGGGAATTTTAAGAAAAATTCTCTGAATCTTTTGGCCGAATACCATCACCAACCAAGATCTGCTTACTCGGAGCAAGCAAGAGGACATGCACACCATCATAGCTGGCAGACGCTGGAGCTGGGTTGGCCATGTCCTCAGAAGAGACCTTAATGCCATCACAAGAACAGCTATGCTATGGACCCCTGAAGGAAAACAAAAGAGAGGCCGACCAAAAACAACTTGGCGGAGGACTGTGGAGGCTGAGATGCAAAGAATGAACCAGAGTTGGGGCACTGTACAAAGGATGGCCGCCGACCGAGCAAAGTGGAATCAATTTGTTGTTGCCCTACAAGACGCCACCAGGCGTAATGGCCACTGACTGCTTTGACGGTCGGCGGCTAAGGATCAAAGAAGAAAAAGAAGATGATCTAGTTTTTAACTCTTAGTATACGAGCGGCCTTTCATGACTACCATTACAGATTTTGCAATAAATAATTTATTTATAAAGATAACATAAGTGTTTATATCAAAATGTGAAGAAATGAAACCCCTATATCATGCACGTAACTAAATTGTTCAGTGGTTTTAAACATGCATTCAGCTATAAATTTTCGCTATTGATGTGGATCGATCATCGGCCTCTCTAGAAGGCCGCTCGTATACTAAGAGTTAACCTGAGTCTAATCTTATATATTTATTGTAACATGAACTGAATGATCTGAAATCTTATCACAATAGATCTCTAGTGTCTTCTGTCTCATGTCTTAATGTTTACTATAATAGACAATTTCTAATTAATTTCTTGATGTTATCCTCCTACTTACAACATTGTTTTCCTCTTGTACATGTGCCTTCAATGTTTCCTTCCATTATGGTTTTCAGGAAAGTGGTAGGCTTATGTTTTTTTATATGATCAAAATATCTAAATTTTATTCAATATTTTTCTTTTTATTTCCCTAATAGCCCTTAGTATCTCTCACTTATCCATGTGCAGTTTCCCCACTATGGTCGCTCTCAAGGCCAGTCTGTCATCTCTCTCATTGCCACATACCCCTGAATGACCAGGACAATAGATCCACACCAGTTCCTGAAGACTTGAGGATTCTATTGATGTTTTCCATTCCTGCTGCAACCATCCGTTCTGAACTTTCCGAAGCATGGCTTGAGAGTCTGACAATATAACTGCCCTGGTTGATGGAGTTTCAGACAGCCACCTCAGTGCTGTAGTAACTGCCTCTACCTCCATTCTCATGCTGGAGGATTTTGTCATGTAGGCTCCACTCTGTTCAGCGACAACCCTCATCTTTATTCTCGCAGAGAAGCCCCATCCTGATTTCTCACCACACACTATAGACCCATCAGTGTACACAATGGTGTCATCATCCCCAGCATGATCACTTATCAGCTGATTAATCTCCAGCTCTGCTTTTCCATTGCCCCAAGATCGGCACTCTCTGCCAAGGCTAATGATGACCTGCTGGTAGTTTATCGAGTTCTCCCCTGACTTTACTCATTCTATAGTATAATATAATACTATATTCCCATTCATATCTCATCTCATCTCATAATCGGAACCTCTTCTACCCCATGAAACGAGGTGTAGAGGGTACCCAAGTGCACAAGGCCCATGGGCGGGACATGTAATCAAAGTGACTTGGCAAACAGGTGATTAGCCCATTGTGCCCCATTCATATTATTTCTACATCATACAGTAATGAAGATTAAATGTAACATTTCATAATTTTCAGTTTTAATTTGTGAGTTAATTGTTTAAGTCTCTGGATACAGAAATTGACAGCTGCATTGGCAAAGCTGCAGCTACCTTTTCCTGCCTAACAACCTATGTTTGGGGAAACTCATAACGAAGACCAAAGCTGTGGTGTATAATGCCTTCATCACCAGCACACTTCTATATGGCACACAGACATTAACAACCTATGCTAAGCAAGAAAGAAGGCTTAATACCTTTCATCTACAGTGTCTACACTACATCGTCGGTATTTCATGGAATGACAAAGGGACAAATTTTGAGGTGTTGTGATGTGCTGGCGTTCAAAGCATGTATAAACTGCTCAGACAGCATAGATTATGCTGGCTTGGCCGTGTCCACTGCATGGAAGATGATCACATCCCAAAAGTTATCTTCTATGGACAACTGGCAGATGGCAAAAGAACAGTTGGGTGACCGCAGCTGAGGTTAAAAGATGTGTACAAGAGAGACATGAGGGCACTGGACATAAATCCACAACCTTGGAGGATGACCATAGCTGAGGTTAAAAGATGTGTACAAGAGAGACATGAGGGCACTGGACATAAATCCACAATCTTGGAGGATGACCATAGCTGAGGTTAAAAGATGTGTACAAGAGAGACACGAGGTCACTGGACATAAATCCACAACCTTGCAGGATGACCATAGCTGAGGTTAAAAGATGTGTACAAGAGAGACACGAGGTCACTGGACATAAATCCACAACCTTGGAGGATGACCATAGCTGAGGTTAAAAGATGTGTACAAGAGAGACATGAGGTCACTGGACATAAATCCACAACCTTGGAGGATGACCATAGCTGAGGTTAAAAGATGTGTACAAGAGAGACACAAGGGCACTGGACATAAATCCACAACCTTGGAGGATGACCATAGCTGAGGTTAAAAGATGTGTACAAGAGAGACACGAGGTCACTGGACATAAATCCACAACCTTGGAGGATGAAGCTGCTGATTGCACCAAGTGATGATGCTATCTACAACGCCACATTAGATTGGACACAAAAGAATTTCTCACAACAAGCAGAAGAGAGGAAAAAATGTCAAAAAGAACTCCGGGAAAACAAGCAACTGAGGCCTGTTACCTCAGGGGCGCATTCCCATAGTCAGTTATGACTGAAGGGGCTATTCATATTATTAATTGTTTAGGTGTCAGCATTTAACTTGTGTTGTTGAATGAGCTTTGGCTATTTTTGTTCTTCTCTAGATTTTCATTTTACTTCTTTCATCTACACTTATATGTCTAAGACAAGGGAGACTTCTGTCTTTTCCAGTATTTTCCAATTTTATTCTTTTCTTTAATACTGATTTACCATCTGTCTTTCTAATTTTGGTTTTGTCAGTCGTAATGTGCATCCCCAAGAATATTTTCTAAGGACAACTGGCTGATGACGAAAGAACAGTCATAATACCACAACTGAGGTTCAAAGATATGTGCCAGAGAGACATAAATGCACTGGACATAGATCCAGTAACCTTGGAGTGAGCCACTGACAGTCACAACAAATAGTGATGCTCCTATGCTGCAACTTCAGATTGGGCAACAAGAAGCTCTCACAACAAGCAGAAGAGCTACTACTACAACAATGTTAATGTCCAGCCCATAATAATGTCTTATGCTGTTTACTTGCCTTACTAGTTCTTGTAAATCCTGTTTGCTTTCAGCTAATAAGACAGTATCACCTGCATATCTTAGGTAGTTTATTGATCATCTACAGATGTTCAGTCCTGGCATTTCCTGTATCTGTCAGAAAATGTGTCTGTGTAGATATTAAATAGGAATGGGGCCAGTATGCATCATTTAGTCACACCTCTTTTTATGTTTATATGAGAACTGAACATGTCAAAACATAGCAGGAAATAATTATGTTGATCTCTTTCCTGCATGTTCACTAATTCTCTTGTGGTCACTTCATTGATTCGTATCCATTTTCTATTTGAAGTAAATCAGTGACACACAGAGAGTGGTGTGGAAGCATAAAAGCTTCATCTATGATGAAAAGTGATGCTTCTTTTTCACTAAATATATCAATATGAAATCTTCTTCTTCCATCCTTAGCCATCAACCGGCAAAGCAGTATGTGGCCAGTACGCCTAGTGGCGTCTTAGGGCAACAACAAATTGATCAATCTATCGCTGTTTCCACCACGCCTGGTGGCATCTTTGTGGAACAAAAACAGACCAAATAATCTATCATTGTTTCCGTAATCAGATTGGTTGGCAAGCAGGTGATCAGCCCACTGTGCGAAGTTTTTACGGGATGGGGTAAACAGCCCCATGCCCATACCCTCCTTAGTCGCTTTTTACGACATGCGTGGTAGGGTGCAGTGTTACTATTCTTTGCTCCCCTTTCGGGCCCCGGTAACACACGGGTGGCAATATGAAATGGTGATGCATATTCTTTTTATTTTTTATACAACCCTGAAATATTTAATATAAATTGGGAAAATTATATGTAAAAAAAAAAAAACCATGGGCATAAATATTTCTAGAAACCACAAACACTACGAAGAGATTAAGAAGAAGAACAAAGGGCATATGATTTAGTGTCCAGGTTGTAATGTGCAGCTTTTCCATACTTTCCCCAAAAATGTGCTAGGAAAGGTTGGTAGAAATTTGTTACAAATGGTTGTAACACTTGAGAAAATAAAATATGATAAGTAATAATTGCTAGATCTTACTGTTGCAGTTTGTTCCCAGTTTTATTTGTTGGGAATTTATGTATTTTATATCAGTACCTATTTCTTCAAAGTAATAGATTAGTTTTTCATTATGAGCTATGTCAAACCTTCTTATAGTTAAAAAAAGCACAAATAAATACTTTTGGGATTTTTAAAATATTTTTCTTCAAGTATTTTAATACACAGCACTGCCTCTATTGTTCTGCTGTGTTGTTGATCTGTGTTTGTAAAGTGAGTTGTTTTTATTCTTTTGTGATAACTGACATACCTGTCCTAATGATGGCTCCCATCCTTACTATAAATTAATTCAACACTACATTTTAGGTTTCACTAAATTGCTTTTGAAAATTTTAAAAGATGCAGAAATGAAAATTTAAAATCAAAATTCATGTTTCCTAATGGTTAAATTAGTTGCTTATGCTTCACTTCACTTAGTCGTTCCCCTTCTACCGTGAGGTGTAGAGGTTTGGAAGAGAGAGCGCCAGACCATTCTATCAGCTGTCTTCTTCCTGGCCTGGTTCCACTCCAGTCCCCGGTCCTTCAAAGATTGTCTAATGTTGTCCTCCCAGCGGACTCTGGGTCGTCCTGGAGGTCTGGATCCCTGGCTCTTTGTTTCCCATGCTTGTCGTGGTAGCCGATCTTGTCCCATTCTGCAGACATGGCCAAACCATCTTAGTTGGGACGTTGCTTATGCTTGACCTCTTATTCTGACATAAATGTTCATTTTGAGCAAAATTCATATATGCAGAATTTTTGATAAGTTGAAGTAGTTTATTTGGTCACATTGACTTCTTCTTATCGGGACTGCACTGTATAATGTTTGCAGTTATCACCACTTACATGCTGCTGCATCTTCTACCCCACTAGAGATTATTTTTTAGGATTTCAAACTTTGTTGTTTATTTATATAAAATATAATTTTTCTTTACAGCCTCCAATAAATAGTCAGACATGGTCCACATTTATGGATGACAAAATTAAACTGTACTGGGATTGTAAAGTGAGTTTTTAAATATTTTTTTTGACTCTTGTTAAAACTGACATTGTAAATCTTCCTACTGTCGGTCCCTACTCCTTTTAGGGATCATGTTGCTTAAAAAATGTGGAAGAGATTAAATGTTTCCAGTGATTCTCAGAAAAATCATGCATATTTTATTAGAATATAACTTTTATCTACTGATGTCCTCTTCTGATTTTTTTTTCTCCATCCAGGATGAAATGAATATTGAAAATGGCATCCCTGCTCAAGCTGTCAGGGTGAGACAGGAACAAGATAATCAGGTTTACAATTTAGTTATATATTTTATGAGTACATTTAATGAAGCTTAATGAAAGTAGATAATATTAGTAAGGGGTCTGTTATGTGTACAGCTTTAATCTCTCTTTGATGGGAAAATTAGTTTAATTAATTAAGATATCCTGCTATGGTCGATCACTCTTTCTTCTCAGACTTGTCATGTTGAGTCTACAGCTGCATTCAGTGGTGAAAAAATAAAGCTGGAACCAGGTTATGAGGTGAGTAGTTTATTTGTTAATTATTTTAGTAAACTATCAGTGTACCTTAGCATACTCATTTATTGAACAGATCTACACTTACAGTAATGCATCAAACACCTGAAACCTTATCATGATCATAATATCATATGAGTGTAACATACCATTTGTTTCCACTACAGCCCATAAAAAAATACTAGTTCACCATACTATTTGCTAATCACAAATTGTTACTGTCATTGAAACTAACATATTGTACAGTTTCTTTCTAGAATTATGGTTTACTGGGGCTGTTCTATGAAATAGCTTATAATTGATGTTAATATATTGCCCAAATGTTTGAATCTTTCTACTTGTTTCAGATTTGTACCATTTATATTTATTTGAAATTCTTTCTCATACCAGCAATTTATGTATTATAATTATCAGATGTAAAAAATGTTTGCAATCACCAGCAGGCTCCACGTTGATGACTGAATTAAAAATAATAGATACATTGTTTTATTTTTAAATTTCAGCTACAAAGCTCTAAAGTTTCTTTACTGTTGTTATGAACAACATGACATTAATATAATGGTTTTATCACATGCAGTGATCAATACATACATCTTACCCAACATAGTGTATATTGTTGTGCACATAACCGTTTCACTTGAATAAACATAAAGTCTGCACTAAGTACACACTGGCGCTGAATGTCTTTACATTTTTGAAAATATTCCACATTTGCCACCAGTGAATGTATTTGCATTAATGGAAGTTCCAAAAATATTCCAACTTTCTAGTCTGCTCTTGCTTCTATGACTGAATCATGAATAAACAACACACAAAAAACTTCTATCAAAAATTGAGCACAGATTGTTTAGAAGACATTCTCACCACCAAAGTACCTTGATATATGATGAGGTCTTTTTTGTGTTTTTCAACAATTTTTAGTTATTGCATGTCTCAGTCAACATGTTGTTTCTTTTGTTAGGCTCAGACATGCTAAGATAATTATAAGCAACTCATAATTTTCAAAGTGTTCCTCAAAATCCCAGTTAAATATGCCTATTTAAGTTTTTTTTTTATAATTTTAAATTAAACTTGTACATGATGCAGTAATTGTTTGCCTGTGAGGCTGCTAGGAATGTGAATTAAGGTGTCATATATAGAAGTAACATTTAATACTGCAGTGATATCACTTCGACAAGGGAACCATTCATTGCATGACAAACTTCAAATTTGTGATTATCAAACCACCACTGCCTGGAATGTTCAGCTGCTAGTAGCATGACAACTACTTATGGGCCACTGAATTTTTTTGTTTCCTAGATAAATCACAATTTTCACCGCAACATTTTTCACATTCTTAGTTTAGTATATGTATGTACCAGTTTTTTTTTTTTCTCACTAAATAATTTTCATGTTTTGTTTTTCTGCCAGAATCATGATAGTCATAACTACACAGAAGACTGTGATACTTATGATCAGATAGTTGACATCATGGATACAAAAACGCCAAGAATTAAGACAGTAGAACAACCTGGCTTATGTAAAAATGAAGGTAATGAAATGAAAGTCTTATAGCTGAAATAATGCTTTTTATTTATTTATTTTTTTAAAAAGATTTTTATTGATTTCTGGGAATCTTACTTTGCATTCTTTGTGGAAAAAAAATATGTAAGATCAAAACATCACTTAGGATACTATATATAGAGATAACAGTGAATCAACTCATGAACCTTTTGCCTGGTCTGGCATTCCCCTTTATTATCATACATCAGTATTAACACACAAAACATAATAGACATCAGTAAGAGAAATCAAAATTCACACATTGTGTAATATTTCATGGAATAATAAATTTATAATGATTTCATTGTTCTACACCTCGGATGGTTCACACGTTAACAAAGAAGCCATTTGCTGTATTTTGTCCTGTTGTGGAAAATCTTTTTAGGTGTCTGTGTATTTCAGTCTGTGTGAGTCTTTTAGGTGATCACACATTTTTAAGTGTGTATGTCTAAAAGTATGTATATGTGTATAAATATTTATATTGAGTGTTATGTTTATTTCATAGGAACTGCCTGGACTTCTCATTTTCATGAAAATTGCATGACAACTGGTCACTGTCATTCAAATAAAATTGTAAAAGTGTAACGTTGTAAGTGAAAGACTTCGCTGGTAAAGGAGGACTGGCCACTACTGTAAAGGTGTAATGCGGTCAGTTCGTAAGTGGACATCAAGTATGGCGGGCTATGTGAATAGGTTCTTTATGGCAATCCACTGTTGAAAGCACTCCACTGATGACAGGCTGTCATTAAGATTATGTATGATGTATAGGTAGAAGACTGGAAGGGTTGTATAGCAGTACTGTCCACTGGCTATTCACACACTAGGCTACACAAGCCATCACTGGTAAACATATGTGTGAATAATATCACTGTGCAAGGATGAACTCTCTGGGCAACGCCGGGTACTTACAGATAATAATGTTCTGTTATCATAAGAGCGCTGACGGCTACAATCAGTGCTGTGTCGGGCTTACACAGGTGGCCGACAGGTGTGTGAGTGTATAGGCATGAGTAAGCGCGAATGCATGTAGTCCTAAGATGGGTCAACAATGTTCACACACACCAGCACATATGCAGAAGTCAGGAAATGAGTAAATCCAAGGAACGTTCCACATATTTATTGCTACAAAGTTACAAGGGATATCAGCAACATAACACTGTCAAGAATACAGTTCACAATCAAATATATATGACACTTCAGATACACATGCGGAGCATAAAAATCCAAGCACAGCGGCTACACAAGTACAGTAGCTAATGATCATAAATCTCTTGGCCACATTATTCATCCAAACGGGGAAACTGCATCTCTCGCAGCATACCATAATAATAATCCTATTGTCAGACTCAATGTACCCCCTAGGCCTGGGTCAATACAACTCGTGGGAGCAAACACCTTCCCAATAATAATAATCACATAACAGCCTATCCAAGGCCCGAAAAAAACATCTTATGAATGTACCTTCTGCAGGAAAAATCTAAGCCTAATATCCTCGGCTTTTATGAAAAAAATCTTAGGAAATATAAATCCATTTCCAAACTATACTTCATGTCGGGACACACTGACTATAACAGGTCAGTCCCCTTCTTAAAGCTCTCTCGGCATCCGAATGACCGACAAAAAATTCCCCGCCTAAAAAAACCAGCTCAGCGTGGGTTCCGCCCTGAGATGAATTTCGTTCACCCCGCGTTCTGGACCATTCGATCTAGAACGTTCGCAAAAAAACGCAAAGTTAATTTTTAAACACATTAACAGACAACAAGGGAGGTAACAACCATCCGGCCTGTAAATACAAGTATCTCACTGATAACTTCCCCTAGACTAGATCCAACTTTAACAAAAATATAATTATTGGTGTATTATTCCACAACACCATATATATATATATATGGGCATTGGGTATCACACGGTCTGTAGAAGTCCAACGTTGATAGGTACTGGAACTCCTCACTTCTCAGGTCCTTGACACGTACTGCATGACGTCTACTTGAAACTTGGACACGAAAACTAGACCTGGCAACACTAAATCTTGACTTGACCTCCTTGTAGTTCTAGTTTTTGGCAACTTATGTTAAACACACCCCATATCACTGGCGACCACTTATGTTACTGTGTGTTTCTTTGTAGACAGTATCAGTAGACACTTATGTTAATATATGTTCTCTATAACAGGCCATCACTTATGTTAATGTGTAGATTCTTCCGTGAGTAAGGGTGGCACGGTTAGGCAAAGTTAATACAATCGCTGATAAATACGATCAGCCTTGGTCGGGCTTACAGGTGGCCGACAGGTGTGTACATATGTATAGATATAGGCGAATGTCATGGGTACTTTAAGTTTGTTTATGTTGCAATCATCCACACCACAGTAACGATAGTTAGGAATAGACCAACGGGTAAGACCAATGGTTTCCAACTCACAATATACAGTTTATTGACACAGTAATGTAGACATCAGGAACAGCACACTGTCACAAGTTATAATGGCATACAAAATCCATGGCAAATAGATTGCGGAATACCGTAAATCCCAGCATCTTAAATATCCAGAGATTGGTTGTGTACATCGCAACTCACAATACAGTACATATAAGTCAACGTAATCCATGGCATTAGAGTAATAAATCTTGTAAGTACATATCCCTCAGACAAAGGATTGCATACATTGCAATACTAATGAGCCAACGTAATCCATGGCATTAGAATAATAAATCGTGTAAGTACATATCCATTAGACAAAGGATTGCATACATTGCAATACTAATGAGCCAACATAATCCATGCATTAGGATAATAAATCTTCTGGAAGAAAAAACATTCCCTTCAATAATCTATATATCTTCTCTTCAATAATATCTTCTGGTCACACTATCGAGACTAAACCATCTCGAAGATCTGCCAGGTACACACTAATTCGAGATCACAGTCTCTCAGTACAACTCAGTAAAAATCGCTCATGCGCGAACTAACTGCTTGAGATGTGAGCTCAGCTCATCCGTATCTCCCCACAAACTACTACTAAGAACATTCGAACACTTTCTTTATTTTTTTAAAAAAGACTAACACATACTCAGTTAAGCAATGTTCAAGAAAAATATAGCGTACAAAACGTACCCAAATAAAAATCAACTCATTACTTTAAACGTGCTTACTAGAAAAAAACAGCGACATACATAAAAATCCTTAACACTTAACTCTGACTCAAAATATGACTTAACAATATATATATACTGTTCAAAATAAGAAACGCATAGCTACTGAAGGCATACACATAGCCATAATTTTGACATTCAATAACTTTTTTAATTTAATGAGTTAATTGTTCAAATTGCACACAAGAATACCTTAGGGTTCAACCAATCAATTGACAGTTGTTTTGCATCTGGGTCGTGAGAGTTTTTTGGCGTACAGGCTTTCCCGTTAGTATGGTGTGTGGCCTCCTCTTGCATCGATCAGCGACTGACATCTCCTGGGCATGGATGCGATCAGACATCTGATGTGGGATGGCTGCCCCTCTTCCTGGAGTGCCTGGAATAGAGCACGATGATTGGCTGGAGCAACATCTCGGCGACAAACACATCTATGCAGCTCATCCCACAGGGGCTCAATCGGACTCATGTCTGGAGACAGGGATGGCCAGGGAAGGTTGAGAATGTTGTTGGCAGTCATAAACTGCATGGTCAACCGTGCACAATGGGGTCTGGCGTTGTCTTGTTGAAACACAGACCTTTGGGCAACCAAAAGTGGAAGGACATGGGGGTCGAAGAATTTCATTGACGTATCGTTGCGCATTCAAGCCTCCTTCAATGTGCTCCAATTGACTCCTTCTGTTGTAACTGATCATTCCCCACACCATTGCACCTCCACCCTGTGCGGCAGAGCTTCATCATTGCAATTTTGGGCAAAACGTTCATTTTGCCTACAGTAGACCCTATGCCGTCTATCATGACGCTGCAACAAAAAGAAAGATCGTCACTAAACCAGACACGTCTCCATTGATTGTCAGCTGCCCAGGGATGATGCTGGTTGGCCCAAAGAAGTCGATTTTGGCAATGGCGGCACGTAAGGACAGGTCCTCGGTGAGGTCGTTGTGCCCAAAGTCCAGCATCATGCAGTCTGTTCTTGACAGTTTGATCAGACACATGACATCCTGCAGGCAATGACTGGGCAGTTGAGGAAGCTGTTGTAAACCTGTCTCTGAGGTGACGAAGCTGAATAAAGTGATCCTCCGCTGCTGTTGTCACTCTGGGTCATCCACTGCGATGCCGGTCTTCAACTGAGCCAGTGGCTTGGAACCGGTGCCAGAGTTGACTGATGGTACTCTGATGCACGTTTAGATGCCTGGCAACCTGACTTTGACTTTCGCCTGCATGCAGTCGGCCAATAGCAATGTTCCTTAAATTTATCGATAGAGACGCCATAAATGTCTGCTTGAAAATGAACTGAATTTTTTGTGTGTAGCGTTATCCTTTTATACGGTTTGAGTTGCGTAGTCAGTGAATAGTGTTCACCCCAAATTTTGTTGCTTTCACGTGCGCGCAACATGAGCTGTGGTCAAAAATTGCGTCATAAACACTATTGACCATTGCGTTGTAACGATTACAAAAACGAATGCAATTCAGGTCAACACGTGCATTTGACACTGTAAAGAACATTTGAGGCTGGTTTTTATCCTTTAGCACGCTGCATAAAAATTCAGAAAACTTGCCCAACCACTGCATTCTTTTTCACAACGCCCCATTTTTATAGTGGGTGACTTGTAAATTCTATAGTTTTTTTGTTTTTTGGTCAATTGCTCTAATTTTTAGATTGTATAGAAATGAATGAATGATGAATCTGATGATATAAAATTTGTTTGTGTACATGTTAGATGTGATAGGAAGAGAGGAAAGGAAAGATGAAAAAAAACAAAAAAAAAAATAAAAAAAAAATTTTTTTTTTAATTTTAAAATTAAAAAAAAAATTTAAAAAATGACCAACAAACAAAGAGTCCATATCCCTTGCATCTCAATGAAAGTCATTTGACCAATAGAGCAATACAAATCAAATGACGATCTTTTCGTTACACCCATCATCAGTAGCAAAGGAACAAACTCCCTAGCCAGCAGTGACATTCGGCCGTAATCCTAATTCTTTCCGATATTCCTAATCCTAACTCCAAAAATTATACATACTAGAAATGCCATTTTACTTTCGTTTCCATCTCAGCCATCAAACATATTCTGAGAACCGATTTCAGCGCTTATAAAGACAAAAATCTCATCCCCACCGCATGGCGTCAGAATCCAATAGAATTAGAGCAAAAATGGCCGCGTGTTGATGCCGATTCATTTCGATTTTAAAAATTTACAAAAAATAAATGCGGATACACCCATCGCTTTTTTAAGATCGGAAACGGAAGCTAGCTCTCTTGCAAATAACATTAGAACTTAACATCCGGGGCTGAAATCATGTGTACACAGGTCCTCATGCTAGAAACGGTGATATCCGTAAGGCGCAACATTGCGCCTCCAGCATGGAGAACATAGGTTACGTTCGGCGCAACGTTGCGACCGCAGCGTAAAAAAAAAAAAAGGTAAAGGAACCCGTTACACGCCCATTGAGGCATATTGGGAATATGGTGTTAGGCCCATATTATCTTGACCGTCGGCACACGAGGGGTGATGTGGTCGGCATCACGCCGGCCGCCTTAACCTTCCCAGAGTAGCTCTGGTACCCATTTGGGGGCTGGGTCGACCCAGGAGCCGTTTGTGGCCTAAAAATTTTCCGCCTCATCTGGGGATCGAACCATAGACCACTGCGCTAGGAAGCCAGTGCACTAACCACTATGCTACCGCGGCTCCGCAGCGTGCTAAAGGTTAAATACCCTAGCACCAAATTTTACTTACAAACTCATAAAAACGCGCCCTTGGATAGCTATGCATTTCTTTTTTTGAACAGTATATTTACCAACCCATGCAATAGACTGAAATATTATCCAGAGTGCTGTAGGGTCTTTTAAAATATCACTAATCCATATATGAATATTATTTACAAGTGTCAGCTTCCTGTGATATATTGTTAATGTTTTACAGACCATCCAGAGAACAACATAAACATTATAGACATTTGGAAAGAAAAAGGACATTAGAGGCCGCATGAAGCTTTTAAATTAAATCATACATTGTATTGTTTTTATACAACAAAGACACACGTATTATACATCACAGTAAAGAT
This sequence comes from Oreohelix idahoensis, assembly GCA_024509875.1. Classification (NCBI taxonomy): domain Eukaryota; kingdom Metazoa; phylum Mollusca; class Gastropoda; order Stylommatophora; family Oreohelicidae; genus Oreohelix; species Oreohelix idahoensis. Next base: position 33,774 of record JAMPIV010005603.1, on the reverse strand, counting down.
AAATGAATGTAGATTTAGTATATGAAGGATTTTTAGTGATATTCTACATATAGTAATCAGTTATGAGTAATAATATAGACCACTTTCAAGAAAAGGCTAATTTTAGTCTATCAAACATGTATTTACCAACCCATGCAATAGACTGAAATATTATCCTTTTATAGGGTTTCAGTTGCGTAGTCAGTGAATAGTGTTCACCCCAAATTTTGTTGCTTTCACGTGCGCGCAACATGAGCTGTGGTCAAAAATTGCATCATAAACACTATTGACCACTGTGTTGTAACGCTTACAAAAATGAACGCAATTCAGGTCAACATGTGCATTTGACACTGTAAAGAACATTTGAGGCTGGTTTTTATATACCCTAGCACCAAATTTTACTTACAAACTCATTAAATTACGCCCTCGGATAGCTAAGCATTTCTTTTTTTGAACAGTATATATATATATATGTATATACACACACACATCGATATTCATACATAGTTATATAATTACACACACAGACTGACTTATTTCAATCTTATTACATGTTAAAAAGAAATATAATAATTGTATTGTGTTCAAAGTCTTGAGATTACATATGGCACAGATTTTCAAGCATTCTTGACTTCTATGCTGCTGGTGGTGATGAATTAATGTGTGTGCCTGAAAAATTAATACAACCTCAGAAGTGTCACCCTTCTTCCTGTCAGCTAATGGGACTGTATATAACAGCACAATAACATGATATATTATAGATGTAGTATGTGCATTAGTCTTTCTGGTAATGGGACTCTGTATAACACAGCACACTACCACAATATATTATAGAAGCATGTTTGTTAATCTTTCTGTGTCAATTATACATGGTGTTTCAAAAAGAATATCGGTATTTTAGATGCATATAACTTTGGTTATTGAACACTTAAAAATATACAGTGTGCACCAAAAGAAAGTAAAACTCTCAAAGTTTAATCTCTTACATTACAATCCCTCAATTTGGGCCCCTCGTGTTACACGGCACACATCTAAACAGTAGTTCAATTCTCTCCACACTCGCTCCAGCTGATCCCTTGTTATTCTTTCCATGGCAGCCGTGATTCGATTCTTAAGTGTTCAGAGATCTTGGGGCAAAGGTGGCACGTAGACGATGTCTTTTACATAGCCCCACAAAAAGAAATCACACAGTGAAAGGTCTGGAGACCTGGGTGGCCAGCGGTATAGAGCAAAGTCATCTGATCCAGCGCGTCCTATCCATCAATGTGGGAGAACCTCATTCAGAGACTTCCGGACTTTGTTATAAAAATGCGGCTGTGCCCTATCTTGCTGGAAAACATAGGGAACAGCCAGTTTTCTAGCATGTCCAGATACGACATTTCGATCACTGTCCTCTCAGCAAAAAAGAATGGCCCATACACCTTTGTGCAAGAAATGGCACAGAAAACATTTACCTTTGGTGAATCCCGTTGGTGCATCCCGTTGGTGCTCAATGGTTATGTGTGGGTTTTCTGTGCCCCATATTTGTACATTGTGACGATTCACTTTACCACTTAAGTGAAAAGCTGCTTCATCAGAAAAAATCAGGCGGGATAAAAATGCTTCATCTTCCTCTAACATTTTTGTGCAGAAGTCGTATCTTTTCTCCTTGTCTGCAGGATGAAGAGTTTGCAGTAACTGCAACTTATAGCTTTTCATTATCAATCACTTTCGCAACATGCGCCACACTGTTGTTTCAGGAATTCATAATTCATGACTAGCTCGCATTGTTGACTTTCGCAGGCTCCGTAGGTAAGCTTCTCTATTTCTCTGCACATTTTCTTCTGACGTTCTTGGTCAACCAGAGCTTTTTCCTTTACAAAGGCATCCTTTATCTTGGAACTGTTGATACCACCTGCAAATGTTGTTATCAGATGGTGGATCAATGTGAAATTGTCTTTTAACTCATTCCCCCCCAGGCTGTTTTTGGGTTTTACCCAGGCCCGAAAATGGATGCAATTTTTTCAGACAGGTGAGGTTTTAAAAACAGACAGTGGACAAATACATAAGTTCAGTAGGTAGTTGTGTTATACATTTAAATGTGTGAAATTGAATGGAGAATCTTATGAATTGCTTCATATAATTAATTAATATGAATAGGTGTGTGTTATGTCTTGTGAAGTGTAGACTTGATTAAAAAAGTGTTAAAATTTTTTTTTTAAATTGTATACTTAAACTTAAATATTTCAGCTCCCAATTAATGTATGGCAATAAAATGTTCAGAATGTCAGTGCACATTTAGTTTGAAACATATCTAGAAACTTTTATCACTATCACTTCATAGATGTAATTGTTATGATTTTTTTTCTCAAAGCCACATATGTTTGTAAAAACAACCGCTCAAAATGTGTGCAATTTTTCTCTTCAGGTTATATTTTAAAAGCAGGCAGTAGATACACATTTTATTTAACTAGGTGTTAATGTTATACATTTAAATGTGTGAAATTGACTGGAGAATCTTATAAATTGATTCATATAATTAATTGATATGAATAGGTGTGTGTTATGTCTTGTGAAGTGTAGACTTGATTTTAAAAATGTTTAAAAAATAAAATAAAATTGTATACTTAAATTTAAATATTTCAGCTCCCAATTAATGTATGGCAATAAAATATTAAGAATATCAGTGCACATTTAGTTTGAAACATATCTAGAAACTTTTATCACTATCACTTCATAGATGTAATTTTTATGATTTTTTTCTCAAAACCACATATGTTTGTAAACACAACCGCTCAAAATGTGTGCAATTTTTCTCTTCAGTTTATATTTAAAAAACTGCAGTAGACACACATTTTATTTAACTAGGTGTTAATGTTATACATTTAAATGTGTGAAATTGACTGGAGAATCTTATGAATTGATTCATATAATTAATTGATATGAATAGATGTGTGTTATGTCTTGTGAAGTGTAGACTTGATTTTAAAAATGTTTAAAAAATAAAATAAAATTGTATACTTAAATTTAAATATTTCAGCTCCCAATAAATGTATGGCAATAAAATATTAAGAATATCAGTGCACATTTAGTTTGAAACATATCTAGAAACTTTTATCACTATCACTTCATAGATGTAATTTTTATGATTTTTTTTCTCAGAACCACATATGTTTGTAAAAACAACCGCTCAAAATGTGTGCAATTTTTCTCTTCAGGTTATATTTAAAAAACAGGCAGTAGATACACATATTATTTAACTAGGTGTTTATGTTATACATTTAAATGTGTGAAATTGACTGGAGAATCTTATGAATTGATTCATATAATTAATTGATATGAATAGGTGTGTTATGTCTTGTGAAGTGTAGACTTGATTTTAAAAATGTTTAAAAAAAAAAAAAAAATAGCATACTTAAACTTAAATATTTCAGCTCCCAATTAATGTATGGCAATAAAATGTTCAGAATGTCAGTGCACATTTAGTTTGAAACATATCTAGAAACTTTTATCACTATCACTTCATAGATGTAATTGTTATGATTTTTTTTTCTCAAAGCCACAAATGTTTGTAAAAACAACCGCTCAAAATGTGTGCAATTTTTCTCTTCAGGTTATATTTTAAAAGCAGGCAGTAGATACACATTTTATTTAACTAGGTGTTGATGTTATACATCAACATGTGGGAAATTGACTGAAGAATCTTGTGAAATGCTGTAGATAATTATTTGATGTAGGGAAAGAGTCTGTCATGTTATGTGAAGTGTAGACCTAATCAAAAATAACTGGAAAAAAGATAAATAAACTGTACTCACATATGTCAGCTCCAGTTTAATCCATAGCAGAAAAATCTCAGAATATCAGTGCACATCCATTTTGAAACACAACACATTTTACCACAATCACTTCAAATATATAATTTATATGATTTTTTTCCTACACCACAAATTTCTGTAAATACCAAACAACTATGACTAATATTATTTACACCAACTATATTCTATCATTTTTGGTTTGACAATGTGCTTCCACTTTGGCCTGAGAAGATACAAGGAAAACCTTGGATTATACTGCTTATATTGCCATCTGCCTTTATACCCTATTACCACTTCATTCAAACTGAGATTTTGGAATGGGTAAAAGGCACTCTGAAATTTTTGCAACAACATGTTCATAAAATCTTTTCTTTTCCTTGTGAATTTTCATCAGAGGCATGAAGCATTGTATGATATAATGCTTCAAATCTACTTCTTGAAAACATTTGAAGAAACCAAGGAGTATAAAATTCTGCAGATGTAGACCAGTAGTTGCGAATGCATGGTCTTTTCTGAATCCCAATATTTATTAGGACAGCAATAAACTTATCAAGTTCATGGCGTGTGACTTTGGTCCACCGAGAATACAATGAATATTGTTTCGCAGGGTTATTTTGAATAGATTTGAGTCTGGTATAATCATTGATGCACTGGAACATGAAATCTTGAACCTCATCTGTAAACAAAACACTGAAACATTTCAATGGGGTTGACAGGTCAAACCCCTCAGTCACACCTGGTGTTCTCTTTGGACAAAATCGAAATGCATTTTGTGTCATCCCCTCAGCAATTTCTAACCACTCTGGGACATCTTGTGAGGATGCACCTGCCTCTAGACTTGTGGCAGTTCTCATAGCTTTACTTTTGGTCACAATGGTGTTTTTTTTGCCTCTTTATCCTTCTCCTTTAGTGACTGAAAGTTTTGCTCTTTTTATACCAGCCCTACCTGATGCATGTTCAATCAGCTGATCGACATCGCCCTCAGAATGATCACTTTCATGAATATTCTGACACAAAGTCTTTACAATGTCTTCATTGGAATTACTAAACCTAACTTCTAAAATCAGTGTCGCTCGAGTTATCTTCTGTCCACTGAGAAATTAGCGTCGTGCTTGCTCAGCCGAAAGCAGGTGTTTAGAAGAAGATTCTCGATCCATTTTGTATGTAAACAAAGAAATAGAAATGGATATAAAACACACAATTTTAGCTTCACAAATTTGTTTTTCGCTCACAAACGTCCATAAACATGTCCTAGATGTAATGAAATGATTTAAAAACCAGCTAGTTGCTAGGTATTTATAACTTTTCGTTCAAACTCGACATATGTCATTGGTCTGAAGATTCTCGATCCATTTTGTATGTAAACAAAGGAATAGAAATGGATATAAAACACACAATTTTAGCTTCACAAATTTGTTTTTCGCTCACAAACGTCCATAAACATGTCCTAGATGTAATGAAATGATTTAAAAACCAGCTAGTTGCTAGGTATTTATAACTTTTCGTTCAAACTCGACATATATCGTACTGGCGTGCCACGCGTCATTGGTCCAAACGGAAGTCCTATCTGGCGCGTGGTGCGCCACTGTGGACGGAAAGAGTTAAACTCACGTTGCACTGTGATTACCGATTGTGACTTGGCAAACTGCAATACACAAAACGACTTCTGCTGTGGCATCACCATTTTCATTCCTTGTGCCGTCTAGCGGCTGAAATGAAAAAACATTTTCTTTTATCAGGTAACTGTCCAAGCTTAGACAGTTTACCTATCGTTTGGTGCAAACCAAACATTTTTAAGTTTGCAATTACCAAAACTATACACCTTCAAAATACCGATATTCTTTTTGAAACACCCTGTATATAATTTTTTATTAAAGAACTGATAATGCAGAGTATCCTGTGAAGGAATGATAAAAATATAAGAAAAATAATTTAAGATTTGCATTTAACCCTTGTCACACTGAGCTGTTAAAGAAACTTCTGTCATTTAAAAAAAAAATAACAGCATTTTGCCTGTAGTTGGATCTTGAAAGAAATATTGACTTTGTAAGCTGCTGTGGGTTTTTTTTTAAAACAATTTTCTTGTTAGCAAGACACCCTGATTTGGAAATCTGAGCCGTTGACAAAGGTAATGTCATAAACACCAATGAAAAAAATTTCCAGAACTAACAAAACACACACTTTCTAACAAAATAAGGTGGTATGTCCACGCATAACATTTAGCAAAATGTGGTAACATTTAATAGTGGCAAAGTAAATCACTGTGGACTTAATGTAAACATATGTAACAAAAGAAGGTGTCATCTTTAACTGTATTATTTTACTGATGGATATTTTGTTCTGCTGCCAGAATGCCTGACTATCCACTATTTTAAATTTTGACTAATCCATATGTCTTTTATAGAGCTACACAATTGAGGACATCTAATAAATTATTGCTTATCATGCAGTAGTTACTTATTTCTATCTAAACCCCCATATATTTTCAGATGTGCCTTACCAAGCTCAGAGCATCAACACCAATAACAGATTGTACAAGAATGATTATACCAGTGTTGCATTGTTGACAAATGACAATTATGATGAGTCTGGAACAATAGGAAGTGATGTTGCTGTAAATTCCATCATTTGTCAAGACAGATCAACAAATACTGGTGAGACCCAGAATGATTTAAAGGTCACAGTTCAAAATGAAAGTGGGTCAGATGACATCAGAAAGAACAGTGATAAACTTGATGGGGTTGATATGAGTTGTGGATTTGTAAACAACATGCAGAGTAAGGAAATACAGAACCCTTATGAACATGATGTTTGTGGTATAATGCTAACATATTGTTCTACTCTGAAAAAATTAAAAAGAATACATACTGGAGAGAAGCTTTACAATTGTGATGTTTGTGGAGTAGGGTTTACACAGTCTTCTAGTCTGAAACAGCACAAAATAATACATACTGGAGAGAAGCCTTACAAGTGTGATGTTTGTGGAAAAGGGTTTACGCGCTCATCGAGTCTGAAAGAACACAAAGTAGTACATACTGGAGAGAGGCCTTACAAGTGTGATTTTTGTGGAGCTGGGTTTACATGCTGTAGTTATCTTAATAAACATAAAAGAATGCATACTGGAGAGAAGGCATACAAGTGTGATGTTTGTGGAGTAGGGTTTACACTGCCTTCTCGTCTGAAACGACACAAGGGAATACATACTGGAGAGAAGCCTTACAAGTGTGATGTTTGTGGAGTGGAGTTTACATGCTGTAGTAATCTTAATAAACATAAAAAAATACATACTGGAGAGAAGCCTTACAAGTGTGATGTTTGTGGAGTAGGGTTTATGCGCTCTTCTAGTCTAAAAGAACACAAAGTTGTACATACTGGAGAGAAACCTTACAAGTGTGATGTTTGTGGAGTAGAGTTTACATGCTGTAGTAATCTTAATAAACATAAAAGAATACATACTGGAGAGAAGCCTTACAGGTGTGATGTTTGTGGAGTAGGGTTTACATACTCTTCTAGTCTGAAACAACACAAAAGAATACATACTGGAGAGAAGCCTTACAAGTGTGATATTTGTGGAAAAGGGTTTACGCGCTCATCTAGTCTGAAAGAACACAAAGTAGTACATACTGGAGAGAGGCCATACAAGTGTGATTTTTTTGGAGCAGGGTTTACATGCTGTAGTAATCTTAATAAACATAAAAGAAAGCATACTGGAGAGAAGGCATACAAGTGTGATGTTTGTGGAGTAGGGTTTACACTGCCTTCTCATCTGAAACAACACAAGGGAATACATATGGGAGAGAAGCCTTACAAGTGTGATGTTTGTGGAGTGGAGTTTACATGCTGTAGTAATCTTAATAAACATAAAAAAATACATACTGGAGAGAAGCCTTACAAGTGTGACGTTTGTGGAGTAGGGTTTACACGCTGTTGTGATCTTAATAAACATAAAAGAATACATACTAGAGAGAAGCCTTACAAATGTGATGTTTGTGGAGTAAGGTATACACAGTCTTCTAGTTTGAAACAGCACAAAAGTATACATAATGGAGAGAAGTCTTAAAAATGTGATGTTTTTGGAGTAGGATTTACACAGTCTTCTCGTCTGAAACAACACAAAGGAATACATGTTGGATAGAAACATTACAAGTGGGATGTTTGAGGTGTAGGGTTTACACTGTCTTCTAATCCAAAAAAAAAAAAAAAGTACATACTGGAGAGAAGCTTTACAAGTGTAAAGTTTGTGGTGTAGGGTTTACACACAATTCTAGTCTGAAAAAAAAACAAATGAAAATATACTGGAGAGAAGCCTTACAAGAGTGGTGTTTGTGGAGTAAGGTTTACACATTTTCTACTCTGAAAGCACACAAAGTTGTACATACTGGAGAGAAGCCTTACAATTGTGATATTTGTGGAGTAAGGTTTACGCGCTGTAGTGATCTTAATCAACATAAAAGAATACATACTGGAGAGAAGCCTTACAAGTGTGATTTTATTGGAGCAGGGTTTACATGCTGTAGTAATCTTAATAAACATAAAAGAATACATACTGGAGAGAAGGCTTACAAGTGTGATGTTTGTGGATTAGGGTTTACATGCTGTAGTGATCTTAATAAACATAAATTAATACATACATGAGAGAAACCTTGCAAGTGTGATGTTTGTGGAGAAGGGATTATGCACTCTTATAGTCTGAAAGAACACAAAGTAGTACATACTGTGGAGAAACTTTACAAGTGTGATGTTTGTGGAGTATAGTTTAACATGCTGTAATAATCTTAACAAACATAAAAGAATACATACTGGAGAGAAGCCTTACAAGTGTGATGTTTTGGAGTAGGGTTTACACAGCCTTCTCATCTGAAATGACACAACAGAATACATTCTGGAGAAAAGCCTTACAAGTGTGATGTTTGTGGAGTAGGGTTTACAAATTCTTCTACTCTGACAGCACACAAAGTAGTACATACTGGAGAGAAGCCTTACAAGTGTGATATTTGTGGAGTAAGGTTTACTTGCTGTAGTAATCTTAATGAACATAACAGAATACATACTGGAGAGAAGCCTTACAAGTGTGATATTTGTGGAGTAAGGTTTACTTGCTGTAGTAATCTTAATGAACATAACAGAATACATACTGGAGAGAAGCTTTTCAAGTGTGATGTTTGTAGACTTGCATTTACACTTTCTTCTAGTCTAAAAGAACACAAAGTAGGACATACTAGAGAGAAGCCTTACAATGTTTGGGGTGTAGGATTTACACACTATCCTATTCTGAAACAACACAATAGAATATATACTGGAGAGAAGTCTTACAAGTGTGATGTTTGTTTAGTAGGGTTTACCAACTCTTCTCATCTGAAAGAACACAGAAGAATACATACTGGAGAGAGGTCATACAAGTGTGATGTTTGCAGTTTACAATTTACTCACATTTCTAATCTGAAACAACACAAAATAGTGCATACTGGAGAGAAACCTTACAAGTGTGATGTTTGTGGAGTAGGGTTTACAAGATGTAGTGATCTTAAAAAACATAAAAGAATACATACTGGAAAGAAGCCGTGCATGTGTGGTGTTTGTTTAGTAGGATTTCTTCTCATGTGAAACAACACAAAGGAATACCTACTAGAGGTAAACCTTACAAAGCTTTATATTTGTTGTGTAGGGTTTACTCAGTCTTCTAATCTGCGAGCACACAAAGGAGATAAACCTTACAAGTGGGATGTTTGGCATGAAGGGTCTGCATGATGCAGTGATCTTAATAAACACACACACAAATTCTATAGAGTGGCCATACAAGTGAGATTTTAGTGGAATAGGGTTTACATATTCTTTAAGTCTGAAGGTACACAAAATAACACATACAGAAGAGAACCATTACAGGTGTGTTGTGTGAGGTTTGTCTGCTATTCTAATCTGGAAAGATACCATAAAATACATTTTAAAAAGAAGCCTTTAAATTTTGATATTTATAGAGTAGTGCTTATACAGTTTATTAGTGTGAAAAGACATTGTAAGATGCATACTGGAGCGAAGCTTATCAAATGTGTTGTTTGTGGTATAGGGTTGACAGATTGTGGTTGTATGAGAAGGCACAAAAATACACCAGGAAAGAAGCCTTACAAATGTGATGTTTGTGATGTAATGTTTAACAGCTGTAACAGTATGAAAACACACAATAGAATACACTTTAGAGTATCTTTACATGTATTATTATGTGATGTGTAGGCTACATAGTCTCTTAGTCTTGAAATGCAGACAAAATACACACTAGAGAGTATTCTTACATGGTTGGTGTAATTTGTCATTTAAATACTTTTATTCACACTTTTGTATTCACCAAAATACTTTGTTCCCATCACTTGTTAGAATCAAGATGAAAACTGTTCAATTGGTTGATATTAAACTATGTGTAGAAATTTCATGTCATAATTTCTTGTGAACAGAATCTGCCAGGATAGCTGACAATTTTGTTACCTGAACTTTTCAAAAATCACATCCTCATTAAGGCATATTTTCAACATATAGACATCGACTGTTACATAAAAATGGAGGAAGTATCCTTACATGAACATACTGACTTGCATCAAGTCAATCACGTAGGAAAAATGCAGCAAAGTAGGCTAAAAAACACATATCGTAAAACGCATCAGAAAACTTGGACTGGAAACACATTAAATTCGATCACGAGCTATGGTATAAGTACCATGTTGATCACATCATACAGAAATGCAGGAGAGGTCTGGCAGCCCTGAAAATAATTGTCATAGAGCATCTGGAACAGAGATTACAATTTCTTCTTTATCATCAGCTAGTCGTATCGGTCATTGAGTATAGGCTGGGAATACTCACGCTGTCAGTAACACAGTGTGAACGACTAGAATGCATTCAAAATAGAGGGATGCATATAGTCTTGGGCTGAATGCGAGATACCCCAATTGTGACAATGAGGTACATGTTTAGAGTGCTGTCGATTAGATCCAGATATGCAATGGTCTAAGCAAAAGCCTATATGCGAGTAACCAGTCAAATGGCACCTCCTGCATGGAAACATAGCTGACATTAAGGTAGCAAGAATACAGAGGGGAATTTCATGGATGGCACAGGCAGAGACAACGATCACGCAGGTGACCACAGTTGAAAATATATTCAAGGGAAGAGTGGAGTATGTCAGATGAGAACTGGATTAACTACCAGCAAGTCATCATCAGCCTTGGCAGAGAGCGTAGCACTTGGGGCAGTGGCAAAGCAGAACTGGAAATTAATCAACAGATACATGAAAATGCTGGGTATAATGATGCCATTGTGTATGCAGATGGGTCTGTGATCCGTGGTGAGAAATCATGTTGTGGCTTTTCTCCTAGGGTAAAGGGCAGAATCGTCACCGAACATAATGAAGCTTACAAGATAATAACTTCCAGCATAAGACGGGAGGTAGATGCAGCTACTGGAGCCTTCATGTGGCTAACTAAAACTGTATTATCAAAGGCAGTCATTGTGTCAGACTTTTGGTCCATGCTTCAAAAGGTTCAAAATGGTTGGCTACGACATGAATGGAAAACATTCATAGAATTTTCAAATCTGCAGAAGCAGTTGTGGGTCTACTGTCCTGGTCATGCAGGGTTACCTGATAATGAGAGAACTGACAGACTAACATCAAGAGCACCCATAGTAATGACACTATGGAAGAGATACTGAGAACAGTAATGATCACCTATTAGAGAATGATACTGCAATAAATGGATCACGAAGGTTAAGGCTGTTGGAATTTGACATCAAACGAAAATGTAGCAGAGATGGATGTATACAACCAGCGAGCTACAAGAACAATTAGCATTCACGCTCTTCAACATATACTAAGGGAGATTGAGTACCTATAGGTTTGCCCAGAGTGCAATGATGTCGCTGTTGTTCAACAATAACAAATCTGAGATATTGCCTGGTTATGTTGATTGTTTTTGACGTGTTTTGTTTTTGTGTGCACATTTTTTCCCTCTACAGTAGCTTATGTATGTTCATGGTTGCTGGTAATATATGACAAGACCTTTTTTATGTATTTGAGCAGGGGCAAGCAATATGTAGATCGCAAGAGATACGTTACCAGAATTCTAGGGGATGAAAGGGGGTAGAGGATAAACTGAGGCTATCAATATTTTGACTAGTCTTGCTTAGCTGACAGTATGATGTACAATGCCGCAAGGATTAAAGGTCACTGTTTGACTGTTTAGCTGACAGTTAAAATTACAGTAACCCCAGGAATAAAGGTCATTGTTTGACTGTTTAGCTGACGGTTAAAATTACTGTGACCCCAGGATTAAAGGTCATTGAGCTAGGTTATCAAAATTGACATTATTCTTGAACTACATGAAATAAGACCTTGATCTTTTCTTTAGTGTGGATCTTTGGTCAAATATCACTGAGGCTGTATACTTTGTTGTGCTAAAGTGAAGCTAACATGTGGTCAAATATCACAAAGGCTGAATACTTTATTGTTTTAAAAGTGAAGCTAACATTTGGTCATGTAAAACTGAGGCTAAATATTTTGTTGTCTTAAAGTGAAGATACCATTTGGTCAAATATCACTGAGGCTGTATACTTTGTTATCTAGCTGACTTTTAAATTGCATTTATTTTGAGCAGCTCAGTGTTGTCAAAGTGGAGACAGCTTATTGCTGCCCTACAAGATGCCACCAGGCATTATTGTCACTGATTACTTTGTCAGTCAGCAGCCTGTATGGTATGATGTGTGGGTGATCTCCAAGACGAGGGTGTACTGATGAAAGCTTTTGTTGTAATGAGAACTTGGAAGATATACTGTCATTCAATATTTGGAAATCTCTCTAGTGTTGATGAACCATTGCCCATTATCTCAGGAAAATGTGTGCTCTCTGATCACTGGCTAGACTGGAGCTCTTCACAAAATGATCTTGTGGTAGCAAGTAAGTTTCATGCAATGAAGCTGGTCTGAGTGAATTTGTGGAATTCAATATACAATGAGAGTAGATGAATTCACTTCATGCACTGGTGCTATATATATATATATATATATATATATATGAGAATCACAGTGGGGTTGCTTTAACTTGTCTCAGGCGGTAAGCTTTCTAGAGAGTACAACTCGATATATGTACATGCAAATCAAGTTGAGAGCACTTTATAAGAGGTAACTAAAATGCTGTGCCACCACATTTTACAAATTCAGGCAAATTCTTCCTTGTAACTTTGGAAGTGTATGATGTCATATCAAGACATATGCTTTTCTAGTTTCTTCCCAGTTAGAAGACAAGCATGTAATGTGTAGACTCGGACTTCTGCTGGATTCCTTTTACCTTTGCAAATTCCTTAATAACACTATAAAATTAAACTCCAAAGATATGAATCAAATATCCACACATGAATGAAATATTAGAACAAGATATGCTTTGAGATAAAATGCTAGCTCCTCATATATTGAAAACTCTATACTGACTTCTGACAGACGTCTTATTATATTTCTGGATCGCCAATGTGTCAAAAGTCCGGAACTGTTTATACTGACTCCACCCTCCAATCCAGTAACTAGGTGTAATCTTGCATTGTGATTCTGTGGTGCTCGTAATCAATGTCAATTATTAAAGTGGGTGGGCTTTTGCAACCAACTCTTCAATTTCATGCTGTGGGTTCATTTGCTAAACAAACATCGGTTTAGTATTGGTCGCAAACTACAGAAATCACAAGTCTCCTCTGTCACAAAGCCTTCTGTCCTTTTTTGCCACTTTGCTGGATTTTTGTGTCATTCTCGGGCGGGGCCTGCTTCTTTTGTCCCATTGTCGTGAGGTGGCTTAATTAATCACTTTGTTCATAGTCTAGCTGCATTCACGACATCTAAGAGGCTTGAACCACTTTCATTGGCTGCCATCTGGCAACAAACATTCCCGTACATATCACAAGACCCAAGGTTTCCAAAATAAACAATACGTGGCTAATGTAGCCACTTGGTTTTCCCAAGATTTTAACTTGACCAGGTATAAAGATAACACAAATCAAAGATGTGTACAGTTAATTTTAGGTATAAGCCATGATTAAGAAAGATTATCTTAACAATGATGAAAAATCAAAATGAGTGAGAAATAAAATAAGAAAGATATTGGAAAAGATACAGGGCGCCTTATGACTGTTGCGTTGATGTTACTGTCAACACATTTTGTGATATTGTTACCGTGACGTTACTGTCACCAAATTTTGTCTGATTGTTATGTTGATGTTACAGTCAACAAATGTTGTCAGATTGTTACATTGATGTTCATTAACTAGCGTCCACTCCCAAAGGAGCATAGGCCTTCAACAAACATGCCAAGTCCTCCTGTCATGTGCCATCATCTCAAGTTCTTTCCACATTTTCCTCATCATTTTCACCTCTGTCTCCTGCTCTATACTCCATGTGCTTCTTGGACTACCTCTGTCTCTCTTGCCCTGGGGGTTCCAGAAGAAGGACTGCCTTGTAATGCTATCAACAGGATTCCTCAGTGTGTGTCCTATCCATCACCATCATCTTCTTCTCATCTCTTGTTCCACTGGCACTTGTATGGTTCTTGTCATCAGTTCCACGTTGGTAACCTTGTCATACCATTTTAATCCTTCTATTCTATGCAAACATCCATTTATGAAAGTCTGTAGCTTTTTGGTTGTTGTTTTTATTGTTCTCCACGTTTCAGAGCCATAAAATAACACTGACTTGACATTTCAGTTGAAGATCCTTACTTTTGTGTTGGACCTGATTTCTCTTGATCTAAATATATTTCCCAATGCAATGAAAGCTCCTCTTGCTTTTTGTATTTTTATTCTGATATCACTGTCTGTCCCTCCTACTTTGTCTATATTGCTGCCAAGATATGTGTATGATTCTACAACTTGTTTTGGTGTTTCTTCAAGTTCAACCCTGTTATCTTTTCTTCCTGTTATTCTCATTATTTTTGTCTTTTACCTATGTATTTTCAGACCCATTTGCTGGGACCTTTCATCGAGTGTTTTAATTTTGTCATGCATTTGATTATGGTTATGGGACATTCTTCACGGCCTGAACATCGAGAAAAACTGGCTCATAAACAATATCATGTCCCGGAAACTGAAATATTTTGGCCACATTAAATGCCATAGTGGCTTAGAGAGAGCAGTGATGGAGAATATGGTACCTGGAAGGTGAGGCAGGGGCTGACCAAGACGATGGTGGACACAGGACATTGAAGACACCTTGAACATGACATTGGAGGAGGCAGGAGGGCTGGCTAGATATTGAGAATCTTTCAGGCGGGCTGTGATGAGAGCGACATTCTGCAAAGGACATGCTACATGATGATGATATGGGACAGAAGAGCCAAGCAAAATCTAGATCATCAGGCTGTTTAGTCACATTCCACTTGATTCTATTTCTGTTGTGTGTCATCGATGTTTTCATAACCCAGTCTATTGCTCGTAAGACATGAAATCGAGACAAAGAGGCATCCCTGTTGCACTCCCATTTTTATCCCAAATGGTTCTGTAAGGTGTCCTTCTGGAAGAACTCTGCTACTCATATCTTCAGAAGTTTTCTTTATTAAATTAGCGATCTTTAGGTGAACTCCATATTGCCTCATCAATTTCCAAAGTAATTCTCTGTCTACACTGTCAAATGCCTTTTCGTAGTTGTTCTTTTGTGACTTTGTATAGTATAATATGGTATGATATGGCCAAGGTCAATGTTTCACGAACAGCAGCAACAATAACTGGAGTAATGATTCCAGTTAAAGCTGTAACATCTCACACATTTTATTCACAGTTTACATAGATATAAAATGATGAGTAATAATCATTGAAAAACAGGTCAACTGCCATGGGCCATCTTCTACTTGAAGTATTGGAAATATGCAGTCATCCAGTCCTATGTCCGTGATATGATCATTTTCAATTCTAGTGTCAAATATCAATAGTCCTATGTCCGTGATATGATCATTTTCAATTCTAGTGTCAAATATCAATCAAATGATGTCGTAATACTCCTGTCAATTCACACATTAATCTCTGGCATTCCTCATATCAAACATTTTATGTGGAAGTACATACATCAGCGGACCCAAGGCATAGGTGCAAGCGCTCACGCACACACATCTTGACACTTCGAGAACACTGGCAAAAGTCCGTTAGCAGAAGTTAACTAATGTCTGCTCTGCACACGCGTCTGCATAATTATTTCATGTGACGTCATTTTAATATAGTAGCGCTTGGTTCAAGAGGTTACTCCATTTGATCACAGCGATGTTCAAAACTAATGAACGCGTCGCAACGTGCAAAGGGAGATGTAAAATTAGTCCACAAATCCAACGTATAGTGGTGAATTCCATTCCAGACTTTGTTCAAATAGTATTCTCAAAGTGGTTATCTAAGTTCTGGTCTGTATAGGATCTGTTTTGCCAAAAACCTGCTTGTTCATCTCTCAGTTTCTTGTCTATGGACTCTTTTAATCTCTCGAGGATGATCCTGTTGAATACTTTTCCTGGCACTGAAAGAAACATTACTCCTCTATAATAAATTGTGCAATTTTGTAAGTTTCCCTTTTTAGGCAGCTTAACTAAATATAATTCCTTCCATTTTGCTGGTATCTCTTTCCTTTCCCAAACTTTACCATGTAATTTATATAACATCTCTGTAGCCGTGTCGATATCTGCTTTGATGGCGTCAGCTGGAATGCCATCTGGTCCAGCCGCTTTTCCATCTCTTAGAATCTTTATGGTTTTCTTTATTTTTTTTCTTCGTTGGTCTTTTCACAGTTAATGTGAAGCTCTTCTATAATAGAGGAAGGAAAGTCCACAGGCTCCCCAGCCTCGCAAAGACATGTCACTGGACCGAAGGGCTGAAAGCCGCTGGTTAAAGAAGAAAAAAATATATATATACAGTGCTTTTTTTTCTAAAATAAAGTTTAACAGTACTCTTTCACTCCATCCCATAATGCCAGTAAAGCCAAGGCAAAAATAAACTCATCAAATTAGTTCATTATATTTACAATAGTTTCCAAATTAGGCTCAATACATTGGTGTTGCCATCTTCGTGTACCCCTTCCTTGCTCTTCGATGTCTGTCTTTCAGGAATGGACGTACGGTAAAGGCCGACAAACACGTAGAGGAGGACCAGGACATGCGCCCTAATATAACTGACTAGGTTGAACGGGACGCGCCTCACCAAAACGAGGTAAAAGTTTTACATTAAAAAAAAAAAAATAAACCACACTATTTATCATTACCTTAAATACTGCACAATACAAACCATAATATTTTTCATAAACCAACATTTCAGTTTTACCATAACATTCACATACATTTGAATTACTCAAAATTATTCACGTTTTTGACATGGTTATTTCCTTATCAAATGACATCTGATTATGAAACAGACTGATTACTTTCACAATTCAAAAACAATTTCTTTGAATAATTCCTGTATCTTCTCATACCGAAGGAACTTTTTATTCTAGCACGACATTCTGTTGTCTTCTACCTGATTTTGTCTCTGGAAACCCCTATTCAGTGTTATGACCATACATTCTCCATTCACTATCCTTTCTTGCTGTAAGTTACAGTGTAACTGCCTGTTACTTGATTATTTACAACATTTACAGTCATGACACATTTAACCATCTTACTTACTTAGTCGTTCCCCTTCTACCGTGAGGTGTAGAGGTTTGGAAGAGAGAGCGCCAGACTATCCTATCGGCTGTCTTCCTCCTGGCCTGGTTCCATTCTAGTCCTCGTTCCTTCAAAGATTGTCTAATGTTGTCCTCCCAGCGGACTCTGGGTCGTCCTCGGGGTCTGGATCCTTGGCTCTTTGTTTCCCATGCTTGTCGTGGTATCCGATCTTCTCCCATTCTGCAGACATGGCCAAACCATCTTAATTGGGACTGTTCTATTTGGGTCTGCAGGGGGTAGGATTTAAGGCCTTGACGTATCGTCTGGTTGCGTACCATGTCTCTTCTTGTTACTTCAACCACCTTCCTCAGATACCTCATTTCTGAGGTTTGGATCTGGCTTTTATGGGTTGTAGTCATTGCCCATGACTCGCATCCGTATGTCAAGACTGGGACATAGGTGGAGCGGTATACAGCCATCTTCGTTTTCTTACCAACCTCTCTCTTGCTGAGGAATCCTCGATTTATGGCCTGAAAAAGTCTCCCAGCTGCTGCTTTTCGAGTGGCCAACTCTTCTTTGATGCCTCCCTTTCGGTCTATAATAGCTCCGAGGTATTTAAAGTGGTCGACCTGCTCCAGGACCTGTTCTCCCAGCTTAATCTGATGTTTTCTTTCATTTAACCATCATGATCACTTATAAAATATTAGCTGACCCCCGCTAATCCCTCTATCTTACTGACCCTGAGCCGCAGTCCCTACTCGACATACTTTATCAATTCTGGATTTCTATCTTCCACCTATTCAATTTTTTTCCCTATCTTCCTTGTTGCGTACCTTTCCTCATTGGACTGTCACTTTCTCCACCGTCCATTCCAACTTGTGTGCGCCTATGCTCCTTCTCAGATCCCCTTATTAAAACCATTACCTATGTCTTCCTCTCCTCTTCATTCCTATTTTGTCTACTTCACATACTTGGTTTATCTCTCCCTATTAAGTACTCCACGTAAGTTCCCTTCTCTGGAACCTTTCTTCTACTCTCGCTATCTTCAATGTCTCATCTCATTTCTTTTTATTGTCCCTTATTTCTCTTATAACTCCTTATTGTCACTTAATTCTCATATAACTTTTTATTGTCACTTATTTCTCATATAACTTTTTATTGTCACTTAATTCTCATATAACTTTTTATTGTCACTTATTTCTCATATAACTTTGCCGTTTTGCTATAGCCACTTATTCTATTTGTTCTCTCCAGAACTCTCAATCTCATCTCATTTTTAGTTTTCTCTTCGTTTCTCCATTATAATTGTGGTCCCTCTGGAACGTCAATTTACCTTTTGCCACCTTCCCATGGCTTCATTACTAATATACGTCCCTCTTGAACTTTCCTCTATATCTCTGCCATCTTCTCTATGGCTTCTCATTATCCTTATACTCTTATATCTCTGCCATCTCATCTATGGCTCCTCATCATCTCTGGTTCATTCTTTGCATCTCGGCTTCCACAGTTCTCCGCCAGGTTGTTTTTGGTCGGCATCTCTTCGCTTTCCTTCAGGGGTCCATAGCATAACTGTTCTTGTAATGCTATCAGGGTCCCTTCTGAGGACATGGCCAACCCAGCTCCAGCGTCTGCCAGCTATGATGGTGTGCATGTCCTCTTGCTTGCTCCGAGTAAGCAGATCTTGGTTGGTGATGCTATTCGGCCAAAAAGATTCGGTGAATTTTTCTTAGGCATGTTGTGTGAAAAGAGGACAATTTCGACATTTCCTTCTCTGTAACTCTCCAGCATTCCGCATCATAGAGAATCACAGAAAGCACACAGCTCTGATATAATCTTAATTTTGTGCTTGTGCTGTATTGAGAGGACTTCCAGATGTTGTTTAGGCTAAAAAAGGCTGTTCTTGTCTTATTCATTCTGATGTTGATGTCTTTGCCTGCCCGGCCGTCTGGTGTTACTATGCATCCTAGGTATGTGAAGGTATCTGTCTGTACCAGTTGATGATTCCTTACTGATATGGGCTCAGGGTTGCTCACATTGAGCGTCATGACCTCTGACTTCTTTAAATTGATGTTCAAGCCCACCTGCTGGCTATACTTATTAAGTCTATCTGTTTTTTTCTGGATGTGTTGAGGTGAATGTGCTAGTAGTGCAATGTCATCTGCATATTCCAGATCTTCCAATGTAGAAAATGTAGTCCATCTTATTCCTCTTGGACTGCCCTCTGTTGTCTGGCGCATCTCCCAATCTATGACTATGAAAAATAGAGTGGTTGATAAGGGGCATCCCTGTCATACTTCTGTCTTCACCTCAAAGGTTAGGTTGCTCTGCCCAACGCTACTCGTAAAGTTGGCATAGAGGCTTTTTATGATTGACACTGTGCAGCTTGGAATCCCATAAGCCCTCAGTATTTTCCATAAACTGTCCCTATGTATGCTGTCAAAAGCCTTTTCAAAATCAACGAAATTAATGTACAGCTGTCTTTGCCATTCTGAGCACTCTTCTATAATGTTCCTGAGAGTGAATATATGATCTACACATCTTCTGTTCTTTCTAAATCCTGCTTGTTCTTTCCTCAGTTTGGGGTCTACTGCTAAATTTATTAAAGTCAAATCTGTCGTCTCCACGTTTCTGGCCAAATTAACGCTATTCAAACGTAATATTGGCCGTCGCGAGTTAATCAAATTTTCCAGCCTCTTGGAGTTGGAAGAGAAAGACAAAATACCAGAGGATAATCTTCAAGTTTTTATTTTTATAAAGTTTTGGTGAGGCGCGTCCCGTTCAACCTAGTCGGTTATATTAGGGCGCATGTCGAAATATAAAAGATCCCTAGGTCTGGGCTTAATAGAGTTAAATCTTCAAGTACCCGTATATTGTGTACGCCTAGATATGCTGCATAAAGACATGTCTCAGAGGTTTCAGGATTTTCTTTTGATCACGATTCCAGACTGGATAATAAATCCATTCATGGACACGTGCACATTAGTAAGAGATAAGCAAGGAAATCTCATCAAGACAGCAGAGGGACAGGAAACAAGATGGGCAGAGCACTTCAGAGAAACTCTGAACAAGGAAATACCAGAGACACAATTGAATGTTCCTGAGGCTGAAAACGATCTATGATAGGAAACTCTTTACAGAGCGATACAACAGGAAGCAATTTGATCATCAGAAGTAGTCCCCCCATCTGACAAGTGTTTCGGCCCGATTACTCCTTTACACTCTAAGGGGGGCGGGCCCACTTGGGTCATGACTCCCAAGCGTCTCAGCTTCCTGTTGTCTTGTATCGAAAATGAACCCATTTCACTTACGGTAGCAACTTTTAATCCACAACGCCAGCCGTGGGGGCAATTGTGAAAGTAACAAAGAAAAGAAATTATTCCGTTCGTTCCGTCGCCCTTCACCACTAAGGACACACACTGAGACACGAGCGCGCAGCCGACGAACCTTAGCCACTGCGCGCCGCACGCCACTGAAATTCTGTACCTGACACACTCCCTATAGTATACATCGCCTGTTGCCCCAGAGTCGCAGCCCCCTCACTAGTACACCATATAAACTCAGCGCTGTGGACTTAGAAAAATTTTTTTGGTGTTTTCTGTACCGCAGCGTTTACCGTCACGATCTCCATTGCCCACTGCGGTTGTTCCACAGCCAGCCTGATGCCTTTTCGGCAGTTTCGCTAAGCCTCTTCAGTGCCCTTGTTCTAGACTGTCCCTTCAACCCCAACAGTTTCAATAAATCATACATTGATGCAGCCACAAGCCATCTTGCGCCCACTTCAACCGCCATGACCCTTGCACTGAATCCATCGTGTCTCAGATCCGCGGCTAGATCGCTATACTTGGCCGCTTTGAATGAATGTTGCTCGTCTAATCTGGATTCAAATGGCACGGTCAGTTCAATCAGTAAGACCTGAAGCGTTGCTGAAGAATGAAGCACTATATCCGGCCGTCTCCGCGATCTTCTGATACTCTCTGGATATGCCCCCCCGTCCAGGTAGGTCTACCGCCATCTCCCAGTCGTTTGCACAGTCAAGAAGAGATGGTAAACTGCTACCAGGTTTACTCGGTTTGGGGTGTGCTGACTTTCCTGCCCTCAGAAAGTATGTGTTTGTGGTGTCTGGCCGGACTTTGCTATTCGCTTTCATTCTTGCCTGATCTATTGTCGCAGCAAGCTCATTTAGCACTTTGTTATGGCGCCAAGTGTATCGTCCTTGCCCTAATGCCACCTTACACGCTGAGAGCACGTGTTCAAGTGTCTGCCTCCCCTGGCACAGGGGGCACTGCTCATCATCCGACTTTCCCCATTTCACAAGGTTGGTGGCCGACGGCAGCAGGTCATACATTGATCTAACCACGAAGCTGAGCCTAAGAGGTGCCATATGCCATATATCATTCCATGTCAAGGATCTCTGCAGGGCTCCTTCCCATGTAGTCCATTGGCCTTGTTGGACCTGCTGCACTGCTTTTAGCAACCTCTTATCATTCTCAGCTCCTCGTATCTCCTGAACTACCATGTTTCTGCGTTCCCTGCTTGATGCCTTGGACCACCAGCGGATGTCACCATGCCCAAATCCCCGTCTATTCGTTTGTGTGTATCCGATTACCTCTCTCAGTTTGAGTGACTCTTCAGCAGCATCAACAGCTTCTTCCACTCTCCACTTCCACGAAAAGAAGAAATCATCACAGCAATCAAAGGGTTAAAGAACGGTAAAGCTCTGGGCCATGATAACTTAAATGCAGAGCTATTTAAGACAGACCCTGAGCTAGCAGCAGAACTATTAGAACCACTATTTGCACAAGTCTGGAAAACGGGGACAACACCATCAGAGTGGAACAAAGGAATAATTGTCAAATTGCCCAAGAAGGGAGATCTTTCAGACTGCAATAATTGGAGAGGAATCACTCTTCTCTCAGTTCCCAGCAAAATACTAAGCAGGATAATTATACAGAGAATTTCAAAGGCAGTAGACTACAAACTGAGGAAAGAACAAGCAGGATTTAGAAAGAACAGAAGATGTGTAGACCATATATTCACTCTCAGGAACATTATAGAGCAGTGCTCAGAATGGCAAAGACAGCTTTACATAAATTTTGTTGATTTTGAAAAGGCTTTTGACAGCACACATAGGGACAGTTTATGGAAAATACTGAGGGCTTATGGAATTCCAAGCTGCATAGTGTCAATCATAAAAAGCCTCTATGCCAACTTTACGTGTAGTGTTGGGCAGAGCAACCTAACCTTCGAGGTGAAGACAGGAGTACGACAGGGATGCCCCTTATCAACCACTCTATTTTTAACAGTCATAGACTGGGTGATGCGCCAGACAACAGAGGGCAGTCCAAGAGGAATAAGATGGACTACATTTTCAACATTGGAAGATCTGGAATATGCAGATGACATTGCACTGCTGGAACATTCACATCAACACATCCAGGAAAAAACGGATAGACTTAATAAATTTAGCCAGCAGGTGGGCTTGAACATCAATTTAAAGAAATCAGATATCATGACGCTCAATGTGAGCAACCCTGAGCCCATATCAGTAAGGAATCAGCAACTGGTACAGACAGATGCCTTCACATACCTAGGAAGCATAGTAACACCAGACGGTGGGGCAGGCAAAGACATCAACATCAGAATGAATAAGGCAAGAACAGCCTTCTTTAGCCTAAATAACATCTGGAAGTCCTCCTGTAAAGTTTCTTTCTTCTTTATTTGTTTATTTCCCACTCTGTAAAGTGTCAGTCTGTATGCTCTGTAAGGAAGAGTGGTGTGTTGTTGAGATCAGGCATGCCCCCAGTCTACCCAGCTGTAAATGGGTAAATCACCCTAGTCCTGAGTTAGGGAAGGCAAAGGCTCCAGGGGAAGCAGGCCCTAAACTTGGTCGCTCCAACCGACGCAGGATGGTGTATGTATGAAGTAGAAGTGTAGAGTGTGATTACCGCGAATGGTTTACTGTTCGTGTGCTGACCAATATAACCACTCATACACTTGTGTCTACAAGGCACCAATGCAGACTGCTGGAATCTTTGTTTACTCAATTTATTCAGACGTACACACTGGGACATACGAGTACATCATGGTATGTTGACATATCAATTTGTAGGTATACATAGCAGATCTGAAGTCATGACACATTCAGAAATAATGGGCAGTACATCAAAAGTTCAATTGTCATGATACATTATGGCCGCATCCCCCTATCTGACTAAACGCGTCAGTGAAGGCAGATCGGTAAATAACTAAAGTTACTTGACGTCCATAGTTTGTAGCATATATTATGAAACCACGAAAGAGGGGGTTTCTAGCAAGATTGAGATCTCCCTGTCACTGTCCGATAATAGGATAAATAATCTGTTCTCTTGGCAGTGATCAAAACATATGATGACCGAAATCTAACATGGCCGCCTCCCTGAGTTGTCGTTCACTCATTCATAGGAAGGAGAATATAAGCCAGAGTTAATTTATAATGGGTATATAAATGATTTCATAAATGTTCCCATACAGCTCTACGGTGATCAGGTTAATTCACGTAGCCATAACCGCTGTAGGAAAGTCTGTCATCTTTGTCGATACAAAACACGACCCTAGCGATACGAAGCACAATGTTCCATCTAGGTCGAATCGACATGAGATCATCAAAATAGGGTCTGGCAATACATGGAGTCCGAATTATACATTGTACCGTACCTTAGGAGAGTCTCTAACATAAACTATAGTAGAGATACCATCTCCTTTAGAAGAAAACCACTTCATGAATCATATTTCCTTAAGAATCTACCAGCCCTTTGAAAAGTGCGTACCCGCCATTATCACGGTACATCGGAACTCATCACGACTTGTCAAGACAACTCATACTTCCGCTAGACCGGAATAACAAGAATCTAGTCCCGCCTACCCATCCAAAATATACAATATAGGACTGATTCTACTTGTACTAATAATATGTAATACATATGAATTCAGGCCATAAACATAATAAGCAAATTAATATATTTTCTGGCCCTAAAAAATAAGTACAAACGTAAGAGCAATCCATGCGCCGGATCAATATCAAGAACGATTACTCCTATAATCAAAAGTGTGAATCAAACATGGATTCTCTCGCTTTTACCATAGACAGCATTTTCATACACAAATGAATGAATGTCTATATTTTTCCCATATTAAATAGCCATATAGATTTTTGTAATATGTGCGTCAAAATATGCACGCAACAGATTACCACACCCCTCGGGAAAAAAAAAATGGTACATTTTTTTTTGGAAATACATCTAGGAGCAACATACAATAGGCTCACAACGCACCAATACAATGCGCAGATGATAAGCATAAGTTTTATGACCTTAGAGAAAGTACTTCTCTAAGTATAAATATTTCCAGAGAGGTGTCACCAACGCATACTACAATATTAGCAATGACACAATTTCCACATTAGTTTATACATAAATTTCATCTAAGATATCTTAACATCATGATCATCAAAGACGAAAAACATTGAAAGATCAGCGGTGAATAAATATCAATGAACCGCTAAGTAGTGTTACAATCAATATATGATATATTACATATGTGTACACATTTCAACATAGAAACAACTGTATCAAAGTTGTATAACAGTTATGAATCATGTGGGCATCTAGACAAAATATCTGCCATCACATTTTCTGACCCACGGATAGCTCGCACCGAAAAATGAAATGGCTGTAGAGCAATCGCGTATCGTGTTGATCTCGCGCTCTTCAGATTTTTACTCTGAATAGCCGTAAGAGCTTTCTGGTCAGTTTCCACAATGAAATGCGCGCCCAGAAGAAATCTTTGCAGTTTAAGGATTGACCAAACCATAGCCAATAATTCACGGTCTAGGACCGAGTAATTCTTCTCTGCGGCATTTAATTTCCGAGAAATATACATCACAGGATGCAGAGTTCCAGAGTACTCTTGCATTAGTGCAGCTCCAATCCCGGTGGATGAAGCGTCACTACGAAGAATAAATGTCTTATCCTTAGAAGGCAATACTAGGATAGGTGAAGTAGAAAACATAGTTTTAACCTTATCCAAAGAGGATTGACATTCTTGAGTCCAATGGACTACATTAGGAGACCCTTTCTTTAGCAAGGAAGAAAGAGGTGACATAATGGAGGACAGATTCGGGATGAATCGTCCATAAAATTGTATTAGACCTAAGAGACTTCGTACTTGCTTTTTAGTCTTAGGAATAGAAATGTTAAGTATCTTACTTGTATTATGGTCTTCTGTTTTTAGGAACCCATGACCAACACGGTGTCCTAAGAAAGATATTTCGCTAAAACCAATACATGCTTTCGATGGTTTCGCTGTCAGGTTATGCTCGCGTAAGATAGACAATAGTTCATTTATACCATTATAGTGATCGTTCCAAGTATCACTGAAAAGACAGATGTCATCAAGATACGCAATGACATCTGAGCGATGAGATAGGATTCGACGCATCATGCGTACAAATGTAGCAGGGGCGTTCATAAGACCGAAAGGCATGAAATTCCATTGGAATAGACCCCTAGGCGTCGAAAAAGCAGTAAACGGTTTGGCGTGTTCGGATAGTGGAACTTGCCAATATCCCTTAGACAAATCGAGTTTAGTAAAGAAGTGAGAATTCGATAGTCTCGTAAGTAGCTCTTCTAGTAAAGGCATAGGTTCCGCATCAAATTTAGTCACTTGATTCAATTTGCGATAATCCACGCAAAGACGTATGTTATTGTCTTTTTTTCGTACTATAACCATCGGCGAAGAATATGCTGATGTGGATGGTTCAATAATTTTTAACTCTATCATCTCATCTAACTCTTTCTCTACCTGTGCTTGAAAATGTATCGGGATAGGATACGGTCTGACTCTTATAGGACTATGGTCAGTAAGAATAATGTCATGTTGAATGACATCAGTTTGACCAGGAATGTCAGTAAGGACATCCTGAAATTGTTCTAACATAGTAGAAACTTGTTTCTGCTCTCCTGGAGATAATTCTGGAGAAATTGCAACATCTTTCCATGATTCATTAGAGTGAAGAGGAATCATTGGAAGAGGTAAATTTACATCCGAGAAACTCGTTTCCTCATCCTGTATTACTGACAGAGATGAGTACTGTCCATGTTGGACTGGAAAATCGTCCGTTGCCTGGAAAACAGGTTGTAAATAATCAGGACGTTCATGGAATTCCGTGAGCATGTTGATGTGGAAGGTTTTACGCTTCCCGTCAATATCGACGATATAGTCAACATCGGAAACTTTTGATATTATATCGTACGGACCTTTCCAAGAAATGAGAAGTCTATTTTCCCTACAAGGTAGCAAGACAAATGCTTTGTCACCTGGACAAAGTTGTCGCAAACATCTCTTTTTATTGGCAAATTCCCTTGCCTTCTGTTTCGCAAATTCAGAAGAAGCAGTTGCCAATTTGCATGCTTCAATAATCTTGTGTCTAAGTGCGATGACATATTCATAAGAGGATTTTGTGTCATCGAAAATATTATCAGCAGTTATAAGATCATGAAGTAAGGACATAGGACCTCGCGGTTTCGCGCCAAAGACAAGTTCAAAGGGAGAAAATCCTGTATGTTCGTTGGCGACCTCTCTATATGCAAAGAGAGCCACGGGTAAAACCCTATCCCAATCCTGAGGATGATCTTCTGTTATCTTACCTAGTAGGTTTTTCAGAGTTCTATTCAAACGTTCCACCATCCCATTAGACATAGGATGATAAATACTACTCAGCGATCTCTCTATCTTCAGAGTCGACATTACTTGAGACATGGTATCCGATATGAGTTGGGTACCATGGTCGGATAATATTTCTGCTGGAAACCCCAGACGAGAAAATATTAACCAAAGAGCATCTGCGACATCAGCAGTAGTTATGCTCTTTAGAGGAACAGCCTCCGGCCAACGTGTGCACATATCAACACACGTCAAAATAAATTGGTGTCCTCTAGCAGACTTTATCTTAAATGGACCAATGATGTCTATCGCCATTTTTTGAAATGGCCGAATGGGAATGTCTGCAGCCTGAATAGGTGCATCATGGCGTGGACCTCTGGATTTAATCTCTTGACATACTTTACAAGATCGACAATAGATTCGTATGTCCTTATTCACAGCAGGCCAAAAGAAAGATTGAAGAACTCTAGCTTTAGTACGGGAAAAACCCATATGTCCAGCACATTGCGAATCATGAGCGTGCTGTAAGATTTTAACTCTCATATTTTTAGGCACAAGGATTTGAGAATGAATGGACTTAGTGGAGTCTTGTACCATACGTACAAGTACGCCATTCTTCATCGTAATGCAAGATTTACGATTTGTATCCTTATTCGGATCACCTTTTTTTGCCAGAGTAAAGAATTTCTTTAGAGTAGGATCATCTTCCTGCTGTTTGATAAAGGAATCGTGGGAAATCTCCAAGGCATCATCTTGGATCTGCGCATCATTATCTTCAGAATGTGAAGATTGTGGCATATTAAGAGCTTGAGCCCTAGTGATTACTGCATTAGCAGATTGCATATTAACATTTTCCCAATTAGAGATTTGCTGTGGAGTGCATTCTTTCACTCCATGAATGCGACCGATGATAAGATCAGCGATCGGATTCGGCAAGAGACATGCTTGCACCTCTCCTGTAAAGAAAGGCGTAGCAATATTGATAATGGCAGTGGAGTACTTCTCCAATGTGCCACCAAATGTTACACATTTGACTATATTGCCTGTAGCTCGAGAAGGATTTACGAGTGATTGCCTCACTCCAATGGTAGTGCACCCCATTAGGCCCCTATTAAAGACAAGAGCACCCCTTCCATTATGCGCAATTGACGCATGGAGAGCGGGAAGCGGGTGACCGCAGCTTAAAGTAGAAACTGTGGTTGGATCGAATAATGTTTTGCATTGCGAACACTCAAATGCTCTAGCAAAATCGAAAGCGGAATTTGCTACACTGTTGGAGTCTTTTTTATCATTATTCTGATTATCGGTGTCGTGGAACTCCTGTTGTGCAGAGTTAGCCTGGTAATAAGATTTACCATGTCTTTTGTGTTGTGATCTACCTCGGTTATAATTGTCTCTATAATTATTATTGCCTCTGTTATAACCCCTATTTGGGTTTGAATCATAACATTCATGATCATAATCATCATGCTCGTTATATTGAGTATCCCTGTAATATTGTTTCTTTTGTCTCCATGAAGCACTTGGGTAGTTCCTATAGCTACTCCCTTTCCGAGAATTTCTAACATTATGGGTACCTCTCGCGTGTCGAGGACTATCAGCTCGATTCCAGTTCTTCGAAGAAGAACTCTGATTTGAGTGGTTATCTTGGTTTTGATACTTATTCCAATTAACCTTTTTATCAAATTTATTTTTAGCTCCTTGGAATTTGTGTGAGTAATTCTGATTATATTCTGTTGCCGAAGCAACTGGCATACTCTCTTTAATGTTAGAGTTACTAAGAATCATGTCAGGGTGTGCCGTGGCATACTGGTCACAATATTCTTCCATTTGCTTTATTGTACCAGGTTTACGCTCATGTAAGAACTCTAGGAATGATTTATTTACAGAAGACATGACCTTGTCTCTTAGCAATAAATCCGTAAGACCATCAAATGTTTTCTCTGTTTTGGATAATTCAATCCATCGTGAAAGTGTAATTCGTGCTTTTGAGATGAAATCTGAGAATTCTACACCTACCTCAGGTCTCATTGTTTTAAACAAAAGACGATAACCTTCTTCAGACAGCTGATATCTCTTTATCAAAGCTGCCCTAACAGCATCATAATTATCTTTGTCGGCCTCTTCAACAAAATATAACTTACTCAGAGACTCCCCTTTTAGATTTTCAGACAACTGATTCACATACTGTGATTTGTCAACATTATGAGATCGACAAGCCCGTTCAAATCTAGAAAGCCAAAATGTTATGTCATCACTGGTAGGGTTAAACGCTGGTACCTTGACCTTGTACACAAAGGGTTTACCATTACCACCAGATGCCTGATTAACATTACTCATACATGTCAATTTTAATTTCTCTAATTCAAACTCATGTTCTCTTATTGCTTTTCTCTCTTCAGCTTCTCTATCTAATCTTCTCTGTTCTGCAGCAGCTTCTAATTTTTTCTGTTCTGCAGCAGCTTCTAATTTTTTCTGTTCTGCAGCAGCTTCTAATTTTTTCTGTTCTGCAGCAGCAGCAACTTCTAATTTTTTCTGTTCTGCAGCAGCTTCTAATTTTTTCTGTTCTGCAGCAGCTTCTAATTTCTTCTGTTCTGCATCAAATCTCCTTTCCTCCACTTGCATCTGCAATTTCTTTAGTTCAGCAGCAGTATCAGCTTCTTTTTCTAATCTTTTTTCTTCAGCCAGAGCTTTTTTTTCTTCAGCCGCAGCTTCTCTTTCTAATCTTTTTTCTTCAGCCAGAGCTTTTTTTTCTTCAGCAGCAGCTTTTTTTTCTTCAGCAGCAGCTTCTCTTTCTAATCTTTTTTCTTCAGCCAGAGCTTTTTTTTCTTCAGCAGCTAATGCTTTGTCATATTGAGCAACAGCCCATTGTTCTAAGTCTTTTCCAGTCTTATCAAGAGATTTTCCTTGTGCAATAAAATAATCTAATGTAGACATATTGTCTTCTTAAATCAGAAACCTGAAAAAGTAAATAAATTACCCTCTTTCACTTTAATGGGAGACAAGTCTATACCATAGACTTAGTCTTAGTCCAAACTTGTATGGTTTATAATAACCAATGATAACTTGAGTACCTGTGGACAACAATAACTGTATCTCAAATACTGTGGGAGACAAGCCTTACAAAGGTCTTGTATACCTCAATGTAATCAAAGATCACTTGGGTACCTGTGGAAAATAATCATAAAGTACTGATCTGTACTATACTATCAGTGTATACCACTATAACTCCTGTGTCATATGTCAACTAAAGACATTACAAAGGACAAACAAGAAAAGACAATCTGAAAACATTTGCAGAGATCAAATTAAATTAAATAGGAGAAATGAAAAAAATGATCACAGAATCCGTGATGATAACTGCAATAAGATAACAAGACAAATAACGCCACAGTGTATAAACATAAGGGTGTAAAGAAATCAAAAATAGAAAAGATTAGACCAACAAATGCAAACAAATCAAACAAAACTAAGGAACACAAAATTATTAACAAAAACAACGAAGAAAAGAACACCTCATCACAACTAACAGAAATAGCAGCAAATTGTTGCTAACAAATTTCCAATTAAGAAAATGTGTACCTATAGAATACTAGTACCAGACCAATGTCACTCGGCATACCTTGTACTAGTCACACAGAACAAAAACTAATTTAATACATAACAAATAACATGTAAGCATAAATAGCATATAGCATACAATATAATTTATGTCATGAATGGAATGGAATGTGTTGCAGGTATAGTGTTGTAAAGCAGGCACAGTTTATTTTAATTCTAATAACTTGCCACTTTATTTAGTAATAGATTTAATTTTAAACTATTACACTGTCAATTTTTCTCTGTAGAGCATATGAAGATCCAACGATGAACTATGCACTTTATGTTCAACAACACTGTGATTCTTCTGTACGTTGAGAAATGTCAACAATACTGCTCCAGATATTTTCTACACTTGATACCACTGTCCTGTGTAATACTGTCTGTACAGCGAAAAACTGTCAACAAGCGCTGACCTAGATACAGCATCCTATCGGTAATACAGGTCAAGCTGACATCGACTGTATAGCTGTCCTACTGGTGTTGATGTGTTCAAACAAATGTTCTTTCAGCTGTAAACTGTGATTCTCAACACAAAACTGCGTAAGCTGGACCCAGGAATCTGGCTCGCCACTGTAAAGTTTCTTTCTTCTTTATTTGTTTATTTCCCACTCTGTAAAGTGTCAGTCTGTATGCTCTGTAAGGAAGAGTGGTGTGTTGTTGAGATCAGGCATGCCCCCAGTCTACCCAGCTGTAAATGGGTAACTCACCCTAGTCCTGAGTTAGGGAAGGCAAAGGCTCCAGGGGAAGCAGGCCCTAAACTTGGTCACTCCAACCGACGCAGGATGGTGTATGTATGAAGTAGAAGTGTAGAGTGTGATTACCGCGAATGGTGTACTGTTCGTGTGCTGACCAATATAACCACTCATACACTTGTGTCTACAAGGCACCAATGCAGACTGCTGGAATCTTTGTTTACTCAATTTATTCAGACGTACACACTGGGACATACGAGTACATCATGGTATGTTGACATATCAATTTGTAGGTATACATAGCAGATCTGAAGTCATGACACATTCAGAAATAATGGGCAGTACATCAAAAGTTCAATTGTCATGATACATTATGGCCGCATCCCCCTATCTGACTAAACGCGTCAGTGAAGGCAGATCGGTAAATAACTAAAGTTACTTGACGTCCATAGTTTGTAGCATATATTATGAAACCACGAAAGAGGGGGTTTCTAGCAAGATTGAGATCTCCCTGTCACTGTCCGATAATAGGATAAATAATCTGTTCTCTTGGCAGTGATCAAAACATATGATGACCGAAATCTAACATGGCCGCCTCCCTGAGTTGTCGTTCACTCATTCATAGGAAGGAGAATATAAGCCAGAGTTAATTTATAATGGGTATATAAATGATTTCATAAATGTTCCCATACAGCTCTACGGTGATCAGGTTAATTCACGTAGCCATAACCGCTGTAGGAAAGTCTGTCATCTTTGTCGATACAAAACACGACCCTAGCGATACGAAGCACAATGTTCCATCTAGGTCGAATCGACATGAGATCATCAAAATAGGGTCTGGCAATACATGGAGTCCGAATTATACATTGTACCGTACCTTAGGAGAGTCTCTAACATAAACTATAGTAGAGATACCATCTCCTTTAGAAGAAAACCACTTCATGAATCATATTTCCTTAAGAATCTACCAGCCCTTTGAAAAGTGCGTACCCGCCATTATCACGGTACATCGGAACTCATCACGACTTGTCAAGACAACTCATACTTCCGCTAGACCGGAATAACAAGAATCTAGTCCCCCCTACCCATCCAAAATATACAATATAGGACTGATTCTACTTGTACTAATAATATGTAATACATATGAATTCAGGCCATAAACATAATAAGCAAATTAATATATTTTCTGGCCCTAAAAAATAAGTACAAACGTAAGAGCAATCCATGCGCCGGATCAATATCAAGAACGATTACTCCTATAATCAAAAGTGTGAATCAAACATGGATTCTCTCGCTTTTACCATAGACAGCATTTTCATACACAAATGAATGAATGTCTATATTTTTTCCCATATTAAATAGCCATATCGATTTTTGTAATATGTGCGTCAAAATATGCACGCAACAGATTACCACACCCCTCGGGAAAAAAAAAAAAATGTACCATTTTTTTTTTTTTGAAATACATCTAGGAGCAACATACAATAGGCTCACAACGCACCAATACAATGCGCAGATGATAAGCATAAGTTTTATGACCTTAGAGAAAGTACTTCTCTAAGTATAAATATTTCCAGAGAGGTGTCACCAACGCATACTACAATATTAGCAATGACACAATTTCCACATTAGTTTATACATAAATTTCATCTAAGATATCTTAACATCATGATCATCAAAGACGAAAAAACATTGAAAGATCAGCGGTGAATAAATATCAATGAACCGCTAAGTAGTGTTACAATCAATATATGATATATTACATATGTGTACACATTTCAACATAGAAACAACTGTATCAAAGTTGTATAACAGTTATGAATCATGTGGGCATCTAGACAAAATATCTGCCATCACATTTTCTGACCCACGGATAGCTCGCACCGAAAAATGAAAATGGCTGTAGAGCAATCACGTATCGCGTGATCTCGCGCTCTTCAGATTTTTACTCTGAATAGCCGTAAGAGCTTTCTGGTCATTACACCTAAATGCCCCCAGAAGAAAACTTTCCCATCTTCTCCCTCCTCCCCAAAATCCTAAACCTTCAATCCCCCCCCCAACTCCCACCAACAAACCCTTAACTTCCCTCTACCAACAACACATCTTCCAAACCAAACTCTCCCACACACCCACCCCCTTCATCCTCTAACCCTCTACCACAATCCAAACTATCCTCACCCCACCTTATTATCCTCTACCCACCTCCTCCACCCATACAACACAACTCCTTCCCACCACTTCACTTATCCTACTCCCCCCACTAAAACCCCAACACCCCCTCTTCAATCCAACAATCTACCCCATTCACCCAACTTCTCCCCAAACAAACTCCCTTCCTCCCTCTTATCCCACCATTCTTCCCTCAACTTTCATC
>JAMPIV010005602.1:0-115927 GCA_024509875.1 Oreohelix idahoensis | reverse complement strand
CTCCCCCAAAAAAACAAACCCCTATAATATTTTTTACTTTATAATATTATCTTTCATTCATTGCTATATTTATTTCTCTATTTATTCTCATTACTTCATCGATTTTCACATCCTACACTTTTCTTCTCTAAAATCTTTCATATTCTAAATCTATTTATATCCTTTTTTCTTATTTTAAAAGACATTTGTTCATGCTCGTTTGGACATGCACTAACGTTGAAATTTTGACGCGTCCTTGAAAAAGGCAGGAAAAGGTTACATGTAGTCTGTTGTAGAAAGGGGCAGAAAAGGGGGAGAAAAATTATGGGATGGCTTAACACCAAATATATTTAGCAGTAGAAATCTAAGAATGAGAGAGGAAAAAAACTTGGTAGTGTCCAAAAATCAAGTCTGTTTTTGCTTTTAATTTCAAATTTCAAAATTGTCGTTCGTTCATTGGCCAAAGCCTTTCCTATTATTGAGAAAATTCAAAGGCTTGACGCCATTTGTAGAAGATAGTCTTTAGAGCAGGACGTTGTGAATTTCTGTGAAAAGTGATTAGCCTTATTAAAACAAATATATATTAACTAAAAGGCATCACAGTTCAGCCAGCAGTATATCTGGAATCTACTATTCAACGTACCTGTGTTTTTTCCATTGAATTTCTGGTACGACCGACATTATTCATATATATTTTGTTTAAAAAATGTGAGTGAGAGATGCTGCCATCACGACTATAAGTAATCAGGTCCCAAGCTGATTTAGTCAGGGCCTGAAGGTATAATTATGCTATAACACATTGCCAGTTTTGTAAATGCACATGTTTTGTGAAATAAAAAATGTTTTATTAGGTGACCAGAGGGACACAGCACCTATCCTATTGTATGGAAGAAAAGAAAGATTAATAATATTATTGCAGATGCAGTGCCGCCTTTGTAGGAGAGACATGTGAACAACACTGGTACACTTTGTAATGGATGTGCTGGATTGGTCAAGTAGATATGACCCAGCTCTTTATTTCTTATGTATTCTCATTTGTATAAATAACAGTTTAAGTAAGATATCAACAAGGAGACATTATTTCATTGTTGCAGGGATTTATCTGGCACTAGTCCGGTGCCAGATGTCTATGAGAAGCATTGAGAAGTCGTTTCATGCACAGTAGTGACAGGGACCTGCAGAGTCTACCCTGTTACTTTTGGCCATTATCATAGCGAAATCGTGTGACACCAAGTTTAGAGACTGTTCAAGTGTGCCCAGATAAGTAAAATATCTGGCACCCTAACTCTACATCAGCTTTAAGATCAGCACACCCCTGTATAACAAGAATAAACTATTCCCCCAGAGAACTTAACAGTAACAGTGTATATTAAAGAGACTGGGAGTGATTATAGAATCCCAACCCGCCATCCAGTGTTAGAAACCAGTAATAGACAAATTTTAGTAACACTATTAATATAGTTAAACAGTATTTGTTTGGACAATTGTCCCTTTGGGTCTAAAATTTACATTTTGTATATATCTTGAATTTTTTTTTTTTTCATTTTAAAGTCCTGACCAGAAGAATACTAGGTTCAGGACCAAATAAATCATACAGAAAATTATTAATTGTACAAATTTATCCCAGGTGTTATTTCCTTTAATCTTAGACCTTAATACTTGTTTGTATAGATGTGTATTATTGTTAAAATACCATCACACCACACTTGCATATCCCTAGACATTAGACGTAGCTATCATTCATACTAGTCAAGAATAAGTCTGCTTGAGGCCATAAGGTGGTAGCAGCAAGGTACCCTGATAACTCAACCCTAATTTTGTTAGCATCAGGGACCTTCACAGCTGGCCTCATTCAGGACAATAAGGAAACATATCAACAACATTTCATAACATCAAAATCCACCACATGCACTTCCGTTTATTTGATATCTTGACTTGAAAGATTGCGTCGCTTGTTAGGATGTTTGTCAACTTGTGGCCTTCCGGTTTGCGTTCTGTTTGTGATAGTTTTTAGTATAAGGGACTGCATATTGAAATTAACGCGGATTTCTTAAGGATTGCACATTCTGAAATTTTGACAAACAGTGGCTGAGAACAGTGATAGGCAGCCAGGGTGCATGGTTTTTCCAAAGAGTTCACGGGTAATAGTAGGAGGCATAGAAAGGTGCATAGCATAACAATTGTGCATATAGGGTGGCACTGGACCAATAATTTTGTAAAAGATAAAAATATATAAGTATGAAGTAATACTGTAAATGCACTGAAAATCAGAGACGGATAAACATGAATCTGAAATTGTAGATATTAATTACTAGTTCATAGTCCATTAAAAAATATGAATGAAAAATTTTTTAACTTGGATTGAAATGATACAATTTTGTTTTTACTTTTAAAAAAATGAATATTCTGGCGAAAACTAATATTACAAGAAGTATTCCCCCAGATATTGTTCAAAAATAAATTCAGTTGTTTCGTTATGTTTTTAAGATATCTTATTTTTGTTTAAAGGGTTGTTACTGTGCTGGATATTTGTTACAAGGTAGTGATAGTTATAACTTGTATTCTGAGAGTGCCCCGTGAAGTTCCTGTTAGAACAGAACCACTGCACTCTCAGGCGAGCCTACTAATATGAGGTTGTGCATGGAACTGGCAACCTCATCATGTCCAACTAATTGCCACAGAAACCACTGCTGGAAGAGCATGTGCCTGCTTGGTGCAGGCTTCTCGAGGCTCCATCTGCAGTGGTGGTTCCATGCTTCGTAGGGAGCGCAAAGGAAATGATTGTGAGAGTATTAGCTCTCTAAATTACCACTGCGGTGAAAAACATGTCAATTGATTGTATCATGTAGGGCACTAAGACCTCTTGGGTGCACGAGTTTCCCATGGGGAAGCACACACAAAAAAACCCCACCAGTGTATAACAAGTTGATCCAAACATAGCAACAGGAAACACCGAGGCATCGAAGCGAAACTATTTATATGCACAAACAATGCACCCCGAACGTCCATGTCCTGTTTACACCGAGAGACTTAGTGGTTGTGTTTAGCATGCTATAACTTGATTTATTATGCCATAACTTGATATGTTGGGCGGGTTTTTTTTCCTTCTTTTATTTTTTAAATAAAAGCACAGTTGTATACTGTTGTTATAAGCAGTGCTGTTGCCTTGTGTGAGAACACAGAAGATCACTACAGTGACACAGTTTTGTCATTGGGTCTTCTTGTGTTGGGACATGTGGTCTTGACCGGGGCCGGGTTTGGGCGGGTACTAATGCGACCTCATGCGAGGAAAAAAATATGCGACCTCAAGCGAGGAAAAAAAAAAAATGCACAACTGTTCGTGACTAGACTAGGCACAAACAAGAAAGCGTGATATTAAAGTTACAGCGTATTATTTCTTTTATTCAGACGGGGTAATGCTGTCTATTTACACCGTTTTTCGTATGCTAATGTCTGTGCGTTTATTAACGGAAGTAGTTAAATACGATTTCCTGTCGTTTGTTATTACGTTAAAAAAAGCAAAAGTGTGCATATGTGTGTGTGTTTTGTTGTTTAAGGTCAAAGGTGACATTTCCTGTTTCAGCAGTTTCTTCGGCCGCCACCCGTGCCGTAAGTATGGAACTTTGTGTTATATATGCTTCATGTAGGTGCACTAGCATGTTAATCTCTTTTAAGCCAATGGGTCTTTTGTTTTTGGACATGCGCCCTAATATAACCGACTAGGTTGAACGGGACGCGCCTCGCCAAAACGAGGCAAAATTTTATTTTTAAAAATGTAGGTGGTTCTGTAGTAGTTTGTCTTATATGATGAGTTTGTCATCTCCAGGCACAACCTCGAGTTAGCTGTCTCTAACAACTTTCCCTGAAGGTGCAGAAGTTCTATTTTTTGATTATATATATATATATATAGCGGACAAACAAACAAACAACAACAGCAAAGAAATAAAACTGAAAACAAATCTTATTCTAAATGCATTTTTTTTTTCAAGTGTGGTTGAAATAAAGAGTAGTGGGAACGTGTGTCTGATTTCGCCAAATGTCTCTCGATGCGACGAAAATGCAAGTCCCCATATCAATGCAGCCTTGAGTAAGAATTAAGACACGCACTAATAAGGGTTAGGAATCCAAACTCTAACCCTAATCCTAACGTCGTGGTCAACTTAATTTTTCGCATGATTGATAGACGGCGAAATCGAACATGCGTTTCTGTGTTCTTCATTTCAACCAAATTATTTTTCTAATGATACGAGCCGTAAGTGGCTATTATTTTTATCGCTCTGATAAATCCCAGCGAGTAATTCCGTAAGGACACGAAAGCTCTCATTAAAATGGTATTCTTCTTCCTCGTTCGTCCTGAACAAGACGTTGGTTGCGTTGTGTCTGTTTACACCGGAGTTGCGATATATGCGCCTTTCGGCCGACACATCCGACTTCAGCACGGCATTTTTTGGGACCGGGTTTGCCTTCCCTCTTCGATCCCTACTCTCTCAGCCTGACTGCAGTGATGTAGCCTGTTTCCAGGACCACCACGTGGAGGTGGAGTAGGGTCTTGGTCAGCTCTGGTTCGCTGACCCTGACGCAAGCAGTCAAGCTATGGGTCGCTGACTGCATTCTCTATTGCTGCATCTTTAGGTCCAAAAATGGTATTAATCTGTAGAAAATAATGTGACAAACATTTTCTGTGAGTTAGAAAAAAAAAAAAAAAAGTAATATATCTTATTTGGACAAGTGACATAGAGATTTTCCAACGTTGCGACCACCAGACCGTCGTCAAGGACAAATGAACAAAAGCCGAAAGGAAAGAAAGTAGGAACGAAATGAAAAAAAAAACACTTTAAACAGTTAAATAATAATAAAAATGAAACAACCCACGCTTACATGGCCAGAATCGTGCGGTAAGAATGCTAAATGGTTACCACATACGGGCATGGAGAGTAGAGGGGGGGCCCCCCCCCCCCCCCCCCCGCAATTCAGCGCGGGAAAGAAATTAGAAAAAAAACACTTAAAATATAAGTAATAAATAAAACAGTGTATATTTAATTGGCGGGGGTGCTAGTGAGAAGAACGGTGGTCAGTGAAGAAAATAAATCGTAGTAGAAATCGAGAACTGATGTAATTCAGTGGGGTACTGGAAGATGAGACAGGTCTGTATTTCAGAGCTGGCATTTGCT
The DNA here is from genome assembly GCA_024509875.1 of Oreohelix idahoensis. Classification (NCBI taxonomy): domain Eukaryota; kingdom Metazoa; phylum Mollusca; class Gastropoda; order Stylommatophora; family Oreohelicidae; genus Oreohelix; species Oreohelix idahoensis. The sequence continues at coordinate 110,777 of JAMPIV010005602.1, read as the reverse complement.
GATGATGTTGCCCTGATTGCTAAATCAGAGGCACATTTCCAATCCAACCTGCAAGTCTGGAAGGAAGAGCTGGAGAAGAGAGGGATGGTCATAAGCAGTTCTAAAACAAAATCCATGGTGATATCACGAGAAGAAAGTAGACATCAGATTAAGCTGGGAGAACAGGTCCTGGAGCAGGTCGACCACTTTAAATATCTCGGAGCTATTATAGACCGAAAGGGAGGCATCAAAGAAGAGTTGGCCACTCGAAAAGCAGCAGCTGGGAGACTTTTTCAGGCCATAAATCGAGGATTCCTCAGCAAGAGAGAGGTTGGTAAGAAAAAGAAGATGGCTGTATACCGCTTCACCTATGTCCCAGTTGTAGCAAAATATGCGAGAATAAACGCTCAATTCAGTACGATTTAGGCATAAAACGATAATAAATACATTAGCCCGCATGTGTCTGACGGTTGTCATCTTCAAAGCCAGCACCGCTGCCTTTTGCACAGTGCTAAGCCTATAGAACGATTTCACGGAAAAAGTCTGACACGCTTTAGTTTCGTTTTCGAGAGACACTACTAATATTTAACTTTTGCCCAATCTGCTGATTACACTTTGTAAGTCTAGCCTTACAATTAACTATTGGCGGAAGTATACCCCAATATAGCTATCTGAAGTAACACTTTCTGTCAACTTTGTAGCAAAACTAGTAGTAATCCTTACATTTTTGGTAGTATTACACGATACAATGCTAACTAGTAACGCAAATTCTTAAACCCGCCCAGTCTAACCCCGCTTCGATGACACAGTCTGCAACGCATATATTCACACTGCGAAAAAGCCAGCCAAGGCATAACCACGCAGACAGTTTTATTTCCTCTTCGTGGTAGCATTTCTGATGTAACTAAAACAAGTAGTTATTGGAAAAAATACATGCTCGCAAGATGAAGGAGGGGAAGATGGCGGACTTGTGTAAAATTTTATTTGACGATGGACGATGAAATAAATTGGAAATTTTAAACCATTATGAAGTTCCCCATAAGAATTATATGGTAGTGTGACGTGGAGTTGGCTGAGTAAGAATGTACTTTAAAATATATGATATTCCCAGTATTAGAGAAGTTATTGAAGAAATACTAATCTCTAAGAACACACGACCAGACACACTGGCGTTCCTGCTCATGTTTTTTTTTGTAACGTTAGGGGGACGCGAGCTGGAAAAAGAGGCAGGGAGGTACATTCAAATTAGCTTGAGGTGAACAGAGTATGAATGGGAAAGGGAACGGTAGGAGAAATGTAATCCTAAACGTGATATCTTTTGTATTGGGCATGACTAAATCAGACTGGCCAATCCACCACCATTTATTCAAAATTATTTTGGGTTTTTCATTCAAACTGCATTTGAATTCAAGTAGTAGAACGTTACGATTGGCTAGGGCTGGTAGATATTAGCAAAAGGCTTTGATTATTCATTGCCAGTTGAACTAATATTTTTATACAGATACGCTGAAAAACAGCTGTGTTAATTATAAACTTAAATAAAGAATCGGAGGAAGCTGAGGCCATTTCTTCACTAAATCAGCGTGTAAAGTTTCTTTTCTTCTTTCCACTCTGTAAAGTGTCAGTCGGTATGCTCTGTAAGGAAGAGTGGTGTGTTGTTGAGATCAGGCATGCTCCAGTCTACCCAGCTGTAAATGGGTAACTCACCCTAGTCCTGAGTTAGGGAAGGCAAAGGCTCCAGGGGAAGCAGGCCCTAAACTTGGTCACTCCAACCGACGCAGGATGGTGTATGTATGAAGTAGAAGTGTAGAGTGTGATTACCGCGAATGGTGTGCTGACCAATATAACCACTCATACACTTGTGTCTACAAGGCACCAATGCAGACTGCTGGAATCTTTGTTTACTCAATTTATTCAGACGTACACACTGGGACATACGAGTACATCATGGTATGTTGACATATCAATTTGTAGGTATACATAGCAGATCTGAAGTCATGACACATTCAGAAATAATGGGCAGTACATCAAAAGTTCAATGTCATGATATATTATGGCCGCATCCCCCTATCTGACTAAACGCGTCAGTGAAGGCAGATCGGTAAATAACTAAGGTTACTTGACGTCCATAGTTTGTAGCATATATTATGAAACCACGAAAGAGGGGGTTTCTAGCAAGATTGAGATCTCCCTGTCACTGTCCGATAATAGGATAAATAATCTGTTCTCTTGGCAGTGATCAAAACATATGATGACCGAAATCTAACATGGCCGCCTCCCTGAGTTGTCGTTCACTCATTCATAGGAAGGAGAATATAAGCCAGAGTTAATTTATAATGGGTATATAACTGATTTCATAAATGTTTCCATACAGCTCTACGATGATCAGGTTAATTCACGTAGCCATAACCGCTGTAGGAAAGTCTGTCATCTTTGTCGATACAAAACACGACCCTAGCGATACGAAGCACAATGTTCCATCTAGGTCGAATCGACATGAGATCATCAAAATAGGGTCTGGCAGTACATGGAGTCCGAATTATACATTGTACCGTACCTTAGGAGAGTCTCTAACATAAACTATAGTAGAGATACCATCTCCTTTAGAAGAAAACCACTTCCTGAATTATATTTCCTTAACAATCTACCAGCCCTTTGAAAAGTGCGTACCAGCCATTATCACGGTACATCGGAACTCATCACGACTTGTCAAGACAACTCATACTTCCGCTAGACCGGAATAATAAGAATCTAGTCCCGCCTACCCATCCAAAATATACAATATAGGACTGATTCTACTTGTACTAATAATATGTAATACATATGAATTCAGGCCATAAACATAATAAGCAAATTAATATATTTTCTGGCCCTAAAAAATAAGTACAAACGTAAGAGCAATCCATGCGCCGGATCAATATCAAGAACGATTACTCCTATAATCAAAAGTGTGAATCAAACATGGATTCTCTCGCTTTTCCCATAGACAGCATTTTCATACACAAATGAATGAATGTCTATATTTTTTCCATATCAAATAGCCATATCGATTTTTGTAATATGTGCGTCAAAATATGCACGCAACAGATTACCACACCCCTCGGGGAAAAAAAAAATGGTACATTTTTTTTTTTTTGAAACACATCTAGGAGCAACATACAATAGGCTCACAACGCACCAATAACAATGCGCAGATGATAAGCATAAGTTTTATGACCTTAGAGAAGGTACTTCTCTAAGTATTAATATTTCCAGAGAGGTGTCACCAACGCATACTACAATATTAGCAATGACCCAATTTCCACATTAGTTTATACATAAATTTCATCTAAGATATCTTAACATCATGATCATCAAAGACGAAAAACATTGAAAGATCAGCGGTGAATAAATATCAATGAACCGCTAAGTAGTGTTACAATCAATATATGATATATTACATATGTGTACACATTTCAACATAGAAACAACTGTATCAAAGTTGTATAACAGTTATGAATCATGTGGGCATCTAGACAAAATATCTGCCATCACATTTTCTGACCCACGGATAGCTCGCACCGAAAAATGAAATGGCTGTAGAGCAATCGCGTATCGCGTTGATCTCGCGCTCTTCAGATTTTTACTCTGAATAGCCGTAAGAGCTTTCTGGTCAGTTTCCACAATGAAATGCGCGCCCAGAAGAAATCTTTGCAGTTTAAGGATTGACCAAACCATAGCCAATAATTCACGGTCTAGGACCGAGTAATTCTTCTCTGCGGCATTTAATTTCCGAGAAATATACATCACAGGATGCAGAGTTCCAAAGTACTCTTGCATTAGTGCAGCTCCAATCCCGGTGGATGAAGCATCACTACGAAGAATAAATGTCTTATCCTTAGAAGGCAATACTAGGATAGGTGAAGTAGAAAACATAGTTTTAACCTTATCCAAAGAGGATTGACATTCTTGAGTCCAATGGACTACATTAGGAGACCCTTTCTTTAGCAAGGAAGAAAGAGGTGACATAATGGAGGACAGATTCGGGATGAATCGTCCATAAAATTGTATTAGACCTAAGAGACTTCGTACTTGCTTTTTAGTCTTAGGAATAGAAATGTTAAGTATCTTACTTGTATTATGGTCTTCTGTTTTTAGGAACCCATGACCAACACGGTGTCCTAAGAAAGATATTTCGCTAAAACCAATACATGCTTTCGATGGTTTCGCTGTCAGGTTATGCTCACGTAAGATAGACAATAGTTCATTTATACCATTATAGTGATCGTTCCAAGTATCACTGAAAAGACAGATGTCATCAAGATACGCAATGACATCTGAGCGATGAGATAGGATTCGACGCATCATGCGTACAAATGTAGCAGGGGCGTTCATAAGACCGAAAGGCATGAAATTCCATTGGAATAGACCCCTAGGCGTCGAAAAAGCAGTAAACGGTTTGGCGTGTTCGGATAGTGGAACTTGCCAATATCCCTTAGACAAATCGAGTTTAGTAAAGAAGTGAGAATTCGATAGTCTCGTAAGTAGCTCTTCTAGTAAAGGCATAGGTTCAGCATCGAATTTAGTCACTTGATTCAATTTGCGATAATCCACGCAAAGACGTATGTTATTGTCTTTTTTTCGTACTGTAACCATCGGCGAAGAATATGCTGATGTGGATGGTTCAATAATTTTTAACTCTATCATCTCATCTAACTCTTTCTCTACATGTGCTTGAAAATGTATCGGGATAGGATACGGTCTGACTCTTATAGGACTATGGTCAGTAAGAATAATGTCATGTTGAATGACATCCGTTTGACCAGGAATGTCAGTAAGGACATCCTGAAATTGTTCTAACAAAGTAGAAACTTGTTTCTGCTCTCCTGGAGATAATTCTGGAGAAATTGCAACATCTTTCCATGATTCATTAGAGTGAAGAGGAATCATTGGAAAAGGTAAATTTACATCCGAGAAACTCGTTTCCTCATCCTGTATTACTGACAGAGATGAGTACTGTCCATGTTGGACTGGAAAATCGTCCATTGCCTGGAAAACAGGTTGTAAATAATCAGGACGTTCATGGAATTCCGTGAGCATGTTGATGTGGAAGGTTTTACGCTTCCCGTCAATATCGACGATATAGTCAACATCGGAAACTTTTGATATTATATCGTACGGACCTTTCCAAGAAATGAGAAGTCTATTTTCCCTACAAGGTAGCAAGACAAATGCTTTGTCACCTGGACAAAGTTGACGCAAACATCTCTTTTTATTGGCAAATTCCCTTGCCTTCTGTTTCGCAAATTCAGAAGAAGCAGTTGCCAATTTGCATGCTTCAATAATCTTGTGTCTAAGTGCGATGACATATTCATAAGAGGATTTTGTGTCATCGACAATATTATCAGCAGTTATAAGATCATGAAGTAAGGACATGGGACCTCGCGGTTTCGCGCCAAAGACAAGTTCAAAGGGAGAAAATCCTGTATGTTCGTTGGCGACCTCTCTATATGCAAAGAGAGCCGCGGGTAAAACCCTATCCCAATCCTGAGGATGATCTTCTGTTATCTTACCTAGTAGGTTTTTCAGAGTTCTATTCAAACGTTCCACCATCCCATTGGACATAGGATGATAAATACTACTCAGCGATCTCTCTATCTTCAGAGTCGACATTACTTGAGACATGGTATCCGATATGAGTTGGGTACCATGGTCGGATAATATTTCTGCTGGAAATCCCAGACGAGAAAATATTAACCAAAGAGCATCTGCGACATCAGCAGTAGTTATGCTCTTTAGAGGAACAGCCTCCGGCCAACGTGTGCACATATCAACACACGTCAAAATAAATTGGTGTCCTCTAGCAGACTTTATCTTAAATGGACCAATGATGTCTATCGCCATTTTTTGAAATGGCCGAATGGGAATGTCTGCAGCCTGAATAGGTGCATCATGGCGTGGACCTCTGGATTTAATCTCTTGACATACTTTACAAGATCGACAATAGATTCGTATGTCCTTATTCACAGCAGGCCAAAAGAAAGATTGAAGAACTCTAGCTTTAGTACGGGAAAAAACCCATATGTCCAGCACACTGCGAATCATGAGCGTGCTGTAAGATTTTAACTCTCATATTTTTAGGCACAAGGATTTGAGAATGAATGGACTTAGCGGAGTCTTGTACCATACGTACAAGTACGCCATTCTTCATCGTAATCCAAGATTTACGATTAGTATCCTTATTCGGATCACCTTTTGTTGCCAGAGTAAAGAATTTCTTTAGAGTAGGATCATCTTCCTGCTGTTTGATAAAGGAATCGTGGGAAATCTCCAAGGGATCATCTTGGATCTGCGCATCATTATCTTCAGAATGTGAAGATTGTGGCATATTAAGAGCTTGAGCCCTAGTGATTACTGCATTAGCAGATTGTATATTAACATTTTCCCAATTAGAAATTTGCTGTGGAGTGCATTCTTTCACTCCATGAATGCGACCGATGATAAGATCAGCGATCGGATTCGGCAAGAGACATGCTTGCACCTCTCCTGTAAAGAAAGGCGTAGCAATATTGATAATGGCAGTGGAGTACTTCTCCAATGTGCCACCAAATGTTACACATTTGACTATATTGCCTGTAGCTCGAGAAGGATTTACGAGTGATTGCCTCACTCCAATGGTAGTGCACCCCGAATCGAAAAGAATTGATACCGGAGTACCATCTATTATGCCCCTATTAAAGACAAGAGCACCCCTTCCATTATGCGCAATTGACGCATGGAGAGCGGGAAGCGGGTGACCGCAGCTTAAAGTAGACACTGTGGTTGGATCGAATAATGTTTTGCATTGCGAACACTCAGATGCTCTAGCAAAATCGAAAGCGGAATTTGCTACACTGTTGGAGTCTTTTTTATCATTATCCTGATTATCGGTGTCGTGGAACTCCTGTTGTGCAGAGTTAGCCTGGTAATACGATTTACCATGTCTTTTGTGTTGTGATCTACCTCGGTTATAATTGTCTCTACAATTATTATTGCCTCTGTTATAACCCCTATTTGGGTTTGAATCATAATATTCATGATCATAATCATCACGCTCGTTATATTGAGTATCCCTGTAATATTGTTTCTGTTGTCTCCATGAAGCACTTGGGTAGTTCCTATAGCTACTCCCTTTCCGAGAATTTCTAACATTATGGGTACCCCTCGCGTGTCGAGGACTATCAGCCCGATTCCAGTTCTTCAAAGAAGAACTCTGATTTGAGTGGTTATCTTGGTTTTGATACTTATTCCAATTAACCTTTTTATCAAATTTATTTTTAGCTCCTTGGAATTTGTGTGAGTAATTCTGATTATATTCTGTTGCCGAAGCAACTGGCATACTCTCTTTAATGTTAGAGTTACTAAGAATCATGTCAGGGTGTGCCGTGGCATACTGGTCACAATATTCTTCCATTTGCTTTATTGTACCAGGTTTACGCTCATGTAAGAACTCTAGGAATGATTTATTTACAGAAGACATGACCTTGTCTCTTAGCAATAAATCCGTAAGACCATCAAATGTTTTCTCTGTTTTGGATAATTCAATCCATCGTGAAAGTGTAATTCGTGCTTTTGAAATGAAATCTGATAATTCTACACCTACCTCAGGTCTCATTGTTTTAAACAAAAGACGGTAACCTTAATCAGACAGCTGATATCTCTTTATCAAAGCTGCCCTAACAGCATCATAATTATCTTTGTCGGCCTCTTCAACAAAATATAACTTACTCAGAGACTCCCCTTTTAGATTTTCAGACAACTGATTCACATACTGTGATTTGTCAACATTATGAGATCGACAAGCCCGTTCAAATCTAGAAAGCCAAAATGTTATGTCATCACTGGTAGGGTTAAACGCTGGTACCTTGACCTTGTACACAAAGGGTTTACCATTACTACCAGATGCCTGATTAACATTACTCATACATGTCAATTTTAATTTCTCTAATTCAAACTCATGTTCTCTTATTGCTTTTCTCTCTTCAGCTTCTCTATCTAATCTTTTCTGTTCTGCAGCAGCAGCAGCTTCTAATTTTTTCTGTTCTGCAGCAGCAGCAACTTCTAATTTTTTCTGTTCTGCAGCAACTTCTAATTTTTTTCTGTTCTGCAGCAGCAGCAACTTCTAATTTTTTCTGCTCTGCATCAGCTTCTAATTTCTTCTGTTCTGCCTCAAATCTCCTTTCCTCCACTTGCATCTGCAATTTCTTAAGTTCAGCAGCAGTATCAGCTTCTTTTTCTAATCTTTTTTTCCTCAGCTAGAGCTTTCCTTTCTTCTGCAGCAGCTTTTTTTTCTTCTATTTGAAGTTTTCTCTCCTCAGCCGCAGCTTTTTTTTCCTCAGCAGCAGCTTTTCTTTCTTCAACAGCAGCAGCAATTTTTTTCTCTTCTGCAGCTAATGCTTTGTCATATTGAGCAACAGCCCATTGTTCTAAGTCTTTTCCAGTCTTATCAAGAGATTTTCCTTGTGCAATGAAATAATCTAATGTAGACATATTGTCTTCTTAAATCAGAAACCTGAAAAAGTAAATAAATTACCCTCTTTCACGTTAATGAGAGACTAAGTCTATACCATAGACTTAGTCTTAGTCCAAACTTGTATGGTTTATAATAACCAATGATAACTTGAGTACCTGTGGACAACAATAACTGTATCTCAAATACTGTGGGAGACAAGCCTTACAAAGGTCTTGTACATTTTGTTTTATAACAATAACAATCATAAAGTACTGATCTGTACTATACTATCAGTGTATACCACTATACGTCATATGTCAACTAAAGACATTACAAAGGACAAACAAGAAAAGACAATATGAACACATTTGCAGAGATCAAATTAAATTAAATAGGAGAAATGAAAAAAATGATCACAGAAACCGTGATGATAACTGCAATAATAAAATGACAAGACAAATAACGCCACAGTGTATAAACATAAGGGTGTAAAAAACTGAAATGAAAGGAAAGATGAGACCTACAATTATACAAACAAATCAAACAAAAATAAAGAACAGAAAAAATGTTACAAATACAAAAATGAAACAGTCGTCACAACTAACCAAATATTTGCAAACTATGTTGCATGCAAATTTCAATTAAGAAATTGCTCCCTATCGAACGCCAGAACAAGACCAATATCACTCGGTATTTCCTGTTCTAGTCACCTCCCATCCAGGCCCGCAACATATAAACACCTACACATATAAACAAATAACATGTAAGCATAAATAGCATATAGCATACAATATAATTTATGTCATGAATGGAATGTGTTGCAGGTATAGTGTTGTAAAGCAGGCACAGTTTATTTTAATACTAATAACTTGCCACTTTATTGAGTAATAGATTTAATTCTAACTATTACACTGTCAATTTTTTCTCTTTTGAGCATATGAAGATCCAACGATGAACTATGCACTTTATGTTCAACAACACTGTGATTCTTCTGTACGTTGAGAAATGTCAACAATACTGCTCCAGATATTTTCTACACTTGATACCACTGTCCTGTGTAATACTGTCTGTACAGCGAAAAACTGTCAACAAGCGCTGACCTAGATACAGCATCTAATCGGTAATACAGGTCAAGCTGACATCGACTGTATAGCTGTCCTACTGGTGTTGATGTGTTCAAACAAATGTTCTTTCAGCTGTAAACTGTGATTCTCAACACAAAACTGCGTAAGCTGGACCCAGGAATCTGGCTCGCCACTGTAAAGTTTCTTTTCTTCTTTCCACTCTGTAAAGTGTCAGTCGGTATGCTCTGTAAGGAAGAGTGGTGTGTTGTTGAGATCAGGCATGCTCCAGTCTACCCAGCTGTAAATGGGTAACTCACCCTAGTCCTGAGTTAGGGAAGGCAAAGGCTCCAGGGGAAGCAGGCCCTAAACTTGGTCACTCCAACCGACGCAGGATGGTGTATGTATGAAGTAGAAGTGTAGAGTGTGATTACCGCGAATGGTGTACTGTTCGTGTGCTGACCAATATAACCACTCATACACTTGTGTCTACAAGGCACCAATGCAGACTGCTGGAATCTTTGTTTACTCAATTTATTCAGACGTACACACTGGGACATACGAGTACATCATGGTATGTTGACATATCAATTTGTAGGTATACATAGCAGATCTGAAGTCATGACACATTTGTCGCATGTTACGCATTGCCTAGTTAAATGTTTGAAGACCGAAAAGTGGGACACCAGTGTGCTGACCTGAACAAAGGAATGCAGGGGTATTTTCCTGTGTGTATCTAGGGCAGCCAATCAGAGAAGGGGTTTCCCACGGTCAGATAGAATGACTTCGGCGAGTGTATAAGGAAGAATAAATCGTCCGAAATCATGGTTAGAATTAGCGGTCGGGAAGGAGAACGGAATGACAGACAAGGATGAGAATGGTCTCATTTTGACGGGAATATCTTCATTTATGTATAGGTACAAGGAAATCAGAAGGGAGTAAGTAGTTGTGAAAGAATTTCGCAAGAATAGTGTCCGTGCATTGAGAAATCCTGTGTTTTTCCTATTTATAATTCAATATAAAATCGTTAACACGACAGATATGGGAAAACAACATATGGATATAAAGGTCAACTCATGGAGAACGGAAATATATAACTCCAAAGGCTTGAACTGGGAAAGGTGAAATGCACGAGACCAAGGTTTGAAACACCTCTAGCACAAACCCCCCGAAGTTACAACTTTTTTGGGAAGTTTGCTGGAGTTGCGAGCCTTGTTTCCTGTACGTCCGGTAGCTGCATATATAAGGGCGGACGTAAATGATTTCAAATTCACTTGTACAGCGAGCAAGACAGAAGGACAACGGCTGGAGAGAGAGAAACGTGTCACGGCCAATATCTTGTTATTTGCAGCCAGGCAGTTCTGTTACTCCACTAAAGCCAGTCTTTACTGATCTTAATTAGATCCTGCGAGGGTATGTAAAGTTACTATGTAAAATAATACAGTAATTACAACTTTTATTTCAGGATTTGTTTAATCTTTATGTTATGAAAGTATCATGCATATTAATTGATTACTTGATATGATTGTTGAAGATTGGAACCCGAAATATAACCACCATGACTGAGTCCGTATCAAGGCTAGCACAATCCTTTTCAGGACTAATAACAATTTTTTCAGGACTACCAACAATCATTATCAGGGCTTATTCATTCTGTCATCAAGTTAATGCACTTTACAGAGCTAACGTGTCAGGCAGGGGGATACTATAACCTCATACCATATATGTGTGTACATATTATTTTGTATTATTTGATTTTATAAAATGTTCCACAGTAGACACCTGTCTTGTCACTGATCCATAATCATGCATTTTCACGCATACATCTGAAAACAAATTCATCTCACCTACAATAGGAATGTGGTAATTTTTATCCACAAATAGCCACATATCCTACAATTATCTGCAGGTTCATACTTGTCAACAAAAAGTCAGAGGTCAATGATCAAGAATTGCTCGATGATCAATGCGAATCGCCCCGGCAGTGTCTGGATTGGTAGAAGCAAGACCTACTGAAGCTGTACATCTCATATGAACACTGATTAACCTAACAGATGAGTGATATTTGTGACAATCGTGCAACCAAGAAGTGATAACTGTCAAGCAGAGTTTTGTGATGACAATTTGCGTGATAAACTAGTGAAAGTTATAAAGTGAATAAGACAGTGAAGAAGTCTATTACCCAACTAATTGGAAGAGTCTAAAGAAATGACATTTTAGTTTAACTTGCAAAAACTGTAATTGATTTCGCCAATTTGGTTTTGTATAAATATAACTTTTGTATCACCAGTCACACACAATCACCACAATTAGATAGATGTAAATAAAGAGGATATAAATTGTATTCACCAGCTTTATTCATTCAATATAGTTGATACTGAGTTTGGTTGAATTTTTATTATATCACAGGTGGTCACATAGCGGAGGTGGCGCAGTAAGGTCTGACTGTTCTCTGAATATTTTCAGTCCAGATACTTTCACAGCCGTGACTATCGAGTGATACCAGTGTACTTCTCTGTCACTGGGACCTCACACATTCTGGAGAGAATACTATTTCTACTCTAGCACTATCATCTCACACATATAAAACCTTCCGCTACAGTGGGGGCTCGATCGCGGGATATTCTCGTATATCCTGAGCCATCCTCAATCTATACATCTATCTTTAGTCTATCTTGGGCCACCAATAGAGAAAAAAAAAAAAAAAAATTTTTTTTTTGAAAATTCTAGAATAGATTTTTTTTCTCAGTAACAGTACCTTAGAGTACTCAGTAAATATTGACTATCACAAGGTTGCACGATTAATTGTGTTGTCCATTTGATAATTATTTTAAGTAAGTTTAGGTAAGTTTTCATACCCTACTTAACTTAATATAATGGCTGACTTAGTGAAGTTCAGAACTGCGATCATGCAGATGGGAAAAGAGCTGGGCTTGACAGGTGATGCTCTCATCCAGTATGTCACAACTGAAGTGGACAAACATATGGATAGAGAGGAAAGGAAGCTGCAAGCAGAAGCTGAGAGAGAAGCCAAAAGACTAGAAGCTGAGAGAGAAGCCAAAAGAATGGAAGCTGAAGAAAAGAGGCTGCTGTTGGAAGTTGAGGCTCAAGCCAAGAAATTGGAGGCTGAAGAAAGAAGATTAACAGCTGAGGAAAGGAAGCTACAAGCTGATAGAGACCATGAACTGAGATTAAAAGAGCTTGAAATACAGGCAGCGGCTACCACTAATGGTAGTAGGTCATCTCATTCGGATACCAGCGCCAGCCAAAGCACCTCCAATGGAGCTATGAACTTCCACTTGGACCCATTTGTGGAGAAAGAAGAGGGAATAGAGGATTACCTTGACAGATATGAACGATTGGCCACTACTTATGGCCTAGAAAAAGAAAAGTGGAATTTGAAGTTGTCACAGGGATTGAGAGGAGTATCTTATAATGTCTACTTGAAGATGCAAAAAGAAGATCAGGAAAACTATGAAGCCTTGAAACAAGCATTGTTGTTGCGTTACGAACAAAACGCAGAAGCTTATAGAAGGCGATTTAGAACTGCTATGCTCCAGACAGGAGAAACATATCAGCAGTTCTCAGCAAGGTTGGAAAGTTACTTGCTGAGGTGGTGTCAGTTAGGAAACTTCAATCAGGATTTTGAAGGGATCAAGGAGATGATGTTGATAGAACAACTCCTGGAGTCCATGTCTCCTGAGACGAAGACATTCCTAGTAGAACATAAAAGAGAGAGATTAGATGAAATAATCATCTATGCAGAAAGTCACAAACTGGCTCACCCCCTGACTCAAGGAAACAAGAGGAAGCAGGGAGATAGTTTCAAGTCACCACAAAACCAAAACGAGTTTGAACAAAAGGACAATACAACCAAGAACAACCAAAGATATGACTACAAAGACAAGAACCCTCCAGGATATAACAATAAACCCTCACGAAGGGAAGAAAAATGGTGTAAGTTCTGCAAAATGAACAACCACAACACTGATAAATGTGGGAGGAAAAAACCTCTTCATCATGCTGCATGCTTACAGGTGAGGACTTCTGATAGGAAGGAACTGACGGTGATTCAGAATAGCCTCCATCACCCACCTACACAGGAGATAGTGACTGTGAATGGCAAACAAGTCACAGGAATGTATGACACAGGTTTGTCCTATGACGCAGTCGTGTGTGCATCTCTGGTGCGCCCTGAAAAAATCACCACAGAAACAGTAGATATTCAAGGGCCACTAAAAGGAGCATTACCCCTCACTTTACCCATAGCAAAGATTCATGTCAGTTGTCGCTATGTGGAAGGGGAGATAAATGCAGCAGTGTTAGATGATCCCTTTTACCCCCTGATGTTGGGGCGTAGATATGTTTTCTTGGGAAACCCGGTAAAACCTATGGTTATGGCAGAAATCCAGACCAGGTCTGACTCCAGGAACATAGAGAGGGACACCAAATTAAAATTTGATTCGATTGAGATGAAAAAGGCTCAAGTAGCAGACAGCACATTGAAGCCTTGTTTTGGCAAACTGTCAAAAACACATAACAATCCAATCAAAGGAAATTTCTATATGGAACATGGACTCTTGCACAGGAAAGCTGGCAGAGGGACGAACAGTCATGGTCAAATTGTTGTACCATCCACCTATAGAAATAAGATCATAGGCTGGGGACACATAACTTTGAGTGAACACCTGGGTAATGGTGCCACAAAACAAAGAATAGCCACCCAGTACTACTGGCCAGGTATTACGGAAGACATCAATTGGTATGTAAATTCCTGTCCAGAGTGCACTCATGTAGATTCAGAAAGTCGGCGGAAGAGTCTTCAAAAGTCTACAAGCAAACCAGCCATCATGGGTACTCCCGAGATTTGCACTGGAGGGGAAAGGAAACATCCCACACAGGTTGAATTTCAGTCTGAAACCCATGCACTGGAAGAAAAGAACAAATCACGTAGCCAAAATCAAACACCTACGAATTTGCGAGGGAAAACCGCAACCAACTATCAACGAAAAGAGGGCGGTAAACTTCAAGGGAAACCTACCGACCCCATTTCACCAGCGGTAAGGGCCTGGATGAAAAGCCGAACTGGGAAAAGAGAGATAGCGAAGGATAAATCTATATCCATGAAAACAAAATGTAGGAGCAGATTTTCTTAGTCGACACCCAACTGAGATAGAACGAGAGTAAGAAGAACATTAACTACGGCAAAGCTTACAGTTGTTAGCTGTAGAAATCTACAGCTTAAAAGAGAGGGAGGCTCTGTCGCATGTTACGCATTGCCTAGTTAAATGTTTGAAGACCGAAAAGTGGGACACCAGTGTGCTGACCTGAACAAAGGAATGCAGGGGTATTTTCCTGTGTGTATCTAGGGCAGCCAATCAGAGAAGGGGTTTCCCACGGTCAGATAGAATGACTTCGGCGAGTGTATAAGGAAGAATAAATCGTCCGAAATCATGGTTAGAATTAGACATCGGGAAGGAGAACGGAATGACAGACAAGGATGAGAATGGTCTCCTTTTGACGGGAATATCTTCATTTATGTATAGGTACAAGGAAATCAGAAGGGAGTAAGTAGTTGTGAAGAATTTCGCAAGAATAGTGTCCGTGCATTGAGAAATCAGTTTGTTTGCCTATTTATAATTCAATATAAAAGCGTTAACACGACAGATATAGGAAAACAACATATGGATATAAAGGTCAACTCATGGAGAACGGAAATATATAACTCCAAAGGCTTGAACTGGGAAAGGTGAAATGCACGAGACCAAGGTTTGAAACACCTCTAGCACAAACCCCCCGAAGTTACAACTTTTTTGGGAAGTTTGCTGGAGTTGCGAGCCTTGTTTCCTGTACGTCCGGTAGCTGCATATATAAGGGCGGACGTAAATGATTTCAAATTCACTTGTACAGCGAAGCAAGACAGAAGGACAACGGCTGGAGAGAGGGAAACGTGTCACGGCCAATATCTTGTTATTTGCAGCCAGGCAGTTCTGTTACTCCACTAAAGCCAGTCTTTACTGATCTTAATTAGATCCTGCGAGGGTATGTAAAGTTACTATGTAAAATAATACAGTAATTACAACTTTTATTTCAGGATTTGTTTAATCTTTATGTTATGAAAGTATCATGCATATTAATTGATTACTTGATATGATTGTTGAAGATTGGAACCCGAAATATAACCACCATGACTGAGTCCGTATCAGGGCTAGCACAATCCTTTTCAGGACTAATAACAATTTTTTTAGGACTACCAACAATCATTATCAGGGCTTATTCATTCTGTCATCAAGTTAATGCACTTTACAGAGCTAACGTGTCAGGCAGGGGGATACTATAACCTCATACCATATATGTGTGTACATATTATTTTGTATTATTTGATTTTATAAAATGTTCCACAGTAGACACCTGTCTTGTCACTGATCCATAATCATGCATTTTCACGCATACATCTGAAAACAAATTCATCTCACCTACAATAGGAATGTGGTAATTTTTATCCACAAATAGCCACATATCCTACAATTATCTGCAGGTTCATACTTGTCAACAAAAAGTCAGAGGTCAATGATCAAGAATTGCTCGATGATCAATGCGAATCGCCCCGGCAGTGTCTGGATTGGTAGAAGCAAGACCTACTGAAGCTGTACATCTCATATGAACACTGATTAACCTAACAGATGAGTGATATTTGTGACAATCGTGCAACCAAGAAGTGATAATTGTCAAGCAGAGTTTTGTGTGATGACAATTTGCGTGATAAACTAGTGAAAGTTATAAAGTGAATAAGACAGTGAAGAAGTCTATTACCCAACTAATTGGAAGAGTCTAAAGAAATGACATTTTAGTTTAACTTGCAAAAACTGTAATTGATTTCGCCAATTTGGTTTTGTATAAATATAACTTTTGTATCACCAGTCACACACAATCACCACAATTAGATAGATGTAAATAAAGAGGATATAAATTGTATTCACCAGCTTTATTCATTCAATATAGTTGATACTGAGTTTGGTTGAATTTTTATTAATATCACAGGTGGTCACATAGCGGAGGTGGCGCAGTAAGGTCTGACTGTTCTCTGAATATTTTCAGTCCAGATACTTTCACAGCCGTGACTATCGAGTGATACCAGTGTACTTCTCTGTCACTGGGACCTCACACATTCTGGAGAGAATACTATTTCTACTCTAGCACTATCATCTCACACATATAAAACCTTCCGCTACAGTGGGGGCTCGATCGCGGGATATTCTCGTATATCCTGAGCCATCCTCTATCTATACATCTATCTTTAGTCTATCTTGGGCCACCAATAGAGAAAAAAAAAAAAAAAAAAAATTTTTTTTGAAAATTCTAGAATAGATTTTTTTTCTCAGTAACAGTACCTTAGAGTACTCAGTAAATATTGACTATCACAAGGTTGCACGATTAATTGTGTTGTCCATTTGATAATTATTTTAAGTAAGTTTAGGTAAGTTTTCATACCCTACTTAACTTAATATAATGGCTGACTTAGTGAAGTTCAGAACTGCGATCATGCAGATGGGAAAAGAGCTGGGCTTGACAGGTGATGCTCTCATCCAGTATGTCACAACTGAAGTGGACAAACATATGGATAGAGAGGAAAGGAAGCTGCAAGCAGAAGCTGAGAGAGAAGCCAAAAGACTAGAAGCTGAGAGAGAAGCCAAAAGAATGGAAGCTGAAGAAAAGAGGCTGCTGTTGGAAGTTGAGGCTCAAGCCAAGAAATTGGAGGCTGAAGAAAGAAGATTAACAGCTGAGGAAAGGAAGCTACAAGCTGATAGAGACCATGAACTGAGATTAAAAGAGCTTGAAATACAGGCAGCGGCTACCACTAATGGTAGTAGGTCATCTCATTCGGATACCAGCGCCAGCCAAAGCACCTCCAATGGAGCTATGAACTTCCACTTGGACCCATTTGTGGAGAAAGAAGAGGGAATAGAGGATTACCTTGACAGATATGAACGATTGGCCACTACTTATGGCCTAGAAAAAGAAAAGTGGAATTTGAAGTTGTCACAGGGATTGAGAGGAGTATCTTATAATGTCTACTTGAAGATGCAAAAAGAAGATCAGGAAAAACTATGAAGCCTTGAAACAAGCATTGTTGGTGCGTTACGAACAAAACGCAGAAGCTTATAGAAGGCGATTTAGAACTGCTATGCTCCAGACAGGAGAAACATATCAGCAGTTCTCAGCAAGGTTGGAAAGTTACTTGCTGAGGTGGTGTCAGTTAGGAAACTTCAATCAGGATTTTGAAGGGATCAAGGAGATGATGTTGATAGAACAACTCCTGGAGTCCATGTCTCCTGAGACGAAGACATTCCTAGTAGAACATAAAAGAGAGAGATTAGATGAAATAATCATCTATGCAGAAAGTCACAAACTGGCTCACCCCCTGACTCAAGGAAACAAGAGGAAGCAGGGAGATAGTTTCAAGTCACCACAAAAACCAAAACGAGTTTGAACAAAAGGACAATACAACCAAGAACAACCAAAGATATGACTACAAAGACAAGAACCCTCCAGGATATAACAATAAACCCTCACGAAGGGAAGAAAAATGGTGTAAGTTCTGCAAAATGAACAACCACAACACTGATAAATGTGGGAGGAAAAAACCTCTTCATCATGCTGCATGCTTACAGGTGAGGACTTCTGATAGGAAGGAACTGACGGTGATTCAGAATAGCCTCCATCACCCACCTACACAGGAGATAGTGACTGTGAATGGCAAACAAGTCACAGGAATGTATGACACAGGTTTGTCCTATGACGCAGTCGTGTGTGCATCTCTGGTGCGCCCTGAACAAATCACCACAGAAACAGTAGATATTCAAGGGCCACTAAAAGGAGCATTACCCCTCACTTTACCCATAGCAAAGATTCATGTCAGTTGTCGCTATGTGGAAGGGGAGATAAATGCAGCAGTGTTAGATGATCCCTTTTACCCCCTGATGTTGGGGCGTAGATATGTTTTCTTGGGAAACCCGGTAAAACCTATGGTTATGGCAGAAATCCAGACCAGGTCTGACTCCAGGAACATAGAAAGGGACACCAACTTAATATTTGATTCGATTGAGATGAAAAAGGCTCAAGTAGCAGACAGCACATTGAAGCCTTGTTTTGGCAAACTGTCAAAAACACATAACAATCCAATCAAAGGAAATTTCTATATGGAACATGGACTCTTGCACAGGAAAGCTGGCAGAGGGACGAACAGTCATGGTCAAATTGTTGTACCATCCACCTATAGAAATAAGATCATAGGCTGGGGACACATAACTTTGAGTGAACACCTGGGTAATGGTGCCACAAAACAAAGAATAGCCACCCAGTACTACTGGCCAGGTATTACGGAAGACATCAATTGGTATGTAAATTCCTGTCCAGAGTGCACTCATGTAGATTCAGAAAGTCGGCGGAAGAGTCTTCAAAAGTCTACAAGCAAACCAGCCATCATGGGTACTCCCGAGATTTGCACTGGAGGGGAAAAGAAACATCCCACACAGGTTGAATTTCAGTCTGAAACCCATGCACTGGAAGAAAAGAACAAATCACGTAGCCAAAATCAAACACCTACGAATTTGCGAGGGAAAACCGCAACCAACTATCAACGAAAAGAGGGCGGTAAACTTCAAGGGAAACCTACCGACCCCATTTCACCAGCGGTAAGGGCCTGGATGAAAAGCCGAACTGGGAAAAGAGAGCGAAGGATAAATCTATATCCATGAAAACAAAATGTAGGAGCAGATTTTCTTAGTCGACACCCAACTGAGATAGAACGAGAGTAAGAAGAACATTAACTACGGCAAAGCTTACAGTTGTTAGCTGTAGAAATCTACAGCTTAAAAGAGAGGGAGGCTCTGTCGCATGTTACGCATTGCCTAGTTAAATGTTTGAAGACCGAAAAGTGGGACACCAGTGTGCTGACCTGAACAAAGGAATGCAGGGGTATTTTCCTGTGTGTATCTAGGGCAGCCAATCAGAGAAGGGGTTTCCCACGGTCAGATAGAATGACTTCGGCGAGTGTATAAGGAAGAATAAATCGTCCGAAATCATGGTTAGAATTAGCGGTCGGGAAGGAGAACGGAATGACAGACAAGGATGAGAATGGTCTCCTTTTGACGGGAATATCTTCATTTATGTATAGGTACAAGGAAATCAGAAGGGAGTAAGTAGTTGTGAAAGAATTTCGCAAGAATAGTGTCCGTGCATTGAGAAATCCTGTGTTTTTCCTATTTATAATTCAATATAAAATCGTTAACACGACAGATATAGGAAAACAACATATGGATATAAAGGTCAACTCATGGAGAACGGAAATATATAACTCCAAAGGCTTGAACTGGGAAAGGTAAAATGCACGAGACCAAGGTTTGAAACACCTCTAGCACAAACCCCCCGAAGTTACAACTTTTTTGGGAAGTTTGCTGGAGTTGCGAGCCTTGTTTCCTGTACGTCCGGTAGCTGCATATATAAGGGCGGACGTAAATGATTTCAAATTCACTTGTACAGCGAGGCAAGACAGAAGGACAACGGCTGGAGAGAGAGAAACGTGTCACGGCCAATATCTTGTTATTTGCAGCCAGGCAGTTCTGTTACTCCACTAAAGCCAGTCTTTACTGATCTTAATTAGATCCTGCGAGGGTATGTAAAGTTACTATGTAAAATAATACAGTAATTACAACTTTTATTTCAGGATTTGTTTAATCTTTATGTTATGAAAGTATCATGCATATTAATTGATTACTTGATATGATTGTTGAAGATTGGAACCCGAAATATAACCACCATGACTGAGTCCGTATCAAGGCTAGCACAATCCTTTTCAGGACTAATAACAATTTTTTCAGGACTACCAACAACCATTATCAGGGCTTATTCATTCTGTCATCAAGTTAATGCACTTTACAGAGCTAACGTGTCAGGCAGGGGGATACTATAACCTCATACCATATATGTGTGTACATATTATTTTGTATTATTTGATTTTATAAAATGTTCCACAGTAGACACCTGTCTTGTCACTGATCCATAATCATGCATTTTCACGCATACATCTGAAAACAAATTCATCTCACCTACAATAGGAATGTGGTAATTTTTATCCACAAATAGCCACATATCCTACAATTATCTGCAGGTTCATACTTGTCAACAAAAAGTCAGAGGTCAATGATCAAGAATTGCTCGATGATCAATGCGAATCGCCCCGGCAGTGTCTGGATTGGTAGAAGCAAGACCTACTGAAGCTGTACATCTCATATGAACACTGATTAACCTAACAGATGAGTGATATTTGTGACAATCGTGCAACCAAGAAGTGATAATTGTCAAGCAGAGTTTTGTGATGACAATTTGCGTGATAAACTAGTGAAAGTTATAAAGTGAATAAGACAGTGAAGAAGTCTATTACCCAACTAATTGGAAGAGTCTAAATAAATGACATTTTAGTTTAACTTGCAAAAACTGTAATTGATTTCGCCAATTTGGTTTTGTATAAATATAACTTTTGTATCACCAGTCACACACCATCACCACAATTAGATAGATGTAAATAAAGAGGATATAAATTGTATTCACCAGCTTTATTCATTCAATATAGTTGATACTGAGTTTGGTTGAATTTTTATTATATCACAGGTGGTCACATAGCGGAGGTGGCGCAGTAAGGTCTGACTGTTCTCTGAATATTTTCAGTCCAGATACTTTCACAGCCGTGACTATCGAGTGATACCAGTGTACTTCTCTGTCACTGGGACCTCACACATTCTGGAGAGAATACTATTTCTACTCTAGCACTATCATCTCACACATATAAAACCTTCCGCTACAACATTCAGAAATAATGGGCAGTACATCAAAAGTTCAATGTCATGATATATTATGGCCGCATCCCCCTATCTGACTAAACGCGTCAGTGAAGGCAGATCGGTAAATAACTAAGGTTACTTGACGTCCATAGTTTGTAGCATATATTATGAAACCACGAAAGAGGGGGTTTCTAGCAAGATTGAGATCTCCCTGTCACTGTCCGATAATAGGATAAATAATCTGTTCTCTTGGCAGTGATCAAAACATATGATGACCGAAATCTAACATGGCCGCCTCCCTGAGTTGTCGTTCACTCATTCATAGGAAGGAGAATATAAGCCAGAGTTAATTTATAATGGGTATATAACTGATTTCATAAATGTTTCCATACAGCTCTACGATGATCAGGTTAATTCACGTAGCCATAACCGCTGTAGGAAAGTCTGTCATCTTTGTCGATACAAAACACGACCCTAGCGATACGAAGCACAATGTTCCATCTAGGTCGAATCGACATGAGATCATCAAAAATAGGGTCTGGCAGTACATGGAGTCCGAATTATACATTGTACCGTACCTTAGGAGAGTCTCTAACATAAACTATAGTAGAGATACCATCTCCTTTAGAAGAAAACCACTTCCTGAATTATATTTCCTTAACAATCTACCAGCCCTTTGAAAAGTGCGTACCAGCCATTATCACGGTACATCGGAACTCATCACGACTTGCCAAGACAACTCATACTTCCGCTAGACCGGAATAATAAGAATCTAGTCCCGCCTACCCATCCAAAATATACAATATAGGACTGATTCTACTTGTACTAATAATATGTAATACATATGAATTCAGGCCATAAACATAATAAGCAAATTAATATATTTTCTGGCCCTAAAAAATAAGTACAAACGTAAGAGCAATCCATGCGCCGGATCAATATCAAGAACGATTACTCCTATAATCAAAAGTGTGAATCAAACATGGATTCTCTCGCTTTTCCCATAGACAGCATTTTCATACACAAATGAATGAATGTCTATATTTTTTCCATATCAAATAGCCATATCGATTTTTGTAATATGTGCGTCAAAATATGCACGCAACACAGCGTCATTTGTTTATATATTTCTTGATTGTGGTAAGGATATTTTATGAAATTTACTATGTTTGGTCCAACTACAAAAGTTAGATACTGCTATTGGGTAAAGTGAAGGACATGTCGGAAGCAGACATTGTTGAGTCCACACATTAAACGGTATCTGACTGATGTATGTTGTTATGATTATGTTGACATATTATTGTATTAAAATAGATTAGTAAAGCCTCTGTGTTAAATGAACACTGTTTACATGCCTGAAGCAAATATAAATGTAAGGAAAAGAAGAGAAGATCATATCACAGGAAATGTGGTTACTCCACATTATTGTATGGAGGAAAAGTATGTGAACGTACAGTGGCGTATCTACTATAAGGACTTGAGGTGTGGTCACAAACAAGGTGGGAGTCCTGTACGATTCGGGGCTAGTGCATTTGTAAGGCACGCGAGGCTGACCCCATACCTACATAGGAAATTAAGTGTTAGAATAAATGATCAGAGATAAAAGGCCAGGGAGTCCTTTTGTTGCAGAGGGTCTATGTTCCTGTTGCCGGCTGGTGACAGGAAACCTGCTGAGTGCTTATAAACGCCAACCAGTCTCCAACCAGACTTATATGCTGTTGAATATCCAGTAGGAGCTTTGGCGATTGTTGAACTTGAAATTTCTGCAACTACCCATCGTATTATCTTACAACAAGGACTCTCAGGTGAAGAGTAAAACATCTGGGGCTTCTCTGACATTCTCTTGTGTTTCAAAATATTACACAGGAATATTATGGGGGTAGGATGAACTACAGCCCTCATATACAGTGACTCTCCCGTTATATAAATACAGTGAATTAGCTTAATATTTCCTACAGGAAGAACAGTTATAAATACATAATAACTTTTAGTTATTGGGCAGATTGTCCCAACATTTTAAATTGTTCTTTTTCTGTAAACTATCTTGTCTTTGTTTTCAAAGACCTGTCCACAAGCTATGAATGGACAGGCAAAATAAATTGTAAATACTTTTTTTAAAGAAAAACTTAACTGCTAGTTATTAAATTCTTTAATAGAAACTTAAAGTGTTTGATCGTTGTGTACCATCATTCATTTCTCCCCTAGACACTAGGTACACCATACACCATACACTAGAGCCAGAAGATTGACCGTGTGAGACCTAGGGAGGTAGCTGTAGGTTCTCTGCACATAATTCATCATCATCATTTATAGAGTCAGAGGCCTACTTTTGCTTGACCTCACACGGTTATAGCAGACACCTTTTCATTCTTTTAGGATACCATCATAACCTCCCCAGCAAATCAACTTTGCAACACCAGTCTTGACATATGGATGCGAGTCATGGGCAATGTCTACAACCCACAAAAGCCACATCCAAACCTCAGAAATGAGGTATCTGAGGAAGGTGGTTGAAGTAACAAGAAGAGACATGGTCCACAACCAGACGATACGTCAAGGCCTAAAATCCCACCCCCTGCAGACCCAAGTAGAACAGTCCCAATTAAGATGGTTTGGCCATGTCTGCAGAATGGGAGAAGATCGGCTACCACGACAAGCATGGGAAACAAAGAGCCAGGGATCTAGACCCCCAGGACGACCCATAGTCCGCTGGGAGGACAACATTAGACAATCTTTGAAGGACCGAGGACTAGAATGGAACCAGGCCAGGAGGAAGACAGCCGATAGGATAGTCTGGCGCTCTATCTTCCAAACCTCTACACCTCACGGTAGAAAGGGAACGACTAAGTAAGTAAGTAAGAAATCGAGAACTTGAATGGAGAAGGTCGCCTCAGAAGGTCGCCTCAGACAAAAAATCAGACATTTTCTGCAAAATTTGCTGTTTACAAGAACTTCTCTTATGTAGTGCGTGTTTGTAAGAGATTAATAAGAGCATGGCCTGGAGAAATAAAGGTACCAAATTAGGATGACGTCATTCACTCATGGCTCAGAAAGAAACATGGACGAGATAAGAAACTGAAACCAAAAACAGAAACTAAACAGCGGGACGACATTATACTTTAAGTTCTCATCTATCACGACGTTCACCAAAATCATCTGTACTTCTTTCCTTTCTTGGTAGATGACTGTAAAATTGTTTGGTTTTATTTGTTGTGTTTGCCTTCTGGTGGCGAGGCGCGATTCTTTCAACATAGACGAAAGTCCTTCAGTTATATCAGGGCTAGTAAAGGTAAAGGTAATCCCATATTAGATACTGCATGTACTGTAGAGGAGTGAAGTGTTCGAAACTTTATCATACTGGGTCCTGCTTTATGAGGTGGTGTGACCAGTTCCCTTCCTCTCTGCCTTTGCCTTTCGTAACTCAAGAGCAGAGGCAGGTACCCATATACGTCTGGGTAGATTATAATGTGACGCTACCAGGTTTATAACTCGGAACCCAGTAGGTAACTTTACCTCCGACAAGCAAGCGCTCTGACCGGTTAGCCAATCGGCGGACACTCTCAGAGCAAAGACCTCTTTCTAAACTCTGGTGCATGATAAATACAAAGCCCTAACAAGGACTACAACTATCTTATCAGCTTGCATGGTAAAGCCTTGATAAGGGCGAGTCCTGAAAAGGACTAAGATTTTGGTAAACTTTTCCAGCGAACGCGAGCAACAACTGTAACACTGGCCTCAAAATGAACGTTTATATCAAACCCTCTGTGGATGGGAAGGAGATGAGATGGCACAGGCGTCTGGCTTCTGACCGGGTAGGAAACAAAGTCACCAGACACCCCAGCTTCACAATGCCTTGAAAATGAAATTGCTACATGGTATTGGGCCGAAGGGCTAAAGCCCAGACGCCGCTGGATCGAAAACAAACAAACAACAACATCCTTTGTCGACAGAGCAGTTATGTATTTCGTGCTATCTCAGTAGACAAACAACATAAAGATGTCTGCGGTTTGGGCGCGATATCCATGCCACGCTTCCAACTCACACAGTATGACAGATTTTACATTTGTATGTCAGGTTCAGTCAGTAAAAAGATTGTTATTCTGTTCTGTATTTTTTTTTAAAAGCTAGGAGAAAGTGAAAAAAAAAAAACCTTAAGAAATATTAACATAGTCGTTTACTACGACTTGTAAGTACGTAGAATTATTGTGGTCTACAACTCAGCATTTGAATTAAGTGAATGTAATAATGGGCCTCGTCTAGTTCCGGGGGTGGGGTCTCTGAGGCGTGTCTGTCTAGGCAACCTCATCATGTCAAACAGATTGCTACAGAAACCACTGCTGCAAAAGCGCATGCATGCCTTTATGCAGGCTTACTGTAAGGGGATCAGCTGCAGTGGCGATCCTGTGCTCCATACGTGCTAAAAAGAAAATAATGGTGGTCAATGTAGTAGTTATACACATTTTTTTTCTCCTCTCTCTCTTTCTTTCACTATCTATCTATCTATCTATCTATCTATCTATCTATCTATCTAGCTATCTATCTATCTATCTATCTATCTATCTATCTATCTAATCTATCTTATCTATCTAATCTATCTAATCTACATTGTCTATCTTATCTATCTATCTATCTATCTATCTATCTATCTATCTATCTATCTATCTATCTATCTATCTATCTATCTATCTATCTATCTATCTATCTATCTATCTATCTATCTATCTAATCTACATTATCTATCTATCTATCTATCTATCTATCTATCTATCTATCTATCTATCTATCTATCTATCTATCTATCTATCTATCTATCTATCTATCTATCTATCTATCTATCTATCTATCTATCTATCTATCTTCTATCTATCTATCTATCTATCTATCTAGCTATCTATCTATCTATCTATCTATCTATCTATCTATCTATCTATCTATCTATCTATCTATCTATCTATCTATCTATCTATCTATCTATCTATCTATCTATCTATCTATCTATCTATCTATCGTATCTATCTTATCTAATCTACCATATCTATCTTATCTATCTATCTATCTTATCTATCATATCTATCTTATCTATCTATATATCTTATATATCTATCGTATCTATCGTATCTATCTTATCTATCTATCTTATCTATCTATTTATCTTGAAAGAGTATGACAAGATCACTAATGTCGAACTAAAATGACATGATCCACGCCAGTGAAATACTAGGAAGTCATGAGAAGACGCGTTGGATTGTACACACATTACAGCACAGTCTCTGCTGTGGCATCCCCACAGAAAAAGAAATAGAGGAACACTAAAAAAAAAAAACACGGAGAAGAGAACTGGAGACACATGAAAGGGATTTTAAAAAACGTGGACAGACTTTCAATGAATGGCACGAGATGGAAATGTTTGGTGTTAATTTATTGATGACCTGTCCTTCACGGGGAGCTGAAGTTATTGATTGATTGCCCGTCCCTTCTTCTTCTCTCTCTCTGTTTTTTAATATATGTTAGTAACGCAAGCAGTGTTACATAAATTTGATCCCCGTATACGTGTTATGACGTTGTGGCCTATGCTTACTGCATAGATCAACGCCATGATATACTTCTTTCCGAAAGATTAAAAAAAAGGGAGGTCCGTGAAACGTATACCACAAGCGTGACACGAAATGAATCTTGTGGGTAAGTGGAAGACAAGGACAGCTATCATATTCTCACTGAACATCTGACTCATTTCGAAAATATGGGCGTTAACTGACCATTAATTAACGTAATGACACTTGGAAACCAACGTAACGAGACTTGGAGAGCGCTTCTAGAATTGGTTGAAGTGTATCAACAGTGATATAAACCAGGGTTTCTCAGGCTGTAGTCCACGGGTCCGTGAATGGATTATAGGGGGTGCTTGTACATAACCTAAACATTTGAATATTATGTTCACTAAAATTTTTACGCGGAAAGTTATAGATTTTTGCTTTTAAAGAAATATATTCTTTTTACAGATTATTTTTGTTTTTCGGTATGACTGTTTGTAAGCTGGATAATTTTTCTTTGTAATAAAATGTATTATTTGAGTGCAAAATTTTAATTATGCGTCTATGTATATATTTGTTTCTAAGAAGGGGTCCGTAGGCTTCACTGGACAATCAAAGGGGTCTGTGTGTGACGAAATGATCTTCGATCGTTATATTTTCCTGTGCCATACTTTTAACTTGTTTCTGTGTCCTTCCTTTTCCTTTTTCGCACCCACACCTTGGCACTGTTTTCGCTTTCATAGTTCAAGGTTTTCTTATCACATCTTGTTCTAATTTGTCACTCCTTTACTAATTACCTTGATCGCTTGTCCTAGCTTTGAAACAACATTGACTTCTGTTTGTGCAGAGCGAACTTGCCATATTGACTTTTTGCTTATCACTAGCTCCAGACGGAGTAGAGTCTACACTGAGCGACATTCCTATTGTTAACCCAGACTTTTTGTCTTGGAAGGTACACAAACCATGTTGTTCACAGGTTCTAGTATGAATGGACAGACGATACTGGGAGATAAGTTGTCAATTTGCACATGACATGTCGGAAGCTGTCAGTCACCTTCTCGCTAGACCTATCCTACGCTTCAAGGGTATTATTTCATAATGTGAATGTAGCTCGTAGTATTCTCTACCAAGTTTAATTATTACTAGTTTAACCAAACAACAGAATTATAACTGAGAAGTTAAGGAGTTCAATAACTGCAGGTATAAATTAAATCAATGCATTTTAATGTTTCTAATGTATAATAAAATGTTGCACTTTGAGTATATAAAATTTCACAAGAAAACTATTTACATCAATAAGACAATAATAGTTGCCCTATTCATCACACCAGTGGTGCAGGTGTCTTGATTTGTGTTTTTCCTCAATAGTTAACTTAACTTACGTGACAGGTTGATGTGGTTGACTCTTCACAGTCGATACACCTGGACATTGAAGACACTATGCTTATGCCAGGTAACTGTTGGCCCACTGTCAAAGTATGATAGGTGTCATAACTGACAGTACTAGTATCACACCCTACCACTATTCGTGCTGGATTTAATCTCAAGGCAGACACAGGCTCGTTTACCTTAAAGTACCACACGAACAATGGCTGACACAACATCATCAAGGCTTCACACAGCTCTTATCCCTTTATTGAGATAACAAACTGGCCAAACGTCGTCGTGAAACACACCATATATAATGCTACCACTGCAAAAACAGCGTACGATCAAAAAGCCTCACGGCCGAATGTGACCGCCACTCACCATTGTGGAAAACGAGGCAGGCTACAGTACTGAATAAGTATGAATTCACGTAAATACTTACTATGCAAGAAATAACTTACAGCTTGCACTACTATCAAGATATGGGAAGTAACTAGTTCTCCATAACACATATACCAGGACTTAAAATTTGTCACAAGATGGATTTTGGTGCGTCCTCTTTACGATTTCTTTTCACTTTGGCAGTATCAGTTACATTTTTGTACTGATTTTATTGCAATTTTTTTCGAGTCGCACCATTATCTTTCTGTTTGCTATGTATCGGAGACTTTGTTTGTTCAAACATCTGACACCCCTTGTTGGTGATAATACATCGCGTTTGCCAGGGTGCGGCAAAGCTTTGCTAAGATTAGGCCAGGATTCGCGACAGATAAGAGATTAATCGTCTGTACGACACATTCTGGACAGTCAGCATGACATAATTGTTTCCGGTACAACTTGTTACAAAGAGATTACTTTACATGAAAGTAATAATTTGTTACATCTTACACACATTGTCGTGTGAGGTTACCGATATGCCTGTGAGTTCGCCTGCCCGGCAATCGGATGTTTTCATACCATATATGTAAGAGATGACCTCTACATT
The DNA here is from genome assembly GCA_024509875.1 of Oreohelix idahoensis. Classification (NCBI taxonomy): domain Eukaryota; kingdom Metazoa; phylum Mollusca; class Gastropoda; order Stylommatophora; family Oreohelicidae; genus Oreohelix; species Oreohelix idahoensis. The sequence goes on along the minus strand of JAMPIV010005602.1, from coordinate 81,543 downwards.
ACGTTCAAAAGTTTTCCATGTCAGAAATATTTTGAAATCGCCCCCCCCCCCCCCCTTTCCACCCCAACACGCATGTTTGAAAATGATTGGAGAGTTTTCTTAGCTCCATAACAAACAAAGCGGAGGAAGACAGTGAATATAACCTGACGCTTCAGTCAGTCTAATTTACTGTGAGATTCATGCTTGCCAAAGACACCAGACTTGCCAGTAATTAGAATTCAGAATTTCCATTTATCAGACCGGACACCTTTTATTGGAGTATTCATCAGAACGTACAATTCAGCCCAGGAAATTGCTATCATTTTAATAAGGAAAGCCGGTCTGAGGAAATTGAAGGAAACACACGGAGTCAGAAAGGGAATTTAAGTTCAAATTAACGACCCCAAGTACAAGTGTAATAACGCATCTGCCAGTGCCTTTTCTTCATCTGAGCAAAAAGTCTGTGAGCCAGGATTGGCGTAAGTTGTCCTTTTACATTCTATATTTCTCATTACTAACATGTGAACTAACATATATATGTACGAGGGGCGTTCAGAAAGTAATGCACCACATCGTTTTTCTCAGCTAATAATGAAGATAGAAGCATGAAATTTTGCACACTTCAAATATGGCATGGGCCAATTGTGTGCACCAAATTGCACCGCAACCGGCCAAATAATACGGCTGCCCTAAACCGTTGAAATGGAGCGTGTTAGCAACTTGCGTTATAAACAGCGAATTGTGATAGAATTTCTCGTTGCAGAGAAGGAAACTGTTGTGAACATTCACAAGCGTCTATGTGATGTGTATGGAAGTTTTGCAGTCGACAGGAGTACAGTCAGTCGCTGGGTTCAGAGAATCAAAGAATCAGGAAGTGGAGATACGGAGCTGCTTGATCGGCCGCGCTGTGGACGTCCTGCCACAGCCACCAAACGCAAAAATGTTGAAATGCGCTGAGGGCACTATTCTTACTGATAGGCGAATCACTACTCAACAATTGGCCTTACAGCTGTCAGTCAGCATTGGTAGTGCAAATACGGTTATAAAAACTCGGATTTTCTAAGGTTTGCGCAAGATGGGTTCCTCGAAGTCTCACAAATGACCACCGATTGCAAAGGAAAGCAATTTCTTCTGAATTGTTGGAGCGTTTCAATGCTGATGGAGAGAACTTTTTGGCTAAGATCGTTACAGGTGACGAAACCTGGGCACATCATTTTGAACCTGAGACAAAAAGACAGTCAATGGAGTGGCATCATCCGCAATCACCACAAAGAAAGAAATTCGAGACAATTCCTTCAGCTGGAAAGGTCATGATCACTGTCTTTTGGGACATTGAAGGTGTGATTCTTGTGAACGTTATGCCAAGAGGAGAGACAACCAATTCGCAAGCTTACATTAAGACATTGAAAAAACTCAATCAACGCTTTCGCAGAGTTCGGCCGCACAAGAATCCAGCAGACCTGTTTCTCCTTCACGACAATGAGCGACCTCACACAAGTCTGGCAACACGGGAAGCAATCACAAAATTGGGTTGGACTGTACTACCCCATCCACCCTATAGTTCTGATTAGGCACCCTCTGATTTTCATATATTTGGTCCACTTAAAGATGCACTCCGTGGGACAAGGTTTGAAGATGATGGAGTGATTCATGCAGCGAAGAAATGGCTACATGATCAAGACAAAATCTGGTACGGGCTAGGAATACATGCACTTGTTTAGCGCTAGCATAAAGTCGTACAAGTTGATGGGGATTATGTTGAATAATACCGATGTTTACATGACATATCCATGTATATTGTGTATAAATTTCATGCTTTTTGAATAAACAGCTCCTGAGAAAAACGATGTGGTGCATTACTTTCTGAACGCCCCTCGTATATTGCCATGTGAGTTTTAATATGTGAAAATCGCTAGTGGATGTACAAGTCATTTGAGGCAAGCAACCTCAGCGTATAGACTGATGATTCATGAACCACCACTGCACGGGCTGGTGATTGCTTTATTGCTAGTTTCTTAAAGAGAACTAAAAGCAAAAGGTAATCCCAAGTTTCCTATGGAGCCGGGAGGGAAAGATGAAAGAAATGATGTACAGTTTAATTACAATACTTACGGTTTCAAACCAGTGTAAATGTCGATGTTAACATATTCACTTTAAAATTAATGGAAGTTTCAAACTTTTTAAATCAGTGCAAATTTTAAAGTAAACATATTCTATCTGTACTATTAACCTTTTCATTTAAATGTAATGTAAAGCTAAGGCTGTTCAATTTAAATTTAAAGAAAGTTTTATCCCGAGGGATTAAATTTAATTCTTATCGAGGGTAAATTCTGAGATAAATGGGATGGTAGAATAAAAGAAAGGGGACACATAAGTATTTGTCGGGAAACGCAATATTCAGGAGAGCGTTTCGTGTCTATTCTTTTACCATAGTTATTGGTAGTACCAGCAGAAAGTACTGTCTCTGGAACAAGAAGGGGACAGTGGCCTGAGCTTTAAGACGAAGGACCAACTTTGTAGACTCTCCTTGACATTTCTGGGAAACGAGCTACACCCGAAAACCTTGACCAGCGACGAGTGTGAGCAGTGTAAAGAGAACCAACCCATCAGCGGGAGCAGAAACTACATTAGCAGCGAGGTGCAAAATATACGCTGCCAAAGTGAAGTTTTTTCAACGACTCTGCTATCAATCAATGATAAAACTTTTCTTCTAAACTATTCTTCTTCTTCTTCTTCCTCGTTTGTCCTGAAAAGGACGTTGGTTGCGTTGTGTCCGTTTACAGCGAAGCTGCGGTACTTGCGCCTGTTGGCCGACACATCCGACTTCCGCACGGCATTTTTGGGACCGGGTTTGCCTTCCCTCTTCGATCCCTACTTCTCAGCTAGACTGCAGTGATGCAGCCTGTTTCCAGGACCACCACGTGGAGGTGGAGTAGGGTCTTGGTCAGCTCTGGTTCGCTGACCCTGACGCAGGCAGTCAAGCTATGGGTCGCTTACTGCATTCCTCACTTTTGATGCGTCTTGGGTCTCTTAAACTATTCAATTATTTTCAAACTGTTAAAACTTAAGCGATTACTAAAGTGTGTTATTTGTAATTTTACAAATTTACTTCGATTTAATCATTTTAAAGTTACTGCTTGTTTCTCTCAGTCAATTTACTACACACACTCTAAACAGAGCTATACCAGAATAATAAGAATTCCACTTAGTAAATCAGAAGCGGCCTGAGCCAATAACAGTAAGGAACCAGAAGTTAGAACAGACAGACACATTTACTTACCTAGGAAGCATAGTAACACCTGACGGCGGAACAAGCAAGGACATTAACAACAGAATGAATAAAGCGAGAACAGCCTTTGCTATTCTCAACAACATTTGGAAGTCTTCCCAGTACAGCACAAACACCAAATTAAGACTGTATGAGAGCTGCGTACTTTCTGTGCTTCTCTATGGTGCGGAATGTTGGAGAGTAACAGAGAAGGAAATGTCGAAACTGTCCTCCTTCCACACAATCTGCCTAAGGAAAATTCTCCGAATCTTTTGGCCAAACACCATCAGCAACCAAGAACTACTTATTCGGAGTAACCAGGAGGACATGCACACCATCATAGCTGGCAGACGCTGGAGTTGGGTTGGCCATGTCCTCAGAAGGGACCCTGATACCATCGCAAGAACAGCTATGCTATGGACCCCCGAGGGAAAGCGAAAGAAAGGCCGACCAAAAACAACTTGGCGGAGAACTGTGGAAGCTGAGATGCAAAGAATGAACCACAGTTGGGGCACTGTACGAAGGATGGCCGCCGACCGAGCAAAGTGGAAACAATTTGTTGCTGCCCTACAAGACGCCACCAGGCGTGATGGCCGCTGACTGCTTTGACGGTTGGCGGTTATGGATCAAGGAAGAAGAAGAAGAAGAAATCAGAAGCGGGGGCTTAACGAGCTAAAATAAATCATTGCTTAATTCTTCACAAAAGTTGTCGGCAGATTCTAGAATTAACGTGCTCAGCCAACGCAGCATTGTTTTCGCTTATCTGAATATCTTGTGAATACTCCCTTGAGATAGAAATGTCAGTACGCTTCTATTTACAGATCTGCCAAGAGTAATCTTGTGCGAAGGTAGACACCTTTGAAGCCCATATTAGATACTCTTGAGTTTTGGCCACTGTTGGACCACTACTGCAACGCAGGGGAGGCAATACCGTCACAACATTAATATCAAACGCTGTGCCACTAAGGAGACCAAACCACGGCAAAATACGCCCTATCTAGGCGGCAGAAAAAGCTCGAGTAACGCTAGACTGCCCTTTGCGCCAAAATTCGAGCTGATCACATGACCACACTCCATTTTAAAATTCCAGTTTGGCTACCGGAAGTAGAAGCATCATTACTCTATTTATATCTCTGCCAAGAGTAGTCTGGAGCGAAGGTTGATACTTTTGAATCCCCTCATCATTATACTCTAAGTGTGGCCATTGTTTGACCACTGCTGCAGAGCAGGGGAGACAACTACGCAACAATAGCTTTCATCGGACAATCATTGGGGTATACGGCACACACACAAACGTTGTGAGCTCCTGATCTAAACGAACAGGGAATGAAAGATATGGCATGGGCCATCACAGAACCACGTTTACACAAAAACTTTATTTGGTTGGAACTCTGATGAACATAACCACAAGGTGGTGAAATATGATGTTACTTCTTTAATGTCCTTATTAATTAAGCACATAAACTGCTTAATTTCCTTCTTTATGTCTTCAAATGGCAAACCTTTTCTGGCGTGGACAATCGTGTTTTTTCTTAGTTTTCTTGCCCCCATGTTTATGCAAACATTCTTAAATTCTTTATTTGACTTGTCCATGTTTATTGAAGTTTTTGTGGTAAAAAGTTTTTTACGGGATGGGGTAACCAGCCCCATGCCCAACCCTCCTTAGTCGCTTTTTACGACATGCCTGGTAGGGTACAGTGTTACTATTCTTTGCACCCCTTTCGGGCCCCGGTAACAAACATTACATAATATCTATATCATAGATATCTGGCTGTCTCATTTTAAACAGTACAGTATTTCAGTTTCATATTAAAGTGATTTACTTCGTTTTCATGGAAGACTTTATTTATTGTTTGGAGAAGGTATTGTTATAATAGCCAGTTTCAGTCTTCATTATAAATTTGTTTTCTCAAGTACTTGTACTCTGTGTCGGGACATCCTGTGAGCCAACATGGAAATACAATTGTGACGTCTTCTCACGTAACGAATATCCGTTTCGCAGTTTTTGTAGGGTTTTTTCCTTCTTTTCAGTGGAGCAACTGTACGTACCGGTTATTTGCAGTATATCTACTTAGCTTAGGATTTAAAAGTTGCTACCATAAGTGAAATGGGTTCATTTTCGATACAAGACAACAAGAGGCTGAGACGCTTGGGAGTCATGACCCAAGTGGGCCCACCCCCCTTAGAGTGTAAAGGAGTTATCGGGCCGAAACACTTGTCGGATGGGGGGATTTCTTCTGATGATCAGATTTCTTCCTGTTGTATCGCTCTGTAAAGAGTTTCCTATCATAGTTGCATGGTCAAACCAGTGACGATCGGGAAAAGACCGAGTGACTTCTGGAAAGACAGATGACACTGGGAAAGACTAGAAACCGGCTGACCGGGTTAGCACCCTGTAAGCTGTATTCAATTGCTACAGGACCCAAAAATGATAGATGTCACCAGGATTCACCGAAAGGGGGGGAGGATGATGAATCCACAGGCGCCTCATTGGAATCGACCAGACCCGTTACACGGACTTCGAGCTCTGAACAACGGCTGGAATTTCCATGTGCCTGTGGTAGGGAATTCTCTACTCAGAGAGGAAAGAAAATCCACAGAACGAAAAAGGGGTGTGGGAGGTCATCAGGGGGAGATCAGCAGCGCTCTGTCTCGACGGATAAGACGTTAGAAGAACGCAGCCAGGAGTCAATCCACAGTGCTGAGTACATTCAAGTTGATCTGCCAGATGATGATCTCACACACTTCTTGGACGGGAAGAGAGATGCAATCAAGTTTCCACCTGCCAGTGCAAAAGGGCTTTGGGAACAGCTGGACGAAGCCTTGGCAAAAGAGTTGGATAACAACCTGAAGCAGCTAACTTTGGAGAAGAAGCTGGAAATCTTCGGCGACATAATATATCTGCACTGTCGCAAAGTGTTCGGAGTGAGGGAGGCAAGGGACAGTAACCCACCACGAAAAAGTAGAAGACAAATTAAAATAGAAGAAATCAGGAAACAGAAGAAGCATGCCCGAAAACTGTTCAAGAACGCAGTTGCCACAGAGAAGGAAGGGTTACGACAAGTTTGGGAGCACCTGAAAGGCCAACATAATGCCCTTTGTAGAGCAGACAGGTTGTGCAGGAAGAAAAGGAAGACTCGAAGGGATAGGGAAAGATTCTTTAGGGAGCCCTTCAAGTTTGCCAAAGAACTGTTTGAGCAGCCACGATCGGGTACGCTAAACATCAGGAAAGAAGACCTGGAAGAACACCTTAGAATGACATATTCAGATGGTCGCAAAGATGAGCCGCTCAGCAGCATGGCAGGCCTTAAATGGCCGAGTAAGCCAGGAGCTGAATTTAACACCAAGCCCCCAACGGTGCAAGAGGTAGAAAGCTATGTCCAGAAAGCTCGGTGCAAGTCAGCTCCAGGTCCTAATGGTGTTCCATATGTGGTGTATAAGAGATGCCCTGAGGTGCTCAAACGACTGCTCCGTTTACTGAAGAATACGTGTGTTGAAGTATTATTTGTTGTAGTCCACCACAGGGTAGCAGTGGTGATTATTGTTCACCAGAAAATGTTGAAAGTAATATTGGCCACCCAGAAATGTAGAAGTAGAATTGGCCACAAAATGTTGGTGTAATATTTGGTAGTCACCAAGTGTGGTGGTAATATACTTCTGTAGACACCAGGGGATGTTGAAGGCTGTATGGAAGGGTGTCTCGTGTCTGGTAGGTTGTCTGATGTGTTGATGGTACATGAAGGTCCACACAGGACTACAGTACACAGGTCACAAGGACGTCACTTTGACTCACAACGAGGACAGTCAGTAATGGTAACAGCTGGTGACGTTTCATGCATTTATTCACGACACAAGACAGTAGACGTTCATCAGCATATACAAAGTCAGTACGATCTTGACGACATATAGCATAGCAATGGTGAATAATATAATTGGTATCCATACATCAGAAAACGACTGTAGATATAATCAGGTGCTGAAACCATCATCCTTTTCTACTACAGCCGAGATATATATATGTAGGGGAGTAAACCAACTCTCCCTTTCTGACCCCCAGCAAGACAGACATATCTTCTGGAGTACATCAGGCAATGTCCTCTAAATTCCTTTAATAGCAAAGGTGTCAAACCTTGACTGACGTGATACCGCCGGAGCACAGAGTTCAACCAACAGATAGCCCTTGGGGCATGCATCAACCCGATGCATAGAAGACAGGGTGATTCGTGAGCTGTAACTTCTTAAGGCAGTAGACTCTTTCCCGCCCAGTGGAGAAAGTTAGTAAGCAGCCTAGAAAATGTCAATCATAACAACTGGCGACAAATAATATCATGAAGAGCAATTACCTTTCTTCCGAAATAATCACCACAACTCACACGCCTCCAGGCGCTTAGAATCACAAAGGGGAAAATCATCTTTAGATAAACTAACAACTCGAGAGGACATCCATATTCCCCGACAAATGATCACGGACGCTGAAAATGCGTCTCACTCTGATTAGAACTCTTCTTCGACTCCTGGAACGGAAGTCTCTTCTCAAACAACCTTAAATTCGACACATGCACAGAAGTGCTTGACCCCTGAGTTCAACTCAAATGGGCCGATGTTGGACACATACCAAGCAAAGATACTTGACCAAAAACGAGCCTTATATGATCAGAGAATAAACCTCAACTCAGGTTACAAACATTCCAAGAACAGATGACATATTCTAGCCATATAAGGAAACAACCAGACATGGGTCTAATAATAAACCGACCAAGTTAAGACACAAGAGAAGGTAACAACAATTGTAAAATGTAACCTTCGCTAATCAAGAGTTATGCACCTTGGATTACAAAATTAAAGTGTACAATCAAGACAGGTAAATACATATATTGCCTCAGAAAAATCTGTGCGTAACAGAGTGGAAAACCCAGCTCGCAAGCAAGGAATGGATAAAGGCGAACGGAGTCTACATCCCGAATGAACGAAATTCCACAGACATCAGTCAATTCAGGCCAATCTCACTACTCAGTGTGAAGGGGAAGATATTCTTCTCAGTGATGGCGAAAAGACTCACCACATACCTCCTGGCAAATGGGTACATTGACACTACCATTCAGAAAGGAGGTATCCCAGGTACACCAGGATGTCTAGAGCATGTCACAATGATCTGGGAAGCAATCCAAAAGGCAAAGTCTGACAGAACAAACCTCCATGTAATCTGGTTCGATCTAGCGAATGCTTATGGATCCGTTCCACACCAGATGTTGGGGCAGGCCCTAGAAATGTATCATGTTCCACAAGAGATTGCAGCAATGCTGGAGCTGTATTTCGCAGGGTTTTCTGTCAGATTTTCAACCAGAGAGTACACAACGAAGTGGATTGACCTTGAAGTTGGAATTGCGATGCGATGTACCATCTCTCCGATACTATTCGTGATGGCTATGCAGGTAATCCTCAATGCGGCTAAAGGAATGGCTATAGGTCCAAAGCTCAGTGGAATGTGTCACATGCCACCGCTCAAAGCATTCATGGATGACACAACAATTCTGACATCAGATGAACATCAGGCCCGGAGGATGTTAGCACGCCTGGATGAACTAGTCAGCTGGTGCAGAATGAGCTTCAAACCCAAGAAGTCGAGAAGCCTATCAGTCAGGAAAGGGAAGATAGCAGAGATCATATCCATGGTTTCCAGCCAAAGAATCCCTACTGTCATTGAGGAACCTGTTAAAAGTCTTGGCAGGGTGTACGATGCCTCATTAAAAGACTCGAAGGCAGTGCAACAGACAATAGAAATGGCAGACAGAGGACTACACATCATAGACCAAAGCAGACTCCTGGGAAAGTTCAAACTGTGGTGCCTCCAGTTCATGTTGATACCGAAGTTGCTGTGACCACTGCTTATATATGAAATAAGCACAAGTACAGTGCAAGCTATAGAGCAGAAGGTCAACAAGTTCATGAGAAAATGGCTAGGGGTACCACCAGGTCTGTCAGATGTAGCACTGTACTGCAAAAAGTCAAAACTTCTGCTTCCCTTCAAGTCAGTTGTTGAAGAGTACAAAGTTGGAAAGGCAAGGCTTGCAATGATACTACGCGAGTCAGCTGATGACGTGGTTAAGTCCATTCAGCCCACACTGAAAACGGGAAGGAAGTGGAGAGTGGAAGAAGCTGTTGATGCTGCCCAAGAAACACTCAAACTGAAAGATGTATCGGATACACACAAACGAATAGACGGGGATTTGGTCATGGAGACATCCGCTGGTGGTCCAAGGCATCAAGCAGGGAGCGCAGAGACATGGTAGTTCAGGAGATACGAGGAGCTGAGAATGATAAGAGGTTGCAAAAAGCAGTGCAGTAGGTCCAACAAGGCCAATGGACTACATGGGAATGATATATGGCATATGGCACCTCTTAGACTCAGCTTCGTTGTTAGATCAATGTATGACCTGCTGCCGTCGGCCACCAACCTTGTGAAATGGGGAAAGTCGGATGATGAGCAGTGCCCCCTGTGCCAGGGGAGGCAGACACTTGAACACGTGCTCTCAGCGTGTAAGGTGTCATTAGGGCAAGGGCGATACACTTGGCGCCATAACAAAGTGCTAAATGAGCTTGCTGTGACAATAGATCTGGCAAGGATGAAGGCGAATAGCAAACCCAGGCCGAGCACCGCAAATACCGTAAAATCTCGCGTATAATACGCACAATTTTTACTCATTTTTGCCCGCTAAAACTCGGGTGCGTATTATACGCGAGTACTAAAAAATACGTAATTTTCGATATCGAAAGTAACCTACATTGGAAAGTCTGTCAAGTTTTTGTCACAATTTGAGAGTGAAAATGGCGCAAAATTGAATGTGCCATGTGTTTTCTTATGTGTCAGACATTGTTGCAAAACGCATTTCGCACTCTTGGTCTTCAATCTGTTTTGATATTAAGCTTGGTTGTGAAGTTTGTCATTTGATTATTTTGAGCCCTAAAAATGAATTCGAGAAAATGTTGTACAGCAGCAGAAAAGCTCTTAGTGGTAAAATATGCAGAATCTAACGGCAATCGGGCAGCAAGTCGACATTTTTCCATTAACGAGTGCAACATTCGATTATGACGAAAAAACAAAGAGGCGCTGCAAGTGTTGCCTAGTAAGAAAAAGGCGAATCGTGGGTCACCACCAGATCTTCCAGACCTAGAAAAAAAACATTATTGGAGTGGGTAGTGGATAGAAGGCAACAAGGCATCGGTGTTTCATGCATTGAAATCCGACTTAAAGCTCTGGAACTTAAAAAATCTCGTACAGGCACAACAGCATTTAAAGCGTCATATGGATGGGCAGTTCGTTTTATGAAGCGACATGGTCTTTCAGTTCGTCGAAGAATTACTATCGCGCAGCATCTTCCATCTTCTTTCAGTTTTTTAACAAATGTTTCATAAAATAAAATCTTGAAAAATTATGGTGCGTATTATACACGAATTTCCATTTTACCAGAAAATTTTGGGCTAAATCAAGCATGCGTATTATACACGAGTGCGTATTATACGCGAGATTTTACGGTACATACTTTCTGAGGGCAGGAAAGGCAGCACACCCCAAACCGAGTAAACCTGGTAGCAGTTTAACATCTCTTCTTGACTGTGCAAACGACTGGGAGATGGCGGTAGACCTACCTGGACGAGGGGCATATCCAGAGAGTATCAGAAAATCGCGAAGACGGCCGGATATAGTGCTTCATTCTTCAGCAACGCTTCAGGTCATACTGATTGAACTGACCGTGCCATTTGAATCCAGATTAGACGAGCAACATTCATTCAAAGCGGCCAAGTATAGCGATCTGGCCGTGGATCTGAGACACGATGGGTTCACTGCAAGGGTCATGGCTGTTGAAGTGGGTGCAAGAGGGCTTGTGGCTGCATCAGTGTATGATTTATTGAAACTGTTGGGGCTGAGGGGACAGTCGAGAACAAGGGCACTGAAGAGGCTTAGTGAAACTGCTGAAAAGGCATCAGGCTGGCTGTGGAACAACCGCAATGGGCAATGGAAATCGTGACAATAAACGCTGCGGTACAGAAAACACCAAATTTTTTTAAGTCCACAATACGCTGAGTTTTTTGGTGTACTAGAGAAAGGGCTGTGACTCAGGGGCAACAGGCGGTGTATATTATAAGGGGTGTCAGGAACAGAATTTCGGTGGCTCGCGCGCAGTGGCTAGACTCGTCGGCTTCGCGCTGGTGTCTCAGTGTGTGTCCGTAGTTGTGATGTGCGACGGAACGAACGGAATAATTTGTCTTCTCTTTGTTACTTTCACAATTGTGATGTGCGACGGAACGAACGGAATAATTTGTCTTCTCTTTGTTACTTTCACAATTGCCTCCACGGCTGGCGGAGTTGTGGATTTAAAAGTTGCTACCATAAGTGAAATGGGTTCATTTTCGATACAAGACAACAGGAGGCTGAGACGCTTGGGAGTCATGACCCAAGTGGGCCCGCCTCCCTTAGAGTGTAAAGGAGTAATCGGGCCGAAACACTTGTCGGACGGGGGGATTTCTTCTGATGATCAGATTGCTTCCTGTTGTATCGCTCTGTAAAAAGTTTCCTATCATAGCTAGTGTTTACCCTCCTTCGTGTTTGTCTAACGGCGAGGGTGAACGAAAGTTGTTAATGTTTGTCTTAACTAGGAAAAAGGACGCAGAAATTGCCCGCTTTACGACCAGTTTTGTCTTCAGGGACAAGCCTCACGGAAGCAGTTGAGAAAAAAAATGAGAACTAATCCAAATGCGTTAAAAAAAATTATACACATGAAACAGGACGTCAGTGGATATGTATTTTGGATTATTATCAGTGGCGGTTCCAGGGGGTTGTCATTGGGGTGCTGCACTGTTCATTCATTTAAAATACTATACATAACACTCACAAATTGTGACCACCATGTCAAATATCAACCCAGACACAAATGTGTCTAACCTATTTAAAAGTCAAGTCCATTTTTCTGTCTTTCTTTGTTACAAAAACTTCAATAACTCTGTCATTGAAATCACTGCAGGAATCAATCATTTTACTCTCGATGCTTAGCATGGCTAATGCTGAAAGGCGGTTTTCAGATATGGTGCTCCGTAGGAAAGTTTTTATTCTTTTCAGTGTAGAAAAACATCTCTCTGGTTCTACTGACGTCATAGGGGTTGTGAGTATGATTTTCACAAGACAATTTACTTCAGCAAGAGAATTTTGTAGTCCACTTTTTAAAATTATTTCATGAATTTTGAAAGGCCCAGAAAAGTGATGAAACTCTTCCATTTCATAACGTATAGCTCGGTCCGAAGTCTCTTTTTATTCAACATCGCGTATGCCGCTACAGTTTCATTTGAGCTATTAGCTTGGTATAGCCATCTTTCAGAATAAAAATCAGTTGTAGTAAAACGTATTCTGACAGACCTTGAGCATTCCGTGAAATAGGGTTGGTAAATCCCCAAATCTTTCGTGCACCTGACCCTCGTGCTCATAACGAAAAACAAGAACTTGTTGTGTCGTTGCTTCAACATCTGTTGTGTCGTTGCTTCAACATCTGTTGTGTCGTCCGTCATGTGACAGCGGTAACAATCTATCCAGGTAATATGCCAAATCTTCACACCATGCAGACCTTTCGTCACAGGTGGTACATATTTTCTTCTGAGTTTATTGTCATTGTATTGCCTAGTGATCGTAGTGTTTACTGGTTTACTTATATATCTTGTGGGTGGTAACTGGCGACTGCCAGAGGTGGAGTTACCCAAATGAATGTTGGTTCAAGACCAGGTCCTTACTACTCACGTAAGTTGTCAGTGATCATTTGTATCTTCCTAGTGTTTACATGAGTAAGTAACAGCAATAAGTCATGGAAAACAGTTTATTAGTAGACTAAAAGGCAATGTTCATACACGACTCAATAACCTGGCTATCAGCGGCCAGAACGCCTGTGGGTTACATGAAGCGTGAGATCTCTGCAAAAGGACATCAACATAACAACATGTCTGCTTGACCCTGCTAAAAATGTCGATAGGCTTTTGCCTTGGGTCGCAATATACATTTCATAGCAGACTAATCGTTCTAATAGAAAAAAATGGTTGTTATACAAACCGGGTGAACACATCCCACAAAACTAGAAAAACAGTCTCCTCAAATAACATACTGGTGAAAAACATTGAAACTTTCAGTGGTCAGGCATTTCCTTGACCAAAGGTTAACTACACAACCTTTAAAAACCCGGCCTGCACAAAGGCTGAAACACGTCTACCTCACTTAACAGTGAACCCCATGACTGAACTGTGTTCTGACCGCGGTAGTCAAAAATAGCTATCGACGATCTCATTGGTCACGCTCGACCAGTGATGTCTTGTTAGCAACCAATCTTGCTCAAGTTCTTTTACTACTGTTACAAATACAGTTAACGTGTTATCTTACGTTAATTAAAGCCATCCGGTGACATACGTCCCAGGGCTACAAAAATGTATCCTAACGGGAGACATTTTAATTCTATCAAAACCCAAAAAACTATATACATAGCAAACTCAAATATAACCAAAAACATAAAACAAAATATCATGTCAAAACAATCATATCAGTATAAATACAGCATAGACCTATACAAAATCAATGGGTCTAATAACAAAAACATTTAATGAAAGGATAATGTAGGACAGCATGTCAGGACAGTGGATATAGGTTGGGGAGCAGGAAAAGCCTGTAATGGAATAGCTCCAGGGATATCGTAGTTCTTATCAACAGAAATCTCCATAAGTGCGATGCATGTATCCTAGAAATATGACAAAGGATAATAGCGAATAAACAACTTAATAGTAGAGTCCATATGAAATGTCTGAAGGGAAAAGTGACGACAACTGGTTGAACTCTATAGCTCTGAATAGACGTCGAACTGGACAATATTCTACGATACAATGTACATGAGTTTGTATAGAATCATTCATAAAAAACAGCAGTTAAACATCAAAATGTTTTACCAATATGATACAATGGCTGACATATCATAAAAAAATCAACAGTATTAGTAATACCATCAACAGCATTGCAACGCAAAAGTAACTGCATAATGGGTGTGTGCGTGGTTAATTGCAATAGCATAAGTGACGATGTCGTGTGTTACAAGGGGTGCGAGCGAGAAGTGGCAACATATGATATGTGAGATGGAAAAAGCGTAGGAATGTCATGTATCCAATATAATGCAAACGTATTATCAATAACCATTAAAGGAATGTGCACTAGTACCAAAAGCATCGTGCAATGATAAAACATTGTGAACCTTGAGCAATGCTCTACATAATGTATGTGGGAATATAGATGATATCTGTGTGAAGAGGATCTGAAGGTCCGTGTAAGGTAATAGTGTAAGTGGTAAATGATGTGTATATAATGAGTCTATGTGGCATTCAAAAGTAGTGATAGTGGGACATGAAAAGAAATACATCTCTGTTCTTATCCATAATACATAACACATAGAAAAAAATAATGTCGCACAAACATATCAGTACACTGAGAAGCATCATGCAACTCAAAAAACAAAATCCCAAAAACATTTTTACAAGTTATGTAATAATACCTGCTACAAATTAATATGTAACCGATTTGACTTAACAGCCGTACAAGTGTTGTTTACAATTATGAGGCTGGCGTTACAAAATGATAGATGAGCTGTTGATTTGCAGCTATAGTCCACACTTGTAAAGTGAGACTATTAATATTCACCTCTGTGAACGTTCCAAAATAAAAAAGTTGGAGAACCTGTCCTACAAAAGGAACGATAGCTATGCGCTATCTATGTACATTACATAGATCCTGAAATCTAGTTTGCAATACGGTGAGAGTCTGTCGTAACCGTATTAACTCTCTATGTGACATGGCCCAAAAAAAATAAATCAACGTAAGGAATAATATACAATCTCCTATAAAAGTGCATAGTCGCAGTAATATAGTATTCAATCTTAACAAAAGAATGCAATATGTCTTGGAACTATGTTCGTAATGGTTCCAGGGAGGCGACTACAGTAATAGTCCATGTGGAAGAGGCGTCGGAGACATTTTTGACTTTCTCCAATAATGTTGCATCTCTCCACAGTAGTCGGATATACGTCTGAGTGCGGACGACTATCTCAAACTGCAAAGCTAAGGGAAGAAAGGGACCAACCATTGTCAACCTGTAATAGAAAAAAAATGTATTGCATTAAGTTAGTGCTTGGCAAGCAATATTTGTGCCAGTTCAAAAACGGCAATTTCCTTCGATGACAGGCGCTGATCGTACGTGTGTCCTTTAGGATGGGAAGCAGTTGCTGTGAAATGAGCAACGGGACGACTAGCAGTACATGGTTCAGTACTGTCTTGACGGTTGGAATGCATAGAACGACGCTTCTTGCGAATCTGTACACGAACATGTTCATGTGAGGGACGAATCAACTTTGCTAAAGGGACGGAGTCGTCAGACGATGACGAATAGTGGCGTTTAATGGCTGTTCTGGAATGTGTTTCCATGGGAACAATATAGGAATCATCATCAGAGGCTACAAGATGTGTTGTCCGGTTAGGCGTAATGTCTTGCCATGAGTTTTCGATGATGGTTGCCGAAGAATCCGAATGGACAGTTGACGAATGTGGTGGATCAGTAACTGTGGATGGCATCAAACCAGAGTGTTCAACATTTGGAGGTGTATCCTCTGTTCGTGGTTCATTGTCATGGAGTAAACGGTCGTTGCGGTGTTGGATCCGTTGTCGGAGCTCTTGTAAAGGAATGTCATCCTCTTCAGATGAATTATCTCGTTCGCGTCGATATCGTTCTATCGTATCTCTGACTAACGTGGGGGCAGTTGGTTGTGGTGACATGTCATCAATGCTAGAGGCAAGTGAGGTGGAGGACGAATAATGGCAAAGGGTGGATTTCCTGATAGGTCGTGAGGAGCGAAGGTGTGGAATTTCAACAGGTCGGTGATCATCTAATTTCATTTGAGAAACGTGAGCTTTCATAGTAACATTCTGTCTCTCATGCCATAGGATATAATCTGTAGGAGCAATCTGTTCGAAGACTTTGTAACCATTATCAAGCTTTTCTGCTGCTAACCAATCATCAACAGTCCTATACGTTTTCTTCTTGATTACACTTCTGTTTTCGTTCTTTTTCGCTTTTTCTCGCTCTTGGTATGTGTTTTGTGCGGGTGGGGTTGACCGACTAGATGATATCTTGTGTTTTGCATGCATCGCTGTCGTTGTGGCAATCTGACTGCTTAGTAGGTGTCTATGCTCTACGCTGGGAGTATTTACCTGGGATACACACTTGTCGCTTTGCTCTGGTACTTCTGTTTGTGTGCCGGTGTGTTTCTTTGTTTCTGTCTGGGTAGCAACACTGACCATGTCTCTCTGTATGTTGTGATGTTTTCTAATCTGACTTCTCCATGATCTATGCCTATCAATGTCACATTCTGTGGTGACTCTTGGTTGGTAGGATCTGTTCTTGCTGTTCTCATATGATCTTACTTGGTTCACGTCTATCTTCCAGCCGTTCTCAGTTCTTATTCGACATCTTTGGTGGTTGTCTGTGTTGATGCTATTTATTTCAAATACCTTTCCTTTCTTAATTTCTGCCAGAAAATTCCTGACAGATATCCTATGTTGCCTTCTGTTGAGGCTACTCCAATCTGAGCCTGATCTATGGTTGCTATTGAAACTTGGGAGTGTTCTGTCATACGTGTGTTGTCCGTTGTTTAAGCAACTTCCACAATTGTAACATGTAATTTGATTAACATGGTGAACTGGTGCAGGATGCGAATTCACTGGGGTAGTGTGTCGGTTGTGTCGCTTGTCGTCGTACCTGTGAAATGAGTCATTTTGGCGTACATTGTGTGAATAAGATGAGCGTTGCTGATCGTTGAAGGTTGCATTGTCTCTCCGCCATGTTTGTTGTTGCCGTCCGTTTTCCAAGCAACTTCCCGAATGGTGTACTGTGGCACACTTTCTGTGATATGGTTTGTAGTTATTTTTCTCGTTCACGCTTCTTCTCATACGCACATATGAGGCACTTTGAAGGTTCATGATAATTACAGGATACAAAGTACGATCACAATGACAAGAGCGTGAGCTGGTCACGAGCACCAAATAAACTAATGTGACAGCGGTAACAATCTATCCAGGTGATATGCCAAATCTTCGCACCGTGTAGACCTTTCGTCACAGGTGGTACATATTTCTTCTGAGTTTATTGTCATTGTATTGCCTAGTGATCGTAGTGTTTACTGTTATATATCTTGTGGGTGGTAACTGGCGACTGCCAGAGGTGGAGTTACCCAAATGAATGTTGGTTCAAGACCAGGTCCTTACTACTCACGTAAGTTGTCAGTGATCATTTGTATCTTCCTAGTGCTTCCATACATGAGTAAGTAACAGCAATAAGTCATGGAAAACAGTTTATTAGTAGACTAAAAGGCAATGTTCATACACGACTCAATAACCTGGCTATCAGCGGCCAGAACGCCTGTGGGTTACATGAAGCGTGAGATCTCTGCAAAAGGACATCAACATAACAATATGTCTGCTTGACCCTGCTAAAAATGTCGATAGGCTTTTGCCTTGGGTCGCAATATACATTTCATAGCAGACTAATCGTTCTAATAGAAAAAATGGTTGTTATACAAACCGGGTGAACACATCCCACAAAACTAGAAAAACAGTCTCCTCAAATAACATACTGGTGAAAAACATTGAAACTTTCAGTGGTCAGGCATTTCCTTGACCAAAGGTTAACCACACAACCTTTAAAAACCCGGCCCGCACAAAGGCTGAAACACGTCTACCTCACTTAACAGTGAACCCCGTGACTGAACTGTGTTCTGACCGCGGTAGTCAAAAATAGCTATCGACGATCTCCAAAGTCTAGTAATCCTCTAAAGACGCCCTGATTAGCAGACTCCAAACTTTCATCATGACCACGTAGTGGACGTTCAAATTTCCCACAAAACTTTATGCAGTCAATTATTTTTAAAAGAATGTTTCTGTTTCCTTTCACCTCTTCATTGTGTTTATTAATATTTAATTTGTATGCCTCGCTTAACTGTGAAGAAATATCCACTGTCCCCAGCATCCCCAATGCTACAACGTATCTAACGTGGACTGTGCTATTTTCGTGTTTCTGAAACTTGCTTTGCAAATGTATCAGATCCGTTACGCCATGTAGTATCACCGTTGAAAAGTAAACAAGGAAAACAAAATAATGCATTCTTTACATTACAGCCACACAACCAGTCATGATGTTCATAAATTTCTCAGTTAAATTTTTTCTGGTATGTACTGTTCCTGCTAGTCGAGGTCTGGATAATTTTTAGATTCGGAAGAGGCCGAACTAGTGTTTTTGCACGGCATTTTTCAGCCAACGACAATCGCGAAAAAACAATTTCTTGTAAATATGTAACAGTTACTTCACTCATTTCTATAATAATTCAGCACACAAGAAAATATCAGCATTAAATTAATCTCAAAACAATGCAACTGACCAACGTTTTGCGGTATTGTGGTGAACGCGCCCGTTTTATTTTTAAATTACTGAAGAAAAAAAAAAAGATATCCCGTTCAACCTCTGATGGGTTATAATTATGATACATATTGTTTTCAATTCCAAATAATATGAACAACTGCCGACATGAGAAAGTGGCGTCACATCCATCAAATCAATGTAAATAGGGACAATCACAATTATGCTTATACGTTAAATAAATAGAAAAAAAAACACCAAGAATAAACTCTGAACAAGAACAATATTAAAGTGGAGGGGTGAAAAGGCCTGGTGGTTCTAGTTATATAACGGACTTTAACAGATATTTAATTGACTTTCATCTGTTAAAAGTCATATGCATTGTAAGAACAGCATCAGACCTTCACATTCCCAGCCACTATATATTAACATTTGTTCGTGTTAAATATTGTTTGACTATATTATACAGTTCCCTAGGTCTGTCTATTCTCAACACCTCTTCTATATTTATAGGTAAGTTGGATGCTTGCAAATAATCTAATATTGGTATTCTCATTTGTTCATACCTCCTACACCTTAACAAGAAATGTTCTATATTATTGTCTTGAAGACATCCTGCACAGTAAGGTTCTTCTATTCTGAAATAGCCTTTTCCCAGCTGTAGTCTGAGAAGTTTCTTATTACTGGGAATTTTCAATTCCCTAGATATCTGACATTTTCTTATTGGAGCGTTGAACATCTTATATGCATGTCTTCCTTTCAGATTTTTATCCCACTCTGCTTTCCATTCATCTGTTATTAAATCTTTAATTAAGCTCTTAATCTCTGATTTACTCATCCCTACATTTATTAGATTATTATCAGACCTACCTTTCTTGGTGTCGTAAATTTATTTGAGAGGAAGAGTCTTGGAAATAGTGGTCCTGTTTAGAGTGGAGAATGATGGAAAAGGCTATGTGATAGTAAGGGTTTTAGAAGTAAATAGTTGATTCACAGAGTGCTGGAAGAGTAAGGACAGACTGTTTTACGACAATTTGCCTCCCAATTCTACTCCAAAAAACTCTTCTGGACAAACAATTTGCCAGTTTCCAGACTCACAACTGCACTCACACCGATTTGGTGCTTCAGACACACAGACTCAAGTGAATACAAACTACGATAACGAATATGGCAAAGTTTGGGTTTGGGCCTGCCAACACAAATGCTAAAAGTTTTATTCCTTTTATTTAGCATTTTAAAAAATCAAGTCACAAACAATTATCAATTTACATGCAGAAATCGAAGTTTCAAAATACAAAAAAAAAAAAAATAAAATAAGGAGGGTGGGGGTTTGTTGAAGAGTAGTGTTCAATATGCCCTTCCCTCTTGTACAGAAAAATGGAAAAAGGAACCCGGTCCAAATGACAGGTAGTTAACAGAAGTAGATAAGTTAACCCAACAGTCAATTAATCTATCCTGAAAAGAGGGATTAGGAAACTAGTCCTATTATCTTTAACTGTTTTCCCTTCTACTAAGCAGACTAGGAAGGGGAAATAACAGAGGTTAAGAAATCCCACTTATAAAGTGAACCATGTAAGGAATAATTAACAAAGTGTCTACCAGGTACAGCAATTAAAATAGTTGCACATAAATCTCCTTTTAATCATGCACGCACGTGCTGGCCAACACACAAACTCACACACAGACTTACGATCTTGGAAGCAGGCAATCCATAGAATTATACAAAAAAAAACTCATCAATTAACACTTGACATATTGAGAGTGTCTGTTACTTCAATGTCCGGCCTCAGATTTAGCAAGGTTTGGCTGGTAGCAAATATTCCCGCTTATCGCCGGTCGTGAAGACTAAATGTTCTTGTGGTTTTTTCTGATATAAAAAGAGTCTATGGGATGGCACCGTCGCAGTTAGATACTGGTGAGAATGGGGTGTGGCTTCTTAGATTTCACCGCTGGTGGTGAACCTTCTTCTTTAAAACAACCGAGGTGACTACGACTGTCCAGTGAGGTAGGTTTTTAAATCCCGTGAGGAAAAACTAGGTACCGTCACAGTTCAGGTAAATATGTACTCTCTCTCTCTCTCTCTCTCTCTCTCTCTCTCTCTGTAGCAGTAATTTTAATTTTAAAAAACTCTGGCGATTGTTCTTCTTCCAGTTACAACTGAATATACTTGGTGAGGTGTTTAAATTTGTCAATGGGGGTGCTTTCTTTCTATTAATTTAGATAGCTGGATCCCAAACATAGGATCGCCTCAAAGATTTAAAATTTAATACACAGTCTCATCAGATTCTGGAAGGGGGTTTAAGAACCGAGTCTGGGGACTCTTTACCAGGTTGTACTTCTTCTTGCTGGGATCGCTAAGGTAACGATCACTCTAGATAAAAGATAGAGAACATGTAATTCATACCGAAAATCAAGTATCCTTTCCAAAGCGCGATAAATTTACAGTTAACTATTTATACACTCGCGTCTATAATTTTTTTATATAATTCAGGAAGAACTCCACGCGAATTTAATAGTTAAAACATACGTAAACACTAGAACTAAACTCAATTAAATTTAGTTATAAATTCCCTCGCGTCTTTAAATGTTACTTTAAGCATTTAAGTATCTATCATCTTGGGAAATAATATAATAGATATTTCATTACCTATTCCACTGGAACTATTTGAGATACGTTTAATTTAATAGCACAAAATCCAGTGAAATAAAATGAATGAATGAACTAGACCACTGATCACTTTAAAACAAATATATTATACCGTTTAGCACAGAATAGAATTCACTGCAAATAAGATGAGTATCCAGAGTGAATCTAACAGGATTTCACTATGCTAGTGCTTCTGTCAAGGTCTGGCGAAACGAGTGATAAAGTTGCATTCTTCAGGGTCTGTATATATCTAAATGGAATTCAAGATGAGTGGGACCTGTTAGATTCTAGCGCCTCTTTAGAACCCAGGAAAAGTCGAGGTTTCTAGCCGTCGTGTTAACCGCGATTGCCCCCTGGCTTCTGATCTCCGTCTCTCCTGTTTCTCAGTCTTTCGGGCAAGTCTGCCGGTTGCCACAGAAGTGCGAGGTCTGCAAGAAGCTTTCTTCGTCTACTCTGGTTCGCACTGCCGTGTCATCTTCCTGCGAGACGTTGCTCTGTTCGCTGCCTCCGCTTTCTTCGGACCGCTCTGGTCCATCTTGCGAGCGGTTCAGTGTTCGCACGGAGATGAGAAATTCCTGCGAGAAACTAGCTTCTCTGTTCTGGGGATCGTCTCAGTGTCTTTAGATCTCATGCCGCATACTTAATGAGCCCCGGTGGAATCGGTTCGCTCTGGCGAAACAACAAAGTTACAACAAATGTTCAGGGGTTCTAATGTTATGAAAAGCTAAAAGTCCCTTTAATCATCCATCAAATCAGGGAAAATTCACTTGTCGAACTAGACGTACGTCACAATCGTCCCCACTTTTAGACATGAAACCATTTTTCATGTTTCATTTTTTGACAATGGAGGTGACCTAATTGGTGACTGTAGGATGAGTGGTATCTTCAGTTTACTCTTCTTCCTCTGTAGACCAGTTTCTACTCAGGAAATCAGCCCCAACATTATGTTTTCCCGGAATGTATTCCACTTTATAGGAATAAACACTCAATAACAAGGCCCAACGCATTATCCTTGCGTTGAATTCCTTATTGGCACCCAGGAAAGCTAATGGAGCATGGTCTGTTTGCACCGTGAAAGAAGTACCATACAGAAACTCATGATGGCGTCTGATGCCATGAATCAGAGCGAGACATTCTCTTTCAACGACACTGTAGTTGCGTTCAGCCTTGTTCAGTTTCCGACTGCCGTAAGCTACTGGGAATAGCATATTCGGGTCACTGTCCTCGGCTTGAAGCAATGTTGACCCGATGCCCTGACCTGACGCGTCGACTTTCAGTACGAAAGGTTTCTTGAGGTCAGATAACCTCAGAATGGGGTATGCCGACAACTGTCCTTTCAACGTGTTGTAAACGTGTTCGCATTGTTGATCCCAAATGACCTTATCAGGACGCCCTTTCTTTGTGAGGTCAGTCAGAGGTGCTGTGAGTCCGTTGAAGTTCTGGATGTATTTCTGGTAATATGCACATAGTGATAAGAAGGGACGTACGTCTTTCTTTGTTCGGGGTCTTTTTGCTGCCGCTATTTTCTCCACGTTCTTCTTAATAGGCCAACTACAGCCGTGAGAAATAGTATGCCCCAGGAAGTCCAGCTTTTCAAACCCGATGAGACATTTGCTAGGTCTGGCTGTGAGACCAGTTTCCTGTAGTCTCCTGAGGAGCATAGCAACCGTAGCAATATGTTCTTCGTAGGTTTCCGATGCAATTAAGATGTCATCCATGAAATTATGGATGTGGGGACTTTGCAAAGGTTCTAAAAGCTTTCTCATCATCCTGGTAAACACTCCTGGTGCGTTATGCAATCCGAACGGCATCACATTAAATGTGTAATGTCCTTCACTAGTGCTGAAAGCTAACAAAGGTTTAACTTCCTCCTTGACTGGTATTTGATAATAATCTTTACTCAGGTCAATTTTGGAGAAAATTGTTGCTTTGCTGAGCTTAGTGAACAACTCAGAAACGGTTTGGAGAGGTTCGGGCTGATATTCCGTTACCGCGTTTAGCAGCCGGTAATCTATACACAGCCGAACTTCCTTATTGGGCATCTGTAACAGCACTACACTCGAACTATAAGGAGATGTCGAGTCACTGATAATTCCTGCTTGCCGCAGCTTGTCTATCTCTCCGCGAAGTGCATCAGCTTTAGCATACGGGATGGGGTAAACTGGTACGAACAGGGGTCTCGTTTGTTAATTTCATGTCAAATTCGATGAGATTTGTTCGACCAGGTGCATCCGTTAAGACTGCACTGTACTGCTTCAGTAGCGCCCTGGTTTCTGTTTGTTGTTCTACTGAGAGATTGTCGCCGAACTTGACATCTTTAAAGGATTCTGTGGGTTGCAATGGATACTCCATGCAACCATCATCATCATCCTCGTCTTCCGTTGCTATGGCGACAGCCAGGAGATGCTCGGAGGATGGCACTGGTCTTTCCAGATATTTCTTAAGCAGATTTATGTGGAAGACCTTCTCCTTTCCTTTAATGGAAATCGTGTAATTAGTACGTGAGATCTTTTTAAGGACGATAAACGGCCCTTGCCATCCGATGCGAAGTTTATTGCTTCCGGTTGGAAGTAGCAGTAAAACTTTCTCCCCAGGTTGTAGTTCTCTCTCTTTTGCAGCGTTGTTGTATCTTTTAGTATGTTTAGTGCGGGCTTTCTTAAGGTTGGTCGTAGCTAGATCCCATCATAGCTTTAACCTATCCTTGAGCTCAGATACTTACTTGCTTGCAGAGACGACTGTCTCGTCAGCCTTTTGGTCTGTCAGGGACCGAAGTAAGGGTTCTAGTGGCCCATTAATAGGTCTGCCAAATAAAAGTGTAGCAGGCGGGAATCCCGTAGACGCTTCGGGTACCTCTCTGTAGGCGAATAAGGCAGCAGATATATATATATAGGTCCCAGTCTTCCGGTTTCTCCTGACCCAGCTTACGTAACATCATGGTGAGGCTGCCATTAAAACGTTCCACGAGCCCATTTCCGGCCGGATGGTAGGGACTTGTGTGGATATGTTTGGCCCTCAAGATCTTAAAGATCTCCTCCATTAACAGGCTACGGAATTGGGATCCATTGTCCGTCAAAACTTGTTGAGGGAATCCCAACCGTGTTAAAATTTGCACGAGGGCTTCTGCGACATGCTTGGAATCCGTGCATGTTAGCGGTACAGCTTCGGCCCACATTGTGCAAGTGTCGACTAAGGTCAGGATGAACCTGTTCCTTCTTTTGGTCCTTTCCAGGGGTCCAATGATGTCGACAGCAACCCGTTCAAATGGAGTCCCTACTATTGGCATTTGCACCATGGGTACTGGGGGTGTCAAGTGCTTGGGTGCTACCCGTTGGCACTGGGCGCAGGTTTCACGTACCTGATAATGTCAGAGGTCATTCCTGGCCACCAATAGTGGGTTTTTATTCGCTGAATAGTGGCGTTTTGTCCCATATGTCCGCTAAAGGGAAGAGAGTGCCCCATTTCTAAGATCTGGCTTCTGTACTGCGTCGGTACTAGGAGCTGGTTATTCCCCGTGTTCGGGTTGCCCGTTCTACGATACAATACGCCATCCTTAGAAATGATGTCTCCGTTGTGTCTGGGGTCCTTAGCCATAAGCAGTTTTCTAAAGCAGGGCTCCAGAGTAGGATCCTTTTGTTGCGCCTCCTTCAGTTCATTCGTCAACAAATTTGGCGCAGGTTCCCTCTCCTTCTTGGCTTGCCCTCTTGTGGTTACCGCTGCCACAATCGGCTCCTTTGGTCTCCCAATAAACACATATCTACATCCCAGGATAACTGGGTAGATCGGATCATCCCTTATGGCCGCTTTGATAACACCTCTGACAAAATCAGAGTGTATCTCTACCAGTGCGATAGGAAGCGTCCTGGGTGCATCACTCTTGAAAACTCCACATAGTTTGACGGTTTCCTCTGTCTCCTGACCGGGTTTGACAAGGTGTCTGGTGACAATACAATCAAAACTTAATCCAGTGTCAAAGAGACTAGTAGTAGAGGTACCATGCAAAATTACAGTTCCTCGAGTTGAGTGTCGGTCCCCCTCAGGTTGAGAATCACTGACATTGACTCTACCTTTCGAGGCTGTATGCAAACATCCGATGCGGTTTAGACCGGTTTGTTTGCCCTGATCAGACGTTCCTGGTGTAGGGGTCTTTCCTTGACCTTGGTGGCCGCGCTGCCACGTAGGCTTGGTGGGTTGATCAGAAGTATTATTTGGGGGAAATCGGGTTTTGTAGAATTTCGATTTTTCCTGGGGAGGTCTCTGGGTATTATTATCTCGTTGGTTATAATGTTGAGAAGGATTGGAAGAATAGGATGACTGCTCTAGATTTTGTTTTCGAGATGGCTCATCTGTGGGTTTACGTTTAGTGCTGGGAAGTTCGGCCATTGCATTGGTATAGCGTTCTGCCTTATTGAGGATGTCCTCAAGCCTGACTGCGCCCTGTTCAGCCAAAAATTTACGGGTTTCATTTGACAGAGTTGACTTTATCTGTTCCACAAGAACAAGTTCAAGTAGTCCCCTCATATGTAAGGGGTAGGTCAGATAATTCAATGCACTTTGTCAAATAGCCCGTGAGACGTGAAGAGAACTGCGGAAATGATTCCGTGCTCTCTTTCCAGCTGTTTCTGAACATTTGCAGAAATTTTCGGGCGGTCATCTCAAACCGTTCTAGCAAGGCCTTCTTCAGCATGTCGTAATCATGTTGGTTGGTTCCCAGCTTCGTGTACACGTCATAAGCATTACCTTTCAACGCAGTTGAGAGTTTAAGACTCCAACGGGAACTCTCTAACCCATACAGATTTGCAAGCCTCTCGAATTTCTCTAGTAAGGTGTCTATTTTTTTATTGGGGCTAGGAAAAGACTCTAAAGCAAAAGACGTCACAGTTCATTGGGCAGATTGAGTGCTGGAGAGATCCATTGACTGAGACTGGGGCGAAGACAGCTCTCCGTTATTCGAAGTAGAAGCGCCCCGACTCTCTAAAGCCTTAAGCGCCAGTTCATGCTGTCTTTCCTTGTCTCTCTCTTCGCGTTGTCTCTCCTCTCTTTCTCTGCGAACTTCCATCTCTGCCTCAATTTTCTTCTGCTCCAATTGACGATCGTCCGCTTCTTTCTTCCTAGCTTCTGCCCTCTCTTCCGCTTCTTTCTTCTCTTTTTCCTCTCTCTGTTGCTCCGCGTCATACCTTTCAAGTTCCCTGTTGACAAACAGGTTCGCGGCTTCTCCTTCTAACCCTGAGTCCTTCGCCTCCTGTCTCAGAATGGATCTTATCCTAATTCTCTCTGCCATGATAAAGAACTGGATGCTTCTAAGACTAGAGAATAGTAAGAAGAACCAAGGAGGGGAAAAAAACCTCAAAGCCGCTACGAGAAAAAAAAAACACAAAGTATAACTTTACTTGTGTTACCTCCTACCTTGTACTGTGCAAACCTAACGCTGCTATTATTGTCACTTAAGACTTAACGCAAGCGACTCTGCCACTAAGAATGGTAAGTTACACTAGGAAACAATCTACTTTTACTTAACAGTAGAGAAAAATTTATATTAAAACAATTTAAAGGAAAAAAAAATACAAAAATGTTTTTAATTCTCCGTCAACAAAACTCCGCCCCTGAAGTCAATTATGAGATGAGACGTTGTTAACTTAATTAAAAATTCAGAACAATCCGTCTTTAGCTTAGCTGAACTCACACGCTTCAAAAACCTTTGTGATTGTTTAGCAATCACGCAATCCCAGCAATTTTATAGAAAAAAAAAAATTTCCAATATTTCTGCCAGAGAAAAATTATAAGTACCAAATATTTTGTTATCTGCAACTTCCTACTGCTGTGGAAAGAACAAATCCTGTAAATATTTTTGTGTGGTCGACCCAAATACTAAAAAAGGCGTTGTCTAGGGGGTGTAATTATTTTTATTATACCCTACTTCACAAAAGACAACTCACTCACACTCTATCTAGTTAGACCCAGACTAAAAGATCAGACTCAAAAATATCTTTATCCCGGCGAGCCAACCAATATTGTCGTAAATTTATTTGAGAGGAAGAGTCTTGGAAATAGTGGTCCTGTTTAGAGTGGAGAATGATGGAAAAGGCTATGTGATAGTAAGGGTTTTAGAAGTAAATAGTTGATTCACAGAGTGCTGGGAAGAGTAAGGACAGACTGTTTTACGACAATTTGCCTCTCAATTCTACTCCAAAAAACTCTTCTGGACAAACAATTTGCCAGTTTCCAGACTCACAACTGCGCTCACACCGATTTGGTGCTTCAGACACACAGACGCAAGTGAATACAAACTATGATAACGAATATGGGAAAGTTTGGGTTTGGGCCTGCCAACACAAATGCTAAAAGTTTTATTCCTTTTATTTAGCATTTTAAAAAATCAAGTCACAAACAATTATCAATTTACATGCAGAAATCGAAGTTTCAAAATACAAAAAAAAAAAAAAAAAAAAAGGAGGGTGGGGGTTTGTTGAAGAGTAGTGTTCAATATGCCCTTCCCTCTTGTACAGAAAAATGGAAAAAGGAACCCGGTCCAAATGACAGGTAGTTAACAGAAGTAGATAAGTTAACCCAACAGTCAATTAATCTATCCTGAAAAGAGGGATTAGGAAACTAGTCCTATTATCTTTAACTGTTTTCCTTTCTACTAAGCAGACTAGGAAGGGGAAATAACAGAGGTTAAGAAATCCCACTTATAAAGTGAACCATGTAAGGAATAACTAACAAAGTGTCTACCAGGTACAGCAATTAAAATAGTTGCACATAAATCTCCTTTTAATCATGCACGCACGTGCTGGCCAACACACAAACTCACACACAGACTTACCAATCTTGGAAGCAGGCAATCCATAGAATTATACAAAAAAACTCATCAATTAACACTTGACATATTGAGAGTGTCTGTTTCTTCAATGTCCGGCCCCAGATTTAGCGAGGTTTGGCTGGTAGCAAATATTCCCGCTTATCGCCGGTCGTGAAGACTAAATGTTCTTGTGGTTTATTTTTCTGATATAAAAAGAGTCTATGGGATGGCACCGTCGCAGTTAGATACAGGTAAGAATGGGGTGTGGCTTCTTAGATTTCACCGCTGGTGGTGAACCTTCTTCTTTAAAAAAACCGAGGTGACTACAACTGTCCAGTGAGGTAGGTTTTTAAATCCCGTGAGGAAAAACAAGGTACCGTCACAGTCCAGGTAAATATGTACTCTCTCTCTCTCTCTCTCTCTCTCTCTCTCTCTCTCTTTGTGTAGCAGTAATTTTAATAAAAAAAACTCTGGCGATTGTTCTTCTTCCAGTTACAACTGAATATACTTGGTGAGGTGTTTAAATTTGTCAATGGGGGTGCTTTCTTTCTATTAATTTAGATAGCTGGATCCCAAACATAGGATCGCCTCAAAGATTTAAAATTTAATACACAGTCTCATCAGATTCTGGAAGGGGGTTTAAGAACCGAGTCTGGGGACTCTTTACCAGGTTGTACTTCTTCTTGCTGGGATCGCTAAGGTAACGATCACTCTAGATAAAAGATAGAAAACATGTAATTCATACCGAAAATCAAGTATCCTTTCCAAAGCGCGATAAATTTACAGTTAACTATTTATACACTCGCGTCTATAATTTTTTATAATATTCAGGAAGAACTCCACGCGAATTTAATAGTTAAAACATAGGTAAACACTAGAACTAAACTCAATTAAACTTAGTTATAAATTCCCTCGCGTCTTTAAATGTTACTTTAAGCATTTAAGTATCTATCATCTTGGGAAATAATATAATAGATATTTCATTACCTATTCCACTGGAACTATTTGAGATAAGTTTAATTTAATAGCACAAAATCCAGTGAAATAAAATGAATGAATGAACTAGACCACTGATCACTTTAAAACAAATATATTATACCGTTTAGCACAGAATAGAATTCACTGCAAATAAGTTGAGTATCCAGAGTGAATCTAACAGGATTTCACTATGCTAGTGCTTCTGTCAAGGTCTGGCGAAACGAGTGATAAAGTTGCATTCTTCAGGGTCTGTATATATCTAAATGGAATTCAAGATGAGTGGGACCTGTTAGATTCTAGCGCTTCTTTAGAACCCAGGAAAAGTCGAGGTTTCTAGCCGTCGTGTTAACCGCGATTGCCCCCTGGCTTCCGATCTCCGTCTCTCCTGTTTCTCATTCTTTCGGGCAAGTCTGCCGGTTGCCACAGAAGTGCGAGGTCTGCAAGAAGCTTTCTTCGTCTACTCTGGTTCGCACTGCCGTGTCATCTTCCTGCGAGACGTTGCTCTGTTCGCTGCCTCCGCTTTCTTCTGACCGCTCTGGTCCATCTTGCGAGCGGTTCAGTGTTCGCACGGAGATGAGAAATTCCTGCGAAAAACTAGCTTCTCTGTTCTGGGGATCGTCTCAGTGTCTTTAGATCTCATGCCGCATACTTAATGAGCCCCGGTGGAATCGGTTCGCTCTGGCGAAACAACAAAGTTACAACAAATGTTCACGGGTTCTAATGTTATGAAAAGCTGAAGGTCCCTTTAATCATCCATCAAATCAGGGAAAATTCACTTGTCGAACTAGACGTACGTCACACTTGGCTTCTTTATCTGCCTTTTTATTTCCTTCTATGCCAACATGTGAAGGTATCCAAGTAATTAAGACTGAACACCCTCTGGAATATAGGTATGTAGTAACCAGAAATATCTCCTCTGCTATATCAGGTCTTCTACATTCTCGTAAGTTTCTAAGTGCTTTAATTGTTGAAAGAGAGTCCGTTAAAACTGTTAATTTTTTGGGAGGGTTATTAGAGAATATTCCTAGTGCTTTTAATAATATTAAAGTGGAGGGGTGTAAAGGCCTGGTGGTTCTAGTTATATAACGGACTTTACCAGATATTTAATTGACTTTCATCTGTTTAAAGTCACATGCATTGTAAGAACAGCATGTAAGAACAGCATGTTCTATAACCCCTTCACATTGCCCTATTGTAGCCATGCTGAATCCTGTCTATTAACATGTGTGCAGTCACCCGTTTTACCGGTTCAAAGAATAGTAACACTGCACCCTATTGATCGTTGATCTGGATTGCACGTGTTTACCCCATATTTCGCACAGTATCACCTGCTTGCCAACCAATCTGATTACGGAAACAATGATAGATTGTTTGGTCTGTTTTTGTTCCACAAAGACGCCACTAGGCGTGGTGGAAACAGCGATAGATTGATCAATTTGTTGTTGCAGCAGAGGCGTACTGGCCATATGCTTTGCCGGTTGATGGCTATACTTGTGCAGCAGAGTAATTATACTTCCATTTTTTTTCCTCTAATAAAAGATTTATAAAAAGTGAGCATTGTCTTAGTGCTTGCACCCCATCCATTACCTTTCAAATATCTTAATAAGTTAGTCAATCCTCTGCAAGACTCCACTAGTTTATCTATGTGTTTATTCCAATTCATCTGTTGGTTCAATATCAATTCCTAGGTATCGAGTGGTTTGTACTGTATTAATGTTTTGCCCTTGGATATTTATGTCTATAATTTTATTTTTTACAACCCTACCTTTACTAAAGATCATTCCCAATGTTTTATTTGTATTCAGCTGAAAACCCCATTTTGTCATCCATTTACATACTTTATTTATTTGCTTCTGTAGATCCTTA
This sequence comes from Oreohelix idahoensis, assembly GCA_024509875.1. Classification (NCBI taxonomy): domain Eukaryota; kingdom Metazoa; phylum Mollusca; class Gastropoda; order Stylommatophora; family Oreohelicidae; genus Oreohelix; species Oreohelix idahoensis. The sequence continues at coordinate 50,533 of JAMPIV010005602.1, read as the reverse complement.
TATAATTTTGGCAGATGTCTCCCAGTCCTCCATATAGCAACATCATCTGCAAACTGTAACAATTTATTTGTTATATCATTAAATTCCTCACCTAAATCATTTACCATTATTGTAAAAATTGAAGGAGACATTACTGATCCTTGAGGTATTCCAATTTGTTGTTCATACAGTTCTGATCTATCATTGTTTACCTGAGCAATGAAATATCTATCTTGCAGAAAATTCTCTAAATAATTATATATTTTACCGGATACTCCTATCTTCTTCATTTTAAAGAGAGCACCCTCTCTCCAGCATTCATCATAAGCCCTAGCTACATCTAAAAATACTGCCACAGTTTTTTCTTTCTTTTGAAATCCTGATTTTACTTCATGTTCCAGTTTAATTATCTGATCCATAGTGCATCTGTTCTTCCTAAATCCTGACTGAGTTTGATTATATAAATTATTCTTTTCCAAATAAAACTTTAATCTTTTATTTACTATGGTTTCTAATATTTTACCTAGATGGGAAGTTAAAGAAATTGGCCTGTATGAACTGGCATCATGGGCATCTTTTTCTGGTTTTAGTATTGGAATAATTACTGCTGTTTTCCATGGTTTGGGAATTTTTCCTGTATTCCAAATTTTGTTAAAAAGGGATGTTATAATTTCTATGATATTTTTTGGTATGTGTTTCAAGATTTCATAGCTCAAGATGTCATGCCCTGCTGATGTATTTGTTTTGTCCTTTATTGTATTTTCAACTTCTTCCATTGTAATATCTGCATTTAAATATGATAAATTTTCAGTATTATAAGGTACTTCTTTACTGAGTTTTTTAAGAAGTGTTGTTCTTCTGTTGACTTCAGCCTGTCCTAGATTTTCCTTAGAACTAACTCGATGGTAGTACCTGGCCAGCACCTCTGCTTTCTGCCAGTCAGTCTCTGCCCTTTCTGGTCTTTTTATATTAGGTATTATCATATGTTTAGTTCTGCCTTTAATGGCTTTTAACTTATTCCACACATCTGTTATAGAGTTAGTTGCAGGGTTCAGTGTTTGGCAGAAATTTCTCCAATGATTTTCTTTTGCCTTAAGTATTATTCTATTTGATTCATTTCATATGTTCTTATAAATATCTAAATTATCTTCAGATCTATGCTTTCTCTATTCTTGTAGAGCTTGTTTTCTTTGTTTCTGAATTTCTGTACATCTAACTGTCCACCATGGTACTGGGTTTTTGTTCCAATGTTCATTCTTTTTTGTTTCCTTAATGCGGTGTGGAATTATGTGTTCAGGCATGTATGCATTTGGGATATGTTTAACAGCTATTAGTAATATTTCTTTTGTGAGATTATCTGCAAATACATCTATATTTTCATTTTCTATATTATTCTTTTTTATCTCTTCCATTTCTACCAGAAAAGCTACCCAATTAGCTTTATTATAGTAAAATTTCAGTTTTTCTACCAGTTTGTTAGGTTTATATTTATCTTTTAGTGTTATTTCAATGGGTAAATGATCTGAATTTGTATCTCCAATAACTTCCCATTTTGCATTAGCAAGATTTGGTGTTACAATGCTTATATCAATAGCTGTGTCTTGCTGATTTGCACAAGGATTAATTCTTGTTACTGATCCATCATTCAGTATTATTAGTTCATTGTTTTCAATGAAGTCCAACAGTAGTTTTCCTGATTTGTCTATTACATTGCCTCCCCAAGCTGTATGATGAGCATTGAAATCTCCCACTATGATAGTTCTGTTGTTTATTCTTTTATTCACGTCTGAGATATCTCTTTCGTTTACGTTTCCACTTGAACAGTAAAGGTTAACAAAACAGTCGCTTGATAGAGATAATTTCCACTTGAGCTGTGTTCCGTTGCAGCACTAGTTAAACAAATTCAACCCAATCGCAGCTGGCCACTTGCTGTGTGTATAACAAGCATTCGCTTATAAGAGGTCAAGGTCACTTGAACTGTCATCGTTTGCAGCGCTTGCCACAATACGGTGTTGGATAATTTTTTGTTGTTTTGTATTTAACCCTTCCGGTGTAACCTCAATTTTTTGGTCTGTCCGGATTATGTATTATAATGTAGTAGAGACAGTATGCAGTCCTTTTTTTTACAGGGGGTGCTGCAGCTCAACAGCTCATTAAAGAAAGCCGCCACTGGTTATTCTCCTTCCTCGTGATTTATCTTTTGTCTTCACGTGCAAGGTTTTCCAAAAGTCATAGCCTGATTTGTTTTGCTTATTACTGTTGAACCAAAAAGAAAAAAAAGAAACACTCTACTTGAAAAAAAACACACACACACAAAAACTTACTTACTTAGTCGTTCCTCTTCTGCCGTGAGGTGTAGAGGTTTGTAAGAGAGAGCGTCATACTATTCTATCGGCTGTCTTCTTCCTGTGTTATATTTCTCGCAATCTGTTTTTTAGGACAAACAGGAGATTGACCTGTTGTGCGTTTGCATTATGGAGGGGCTGCCTCCATTTCTATATAGTTTATCACGATAAACTCCGCCTATTCCGGTCCCAAGCCCGGCTGAAAAAGGAGGAGGGCGGCATTCATGGAGGCCGTAAGATTTAAGCCCCGTTTTTAGGGAATCCAAAGATTGTGCCACTATATTGTAGTGATATTCTGCATTTTCTACTCTAGCTACTTCAGTATTTTGTGAGTTTGATTTGTAAACCCTGGTAACAACAGCACTGCTGTAGACATGGCCAGTGTAGAAGTATTTTGCTTGTCATTATTGTGTGTTGTAAACATACACATTAAGACAACATTGTTTCTAAGAATCTAATTCTAATGTGTGCAAGAGAGATATGAGGGCACTGGACATGGATCCAGCAACATGGGAGGATGAAGCTGCCGATCGCACTAAGTGGCGATACTATTTACGGCACCACCTCAGATTGGGCGAAGAGAGGCTCACACAACAAGCAGAGGAGAGGAGAAAACGTCGAAAGGAGCACCAGGAAAGTAAGCAGCTGAGGGCTGTCACCTCAGGGGCGCATTCCCATAGTCAGTTATGACTGAAGGGGCTATTATTAATTCTAAGACTGATCTTTATTAACATTACTTTACGTAGGGGGTCGGAGTGGTTAAGAGATATGACGTCTGTCTCTAGTTCTAGAAGTACCGGGTTCAATTCCCAGTTGAATGAATATAATTTGTTTTTTCAAAGTGGTCCTAATGATGTCATACTCCCCCCTGGTCTCCTGGGTAGTGAGATCGGATGCCTAGCCTTCTCGGATAAGGGCGAAAAAATAGGAGGTCCCGTTTGCAAGTTGCGCACGTTAAAAATCCCGCGGCAGTTGGGAATCGTAAGGAGTAGACCTTACAGGCCGCTGTCCTGGCAAAATTTAAAAATGAGAAACCTACCCCCACGTAAATATTTATAGAATGTGTGATTCCTCTATACATACTTAGGGATTCTCGCCAGCGCTAAGGAGTTCGTGCACAGTGCTGAGAACCTCCTTGTGTGAGGAGATCGGAGCACTGATGGAGTTGTCCGTGTGCAATGAAGATAATCCTTCAAAACCAAACCAAACCAAATCAGATCAAACCAAACCAAACCAAATCAGATCAAACCAAACCAAACCAAATCAGATAAAACCAAACCAAACTATTACTTGAAGTAATCTATCAAAATTTAAATAAAATTGCTGCAATAATTTGTTGGTCACTCATAGTTTTCTTGACATATTTTTAGGATGCTAAATAAATATCTTGAATAAAATAAACACTTAAGAAATAAGTAAATTTATGAATTTTATATAAAATTATACATAAAGGAGTAAGACATAAATTATCAAAACCATAAGAACATTTAGTCGTTGGTGAATGAAATTTTGTGATAAAGACTTGAGTGTGAATGACACTGAAATAGTTTAAGAAGCCCTGTTCTAGGACATTAGGCCCGCCTCGTCAAAAGAGGCCGATTGTCGGAGTTCTCTGTGACATACGCTATAGGGGCCTACGTTGGTCAAAAGTTGCCGCTTGTTGATGTTCTCTAAGACATGCGCTGAACGTCATCAAACATGAACGCTTTTGTTTCCCTATCGGTTTAATTTAATAACCCACGTAATTTCAAATCGCCCTTACCCCAAATCCCCGCTTTCTCCGAATCCTTGTTTCTCAGGCTAGGTTTTTCCACCTCGAATTAAGGACGTCGGTTATTATTAGGGCACATGTCCAAATATAACCGACTGTAACTGTCGAGTAGTTAGATGTCTTGTCCTGTTCTCTCTTCCCTCTTCTTTTTGGTTACACTTTTGATTTTTATTTTAACATTTTTTTATGTGTTGTTCGTCTTCGTCTTTTTTTTGTGTGTGTTTGATTTTTTCAATTTTTTATTTATTTGAATGTTGTTTCTTCTTCTTCTTAGAAGTTGTTTCTTCTTCTTCTTAGGTCCTGGTGGCGTCCTGTAGGGCAGCAACACATTGATTCCACTTTGCTCGGTCGGGGGCCATCCTTCGTACAGTGCCCCAGCTCTGGTTCTTTCGCGTTCCCTCGGGGGTACATAGCATAGCTGTTCTTGTGATGGTATCAGGGTCCCTTCTGAGGACGTGGCCAACCCAACTCCAGCGTCTGCCAGCTATGATGGTGTGCTGTCCTCCTGGTTACTCCGAATAAGCAGTTCTTGGCAGCCTCAGGAACATCAGCTGCTCTGGTGGTTCCTTATTTATAACATTTCTCTTCGCTATGGTTTTTAGCGTTTCTGGTGTTATCCAGTCTTGGCTCTTTCTTTCCTGGAATCCCAAGCATGACTTGCTGCTTTCCTTGTATATTGTTAAGATGGTGTTGAATTTGGTCGACATCATCGGTCTCTGTTCTTTCCTGGCTTTTGGTAATCTGATATCGTCTCTTTACGTCGACCACGAAAGCTTTTCTGGTGAGGGGGTCCTTAAGTTTCGTGATGTTATATCTTTTCTGTTTGGCTGCAACTGGTCGACCAGCTCTTTTCACCTTCAGTCTTGCTACTACTAGGTGATGATCACTTCCCACATCTGCGCCTCTTCTTACTTTCACATCTTGTAGTGCATGTCTCCATCTGCCATTGATCATTATGTGATCTATCTGGTTTTTGTCTCGTCCGTTTGGTGATTCCCATGTTAACTTGTGCACTTCCTTGTGTGGAAAAAGTGTTCCTCCAATTGACCAGGTTGTTAATATTTCAGAAGCTTATTAACTTGTCCCCATTCTCATTTACTGTTCCACTGCCGCATTTCCCCATGACTCTTTCGTTATAATTATTGTGTGTTCCGACTTTCGCATTGAGGTCTCCCATTACTTTAATAAGATCGTAGCTGGGTAAAAACTACTTCATTGATCACTTAACTTTCAGTGGGATGAATATGTATGGTGCAGTGATATCAGCTTCTCAACATCAAGCTGAAAGTTACTCCAAATGAATCTCAGATCCCTACGTTCAGTAATTTGCAGTCTGTTTCTTTGCTTCGAAAAAGGTTGGTCAACCGAGCTGAAACCGCGCTCTACTAAATACGATGTTGGAAAAGCAATACAGAACACCTTAACCTTTCCCCACACTGCAGGATAGCGGTCAGAGATTTCTTTCTGCAACCAAAAGTCTTGATATGTTTCTTTGAACATTGGCTTACGCTCAACGTTATTTTGTAGCGACATCAGTTCCTCATCCAACCTTCCTAGTTTCTCACTGCACGTGTCTAGGAATAGATTTATTATTCAACTTAGAATAGTGATCAAAAGAAAATTCGGAAACCTCTGAGATAGTCTTTATGCAGCTCATCTAGGTGTGCACAATTTATTTGAAGATTATCCTTTGGTATTTTGTCTTTCTCTTCAAACTGAAAGAGGCTTGGGAAATTGGATTAGCTCGCGATGGCCAATATTGGGTTTGAACAGCTTTAATTTGGACAGAAATGTGGAGATGACAGATTTGACTTTTATAAGATTAATATAATGTCCTTGCAGTTGCAGGTTATTTCGTTAAATTTTGTGAATAAATCTGACAAATATGCAATGTTCATGCCTGATATTCTTTAGTTCTGTACTGAGAGAAGCATGCGAATTCTACCACAGTTTCAAAAAGAGCATAAAAACAACTCAGACAATTTCCTTTTCACCAAGTAGTCGAGAATTGAGAGCATGGGACTTTATTTTATTAATTGCTGTGATAACAGAGTTTAATGAGTTGTGAAGCCGACCACTTAGATTTTTTGCGACAAGATGTTGCATGTGAATTACACTGAGTGGTTAGAGCGCTGGTCTCTCACAGCAAAGGTGCCGGGCTAGAATCACAGTACCGACATGTTCCAATGTACCCAGCTGTAAATGGGTACCTGCCTTTTAATTATGGAAGGAAAAGGTAGCGAGGAAGGGAACTGGTCACTCCACCTCTGCTGGACCTAGTATCGTGAAGTCTCTAACACTTCACTCTCGTGCGGCAGTATCTGCTATGAAACTACTTTTACCTTCATTATAAATAGTCCAGGTACATCTTCTTTTAAGAAAGCGATAAACCTGCGGTAACAACCTATCATTTATGGTGCCCCATCTGTTGCTTAAGCAAGAACGTTAGTAAGCGGAATGTCCTTCTCTTTTAAAAATTGCTTAAAAGCAAATTCTGCTGTTTTAAGTATGTTGCACAATGTGTCTTCAACATTCTCCGCCATTTCGTCTATTCTTCTTTGAAAAGAGGTACTGCCGAGTGGAATCGCCTGAATTATTTGTTCAGGGTGACTTATGCATAACTGTACTCACAACCTCCCTTATAGCTGGCATAATCATGTTTTCTTCGACTGTGTGGAGCTTTCCAGATTTAGCTATCGGCAATGAAATGTTGAATGAAGCTCGTAAACCGTCAGTGTTGATAGTTTTTAAATGTTCAAGGAGTCTGGAAAGTTATATCGCCTCATTTGAAAAGGCCCTCTCTCACACAACAGACAAAAAGGCAGTTGTTGGTTATTTAGTGCTGGAATAAATCCATATTCCAGATATTCCACGCTGTACTGTCTGCACTTTTGTTTGGTTTGTTCTACATGTGCCATATTGTTTTAAAAAAAACAATTACAAAAAAAAAAAACAGCCACAACAACACTGAAGTAACCCAATAATAATTTCATAAAGTATAATAAAATAGTTATTTAATATGAAAAATAATATTTTAAAAAACTTACTTTTGTAGATAGGCCTTAGGCTTTAAAGATTGGGAGCCAGTGGCATAGATTCAATTTGAGAAGCCCCCTGGCACGAATTAAAAGAATGTAATATAAATGAACTGAACAACAACATTCAATAAATGGACAATTTTTATCAAAATGTATCTGCTTAATTAATAATTAGTGTTAGTAAAATTGATGCTAGCTGAAACCTTATCTAATCGACAGGATGAAATAATTTGATACCATGTACAAGCCTATTTGAAATCTCTGTTCACAAGAAGAGCCGAGAAAGTTTGTTGGTTTAGCTCATAGGCAGCATCAAGATGCAATATATGAGAAACGTACGTCTCGTCAGCCGATTTATGAAAGTATGAATGTAAGGTAGGAAAGCCGGTTCAGAGGTTCAAAGACTGATTTCTACTGCCAAGTACCGTTAATTAAACACTTGGCTCTATTGAACTTTTCCTCTTTGTCACGAAATGGTTTTAGACTAGAGACTATCTACGTATAGTGAGTGACAAGACCCTAGTGAGAAGAAAGACTGAAAAGATAGATTTAGAAGAAAATGATAGTGAAATGTGAACATTTGACACTATTGGCTCCGAGGTTAAGAACCGAGGTTGATTCTTCCTTCGCCACTTCGGACGTCTTAGGTGCTATAATATCAACTACCTCTAACTACCCTACGGGGGATAATACACAACGATACAGACAACAGATAGCTACTGTACGTAAATAAAGTGACTGATCCCAACTATAATGTACAATTTTTATTTACACATAGAAAAAACTCAAATACATGTCTCAAGAAATACAGTGCGTGTGTGCACATCTGGAAAACAAATCAAGTACAGTTACAATGAGTTTTCATCCCAAACCCTTCACCCACAATTTCCACCTGTATGGGAAAAGAAGTTAAGATTAAACCAGATAAACCACACTGCACTGGGTGGGGTCTCAGATGTCGAGCCTCCACTCAAATAGCTATTCTAAATTCTAATTTTAACTACGAAGTGTCTACACAGCCTATCCTGAAATCTCCCGAATACTGCTAGACAACTAACTCTTCTAAACCTTCAGCAGCTGACCTCTGCTATGTTCTTAAATAAACTTGCTCTCAGTTCTGTCTATCTGCTATAGCAACTGTAGACTAAACTTCAGCAACTGTCATCTGCTATACTTGGAACAAAACTGTATCAGTTCTGCTTATCTGCGCTGATCTCTGTAGAGAGTATGTTCACCCTTTCTCTCTCCACAATTCTGGAATTGATGACTAAGGTTTAAAAGAACCCCCCTGGATTCAAATACGCTAATCTAAAATCTAATTTTAACTACGAAGTGTCCTACACAGCCTATCACTGAAATCTTCCGCGAATACTGCTAGACAACTGGACTGGAAATGTAGCTGGCTTCTCCTAACACATCTGAATTTACCTGCCCGATTACCTCTCTCTGGGTGATGGGCCTTCGGCTTTATTATGGCCGGGACGAAGCGAAATAATTACGACGACGCTGGCAGCATGCCAAATTTGCGTGTGTAACAAAAACGAGCTCGGCAATCAGGATTTATCCAACAAATCCTATTCCACTAGAGAATTGTCTTCCCCTGCCTGGGAAAACGGGTTTTCTATTCTTCATCCGCCTCTGGCAAAATCTCAAACCCTTCTTTGTCTGAGATGCCAAATCTTGCCGTGGGGAAAGTTATTGGCAACTTTCACTCTTCCCACTGTGCGCCGCTACCCGATGTAAACGAATAGAAAAATGCACAGCTGAACAACACATTAATAATACATTTCTATATAACAACTAACTCCCTGACTTAACACTTAAGTCCCAAGTCTTTAACACTTAACTCCCATAGTACAATACCTCCCTCGTTCTATTCCCGGTATGTACCACCATACAAACGTAATCATGCCAAAGAAGTCCGCTCCCCCACTGTTCCCTTCTCTACCTGAGTCCAAAGTAAGCATTACTGACCCCCGATCTACTTGTTCTGCAAGACTAACTCTGAAACACAACAGTTTTTCTCACTGGGCCCTACCTGTGCAAAAATACTGTGACCCACTTCTACACTGTCACTAAATTCAGTACTGTTACCACAAATACAATAGCCCTCCCTAGGAATCATTAAAGTTCCCGTACAGGAATTTAAATCACATTCAAACTGATAATACAAATATTAGTTCCTTTAAAAGTACATCTCACGTCTTCTGAATACACAGAGCAACGAATGCCTAAACAATAACGTATAACCAGTTTATGCTAGCCAACGGGCTGATCACCCGTTTGCCAGTCACTTCGATTACGGAAACAACAGCAAATGGATTGATTTGCCGTTGCCCTAAAGACGCCAATAGGCGTGATGGGAAACAATGGCAAAGAAAACCTATCTGCTGTTGCCCTAAGACGCCACTGGGCGTAATGGCCACTGACTGCTTTGACGGTCGGTGGCTAAGGACGGAAGAAGAAGAAGAAGTTTATGCTAGCATCTGCATACAGCCCAACCGTTATACATAACCCAGGTTAACAATTACCCTGTAGTTACAACCACGTGCTGCAGCATTCTTACAACCACGGGCTCCTGCATAAATATTCATTGAATGATAGCACCCACGTGCTCCCGTCTAAATATATATGTAACTACCGGTATATAACTCAGAATAACCTCTCAATGAAAATACACATTACACACGCTCCCGCCATTCTGTACATTACCATAAATCACAGATGCGGGTTCTCTACAGACCTACTTTGAAATAATCCAAAGCACGCCCGTAACATCTCAACTTTTAAACCATCTTAAATACCGCTATTCCTTCAATGCTAAATCCATAATGGGGCTATACAGCAGCAAATAAATGATACAATGGGAAGGAATGAGCAGGAATGCCTGTTAACACGTGCAAGCAAGACCCAACAGCTGCATCAAAACATAAACTGCTCCAGAAAACAGTGGCGCGCCAACGCGGTAAATTTAAAAATGCGCTCCGAAATCCATGCCGGAAATCTGAAGGAACCGGATTATCGATGGCCGGATTTTTGAATGTCAACTGTACCACGCTAAAATTATGCTTACCAAATTCGAATGTCCCACTGAAAGGAAATCGACAATCGACAAAGAAACGGGATATCGTACTCAGCCCTCTACTGCCAATTGAAGCAAAAATGACCGCCTTATTTAAAATCCCGAAAAATGCGTCTAGCTGCATGCCATATCTTTAAAAACAAGAACCTGGTGCAAATCTGATCTAGACTCTACGTAGAGTCATTCTTCTAGAATACAACTGCAACAATTCCCTACACACCAACTCTAAACTCCACCTACTAGTCATAGAGAAGAAACATAAACGAGATGAGATAAAACTCCATCGTGATCTCACTCTGAAAAACGTACATAATAGGAGGAGAAGAAACATGGGGTGAATTACCTGTAATCCCTCCTAGAAATAAAAATGAAAAAAAATTGCAAGGAGAAAAAGACATGGGCCATTTGAAAGACAGAATCTTAGTACTTCATCACACTCTATTTATTAACATGCCGCGAATATCTTGTTACCACTATCTCCTGTAAATACGGAGACAATAAAATGTGCAACAATGCAACGTCGGTCCTTTCTGAAACACCAGCAGGTATCTAATTTTGTGTGCTGCCAGCGGAAAGTACACTCGGACACACCTTGCCAATGGCAAAACCCATATTACTAGTAAACACTATTAAGAAATGGTTTTCACCTTCCAAAGATTTTGTTTAAATCAGTAAATCTTAGTGAGCTAACCACAGATTTCTCGTTGTTTCTTTCTCTTTCTTCAGGAGTGACCAAACGGACAATAGGTTCTTCGTTATCCGCGCTTTCGTTTCCCGATTACAAGTGATGATCAGCGCTGGTTACTTGAGCTCAGGATGGCACGTAGAGATGAAACTTAATGATCCTAGTAATCCAACCATCCGTATCTTTCCTATCTTGTCCCCGCCTCTCTGGTGATGTCTATAAAATCGACAACTGATTTCCCTCCGCTAACAATGCTACTTTATTTTTCAGATAGGATAATGCATTTAATTATCAAATATATACCGAATTTAGCCTGTCAAATCCTCGACCACCCCTTACTGCTGAACGCCCCCATGTGGTCCAATTTTTCCGTATCGCCCCCTTGGATCCTCCCAACGCCCTCAGGGGGGCGGTACCGCCCACTTTGGGAACCACTGCTGACTAGAGAATTAAGAAACAGACAGAGACAGGGAGTTCCAGAGAGAAATTGATCGCATACGTCAGTTAACATAGCGCGTGAAGATAGAAAACATTGCATCACGTGAATTCAAACTTACGTATTCTTGTTTACTGTGTCGTCTTTAAATCATGTAGTTTATTTTATTGTTTAGCTATTATAATCATTTTAACCACGCATCGTTTAAGGAACAAATTAAAAATATGTCATCAATTGTAATAATAAATACTCATAATTGCTGTATGGCATAGAAATATCCACAAGGAACATGGAATTTTAAAAAAAAGTTGTATATTATCCCATCGGTAGAGTGGTTAGAGCGCTCGTCTCTCTCTGCAAACGTATCGGGTTGGAAACACGGAGGCATCACGCTCCAGCTACCCAGATGTAAATGGGTACCGTACTATGTTCTTTAGTTAAGGAAAGCAAAGGCGGTGAGGAAGGGAACTGGTGACCCCAGGAGCTAGCTGGATCTAGTTTAGTAAAGTCTCTAACACTGTAACCGTGGCAGTGGTGGGATTTAACTAGGTGGCTGATTGCAGGCCTAGCTGTACTATCCTCAAGTTGTCAATCTCTTCTATTGACATATCTTCCAAGTAAGTTAATATCTTATGTACTGGCCATCACCGCCAGAGGTGGCAATTCCTGGATGAGATATGGTTCGTCTTCCCAACCCAAAACTCGTTCTATCCCTTCTTAGTTGTTACTCAGTGACTAACTTCGTGTAGTGGTTTCTTTCTCAATGTTAACACTTTGTTTACACTTCCACACAACAACCTTTACCGACTGAGCCCAACTTGTGTGGTGTCCATCAAAAACTGTTTTATTTACATATCATAATTTCCATTTACAATAGTAGGCATATGGTACAATCTCCGTTACAATCATTTCATAACTGCTACCTCATATGCAAATATACAATTCTCTTCTTGCAAACATATTCAGGTATAGTCCACGCAAATTATTCCTTCAGTGCTTCATATCTTCTCAGGCCTCTTCCAAATACCTCATTATCTTCTCAGGCCTTTTCCAAATACCTCATTAACTCTTTGGGAGCTTATTCTCTCCTGACCAACCCGGTCAGGTTTATCTCAATTATTTATCTTTACAATCAGTTTATAATTCATATATGCAAATCAATAATTAGATGCATCAGCAGCAGCATCCATATACTTACACCTGAGAGAGAGCGCGCATGAGTTATCTCTTAAATGTCATCACCCTTCAGTCCCTTACTCGTCATACTGATCACTGACGATGTCTCATAATTCAATTGTGCAAAAGCCCAGTATGGCTATCTGATTAATGTTCTTTTCTGTCTCTTCTTAGACTCTTACTTAGTCAAAAGTTATCCACATTGTAGTAGTCAATCTTGTACCTTCAGCAACATCTCTTCTTATGATGCTCTCGCTTAATTGTAAGCGTCATTACCCTTGTGGTATTCCATCTGGACATCTGCAATATTTCTTTTTATACTGATTGTTTATATAATATGAGGGAAAAGCATACTTACTGTGATCACACAGAATCCTCACAATAATCACAATTCCTACTATCACTCATAAATACTAGACTTATACTTTAATCACAGTTCATTCTAATCTCCTGAATTGCTACCGCTATTCAAGCTAGATCTATAAATCTGTTTGAGAAAAACCTCTGTCACCCGCAGAGTTCACACTTGAGAGCCCGGCAGAAACACACTCTAGCCGCTTCGGCCTCTCAAACCCGCACTGCCTCTCTGTCTCTTAATTCATTGTCAACTCATCTGTCCCTGTTTTTCAGTTAAAACGATTGGTCCACCTTATTTCCACTCACTGAAACATGCTCATGCTTATTTACAACGTAGATCAACTCAGTGAACTGTCTTCTGTTATTTTTTAAAACTCCCCTCCGTTTTTTTCTTCTCAGTTGACTAAAACCTACAAGGGACTTAATTCTCCGTTGCCTCCCTTTGATGGTTTACCTTAACCTCATACTCTCTTCTTTAAGGCTTACTACGAAAATCATCTTATGCTAATTTTCTCAACCATAACTGTGGACTCACCACACCTGCTTAAGTCTAATTCAGTCTCGTTTTTCACCAACCGTGACTTACAGAGTCTCCTCCCTTTTTACAAAAGCATCCCTATACACATTTTATCTCCCTTCAACTAAGACAAATAGTCCGTATCCCAATCTTATTCATATTTCCCAAACCATTTTTTCACACTCTTTTACTTTACTTAAACCGAATCACTGCTCATCTAAACCTTGCCTGAAGCATAAATAACGCTCTGTGAAACCCAACGCCCTAATATCTGGCTTTTGGCTGGGATCATGTGTCTAGACACAGGGACCGGTACAGTGACATTCATGTGTCATTAGGTCTCTTGTGTGAGAACACAGAAGATCACTACGGTGACACATGTTGTCATTGGGTCTTCTTGTGTTGGGACATGTGGTCTTGACCAGGGCCGGGTTTGGGCGGGTACTAATGCGACCTCATGCGAGGAAAAAAATATGCGACCTCAAGCGAGGAAAAAAAAAAAAAAAAAAAGACATTCATGTGTCATTAGGTCTCTTGTGTGAGAACACAGAAGATCACTACAGTGACACAGTTTGTCATTGGGTCTTCTTGTGTTGGGACATATGGTCTTGACCAGGGCCGGGTTTGGGCGGGGCTAATGCGACCTCATGCGAGGAAAAAATAAAAAATAAAAATATCTGGCCTTTGGCTAGGATCATGTGTCTAGACACAGGGACCGGTACAGTGACATTCATGTGTCATTAGGTCCCTTGTGTGAGAGCACAGAGGATCACTAGGTGACACATTTTGTCACTGGGTCTTCTTGTGTTGGGACATGTGGTCTTGACCGGGGCCGGGTTTGGGGCGGGGACAATGCGACCTCATGCGAGGAAAAAATATGCGACCTCATGCGAGGAAAAAAAAAAAATAATAATATCTGGCCTTTGGCTAGGATCATGTGTCTAGACACAGGGGCCAATACAGTGACATTCATGTGTCATTAGGTCTCTTGTGTGAGAACACAGAAGATCACTACAGTGACACAGTTTGTCATTGGGTCTTCTTGTGTTGGGACATGTGGTCTTGACCAGGGCCGGGTTTGGGCGGGTACTAATGCGACCTCATGCGAGGAAAAAATATGCGACCTCAAGCGAGGAAAAAAAATGGCTAGGATCATGTGTCTAGACACAGGGGCCGGTACAATGACATTCATGTGTCATTAGGTCCTTTGTGTGAGAACACAGAAGATCACTAGGTGACATATTTTGTCATTGGGTCTTCTTGTGTTAGGACATGTGGTCTTGACCAGAGCCGGGTTTGGGGCGGGGACAATGCGACCTCATGCGAGGAATTAAAAAAAAAAAAAGACATTCATGTGTCATTAGGTCCCTTGTGTGAGAACACAGAGGATCACTACAGTGACACAGTTTGTCATTGGGTCTTCTTGTGTTGGGACATGTTGTCTTGACCGGAGCCGGGTTTGGGGTGGGTGCCAATGCGACCTCATGCGAGGGAGAAAAAAAAAAGTCTAGACACAGGGACCGGTACAGTGACATTCGTGTGTCATTAGGTCCCTTGTGTGAAAACACAGAGGATCACTACAGTGACACAGTTTGTCACTGGGTCTTCTTGTGTTGGGACATGTGGTCTTGACCAGAGCCGGGTTGGGGTGGGTGCCAATGCGACCTCATGCGAGGAAAAAATATGCGACCTCAAGCGAGGAAAAAAAAAAGGCTAGGATCATGTGTCTACACACAGGGAACAGTAGTGACATTTATGTCATGAGGTCCTTTGTGTGAAAACACAGAAGATCACTACAATGACACATGTTGTCATTGGGTCTTCTTGTGTTGGGACATGTGGTCGTGACCAGAGCCGGGTATGGGCGGGGACCAATGCAACCTCATGCGAGGAAAAAATATGCAACCTCATGCGAGGAAATTTAAAAAAAAAAAAAAAACCCCTTATATCCGGCTTTTGGCTAGGATCATGTGTCTACACACAGGGAACAGTAGTGACATTTATGTCATGAGGTCCTTTGTGTGAAAACACAGAAGATCACTACAATGACACATGTTGTCATTGGGTCTTCTTGTGTTGGGACATGTGGTCTTGACCAGAGCCGGGTATGGGCGGGAACCAATGCAACCTCATGCGAGGAAAAAATATGCAACCTCATGCGAGGAAATTTAAAAAAAAAAAAAAAACTAATTAATATCCGGCTTTTGGCTAAAATCATGTGTCTAGACACAGGGACCGGTACAATGACATTCATGTGTCATTAGGTCCTTTGTGTGAGAACACAGAAGATCACTACAGTGACACAGTTTGTCATTGGGTCTTCTTGTGTTGGGACATGTGGTCTTGACCAGAGCCGGGTTTGGGCGGGGACAATGCGACCTCATGCGAGGGAAAAAAAAAAAGTCTAGACACAGGGACCGGTACAATGACATTCATGTGTCATTAGGTCCTTTGTGTGAGAACACAGAAGATCACTACAGTGACACATGATGTCATTGGGTCTTCTTGTGTTGGGACATGGGTCTTGACCAGGGCCGGGTTGAGCGTGTGCCATGCAACCTCATGCGAGGCCAAAAAAAGCGACCTCATGCGAGGAAAAAAATATGCGACCTCATGCGAGGGGAAAAAAAAAATATCTGGCCTTTGGCTAGGATCATGTGTCTAGACACAGGGACCGGTACAGTGACATTCATGTGTCATTAGGTCTCTTGTGTGAGAACACAGAAGATCACTACAGTGACACAGTTTGTCATTGGGTCTTCTTGTGTTGGGACATGTGGTCTTGACCAGGGCCGGGTTTGGGCGGGTACTAATGCGACCTCATGCGAGGAAAAAATATGCGACCTCAAGCGAGGAAAAAAAATGGCTAGGATCATGTGTCTAGACACAGGGGCCGGTACAATGACATTCATGTGTCATTAGGTCCTTTGTGTGAGAACACAGAAGATCACTAGGTGACACATTTTGTCATTGGGTCTTCTTGTGTTAGGACATGTGGTCTTGACCAGAGCCGGGTTTGGGGCGGGGACAATGCGACCTCATGCGAGGAATTAAAAAAAAAAAAAAGACATTCATGTGTCATTAGGTCCCTTGTGTGAGAACACAGAGGATCACTACAGTGACACAGTTTGTCATTGGGTCTTCTTGTGTTGGGACATGTGGTCTTGACCAGAACCGGGTTGGGGTGGGTGCCAATGCGACCTCATGCGAGGAAAAAATATGCGACCTCAAGCGAGGAAAAAAAAAAGGCTTGGATCATGTGTCTACACACAGGGAACAGTAGTGACATTTGTGTCATGAGGTCCTTTGTGTGAAAACACAGAAGATCACTACAGTGACACATGTTGTCATTGGGTCTTCTTGTGTTGAAACATGTGGTCTTGACCAGAGCCGGGTATGGGCGGGGACCAATGCAACCTCATGCGAGGAAAAAATATGCAACCTCATGCGAGGAAATTTAAAAAAAAAAAACCCTTATATCCGGCTTTTGGCTAGGATCATGTGTCTACACACAGGGAACAGTAGTGACATTTATGTCATGAGGTCCTTTGTGTGAAAACACAGAAGATCACTACAATGACACATGTTGTCATGTCATTGGGTCTTCTTGTGTTGGGACATGTGGTCTTGACCAGAGCCGGGTATGGGCGGGAACCAATGCAACCTCATGCGAGGAAAAAATATGCAACCTAATGCGAGGAAATTTAAAAAAAAAAAAACTAACTAATATCCGGCTTTTGGCTAAAATCATGTGTCTAGACACAGGGACCGGTACAATGACATTCATGTGTCATTAGGTCCTTTGTGTGAGAACACAGAAGATCACTACAGTGACACATGTTGTCATTGGGTCTTCTTGTGTTGGGACATGTGGTCTTGACCAGAGCCGGGTTTGGGCGGGGACAATGCGACCTCATGCGAGGAAAAATATGCGACCTCATGCGGGGGGGGGGGGGGGGAAGGGTCTAGACACAGGGACCGGTACAGTGACATTCATGTGTCATTAGGTCCTTTGTGTGAGAACACAGAAGATCACTACAGTGACACATGTTGTCATTGGGTCTTCTTGTGTTGGGACATGTGGTCTTGACCAGAGCCGGGTTTGGGCGGGTGCCTATGTGACCTCATGCGAGGGAGAAAAAAATATCCAGCTTTTGGCTGGGATCATGTGTCTAGACACAGGGACCGGTACAGTGACATTCATGTGTCATTAGGTCCTTTGTGTGAGAACACAGAAGATCACTACAGTGACACATGTTGTCATTGGGTCTTCTTGTGTTGGGACCTGTGGTGTTGACCAGAGCCGGGTTTGGGCGGGTGCCAATGCGACCTCATGCGAGGAAAAAATATGCGACCGCATGCGAGGGGAAAAAAAAGACATTCATGTGTCATTTGGTCCTTTGTGTGAGAACACAGAAGATCACTACAGTGACACATGTTGTCATTGGGTCTTCTTGTGTTGGGACATGTGATCTTGACCAGAGCCGGGTTTGGGCGGGTGCCAATGCGACCTCATGCGAGGAAAAATATGCGACCTCATGCGAGGAAAAATAAAAATCTAGACACAGGGACCGGTACAGTGACATTCATGTGTCATTAGGTCCTTTGTGTGAGAACACAGAAGATCACTACAGTGACATGTTGTCATTGGGTCTTCTTGTGTTGGGACATGTGGTCTTGACCAGAGCCGGGTTTGGGCGAGTGCCAATGGGACCTCATGCGAGGAAAAAATATGCGACCTCATGCGAGGAAAAAAAAAAATCCGGCTTTTGGCTAGGATCATGTGTCTAGACACAGGGACCGGTACAGTGACATTCGTGTGTCATTAGGTCCTTTGTGTGAGAACACAGAAGATCACTACAGTGACACATGTTGTCATTGGGTCTTCTTGTGTTGGGACATGTGCTCTTGACCAGAGCCGGGTTTGGGCGGGTGTCAATGCGACCTCATGCGAGGAAGAGAAAAAAAAAAGGTGACAACACCACACTTCCCTACAGCAGTATCTGCAATGGTCTTAACTTTACCTTCCCCCCCCCCCCTTTTTTTTTGTTGTTATTGATGAAATGTTGATATAAAGACAAAAGTAGGCATTTTATTATGAAAGAAGCAAGGTACTGAAGGTCTCGTTGTAAAAAAAAAAAATGACTGTGATCCAAATAAAATGCTCTGGACAAATAAGGTGATATGACGTTTTATTGAAAATCACAAAAGAAGAAGAGATTCAACACCTTTATAGAATGAAAGGTTGACTCAAGATGAGAACAATGTTTTAAATGAGGACAAATATTAAAAAGGTGAGCAGAGAACAGCCTGTTGTTGCCATTAAGAAAGGCATGGGGAAGATTGGGGATAAGCTTGAAGCTAATTTCCATTCGTAAACGGAACTGATGATTTGATCGTAAAGCTTGGAGAAATGTAGGAGATTGTTGTCTTCATTGTCCGCCAATGAGGTTTGATTGGCTTAATGTGAAACATTTCTATTGCCTATGTCTAGTAAGTTCAAGCAAGATTTTAATTTGTACAGTCCCTGTCTACATTTGTGTACAGGTCCAACTAAAGCCCTATATTTATCAACTATAATGTTAATTCGGAATTATTATCAACATTAAAGATAATCTGCGGTGGCGTAAACAATAGTTTCCTGTCGCGTTGAAGGAAAACAGAACATTTTTTCTGATGAAAGAAATTTCTTTACACCTTTAAATTCAAACAAAAATGCAAGAAAGAAACAAGCTATAGAAATGAAAAAAAAATATTTTGCCAGAAAACTGTTGACTAAGAATTATTATTATTTTGTATACCTGCTTACGTACTTAGTCGTTCCCCTTCTCCCCTGGGGTGTAGAGGTTTGCCACAGAGAGCGCTATACTGTCCTATCGGCTGTCTTCCTCCTGACCTGGTTCCAATCTAGCCCTCTGTCCTTCAAAGATTGTCTAATGTTGTCCTCCCAGCGGACTCTGTGTCGTCCTGGAAGTCTAGATCCCTGGCTCTTAGTTTCCCATGCTTGTCGTGGTAGCCGATCTTCTCGTATTCTGTAGACATGGCCAAACCATCTCAATTGGGACTCACACACTCACAACAACAACATTATTTCATGACATTTAATAAAAATTATGCTCTGAAGATTGTATCCGGTAAATGCAAAGATACAGAAAAGAAAACTTAAACAAGTTACGGCGCCTTCATTTGGAGTGATGATTTTTGGAATACTTCGTATATTTGTTTCCGCATTAATTAAGAGTAAAAGGGGTTATCTGTGTCTGTCTCTCTCATCATGTGTCTATAATATTTTCTTTCGTTGTTTGTAATCACATTTCTAGTCAGCGTACATGTTTTAATCATCGTTATTTCCGTGATTATTTTACTTGTCATTTTTATTGTGCCTGTGATATCCTCCGTATTCTTCTATTACAGTGATTCTCAAAGTTCAGTCAATCGAGTGTCACATTTTACCATGTCCGAAAACAGCCATACTTTAAGAAGCACCGCCCTGTAGAGTTTAGATATATTGTGTCTTTCTTTTTCTTCAAGTACCAAGCCATCTGGCCCAGGAGATGTCTCTCTCCACAACGCCCAACGCTGTATTTTGTTTGTTGACTTCTTTCCATGCCACGATGTCTAACAGTCCGATATCTTTTCTCTTTGCTCTCCTCTATATTTTTCCCATTACAAGGTGCCTGTCCTGTTGTCACAGTATATTCCAGGTTCCCTCTTCTCCATAACACGTCCAAAGAAAGTGAATCGCTTCCTTCTAATAAAAGCAATAAGCTTCCTTTTGCTCACTAGCTTGTTTCAGGACATCCTCATTACTCGGTTTAACTGACCGTGGTATTCTTAATATTTTTCTATAAAATCACATCTCTGTGACCTCCGATGATTTTCCTGCTTACCTCTGGACTTACCACTGGACTTACCACTTTGGGTTATTCTCCTTCCTCGTGATTTATCTTTTGTCTTCACGTGCAAGGTTTTCCAAAAATCATAGCCTGATTTGTTTTGCTTATTACTGTTGAACCAAAAACAAAGTGGTAAGTCCAGGACTTACTTTCGTATGTTAGGATTGGCTCTGTATAACATTGAAGGATTCTCTATTTTACTTGCCTTGACAAAGAGTTGTTGAATAAAATACTTTTCATTTGATGAAACGTTGTTTGTTTGTTTCTTTCTTTATTTTCCTTTTGCCTGGGATGTTCTGCTCTTTCAATATGTCTTTCCTTACCTCATCTAATTTTCATTTTTTTTCTTTCCCATACAGAAACGTCGTATATACGCTAAAAATTAAATGATGTTTGTTCTTTTTTGGAGGTTCAGTTTGATAATAAATTGTATGTTATTCTTTGACGTTGTATTGCAGTTTCGTTTTTCAAGTTGTTGTTTCTAATTTTAGATGTTTTCTATTTCAGTTTCTATTTTGATGTGTAATTGATTAAAGCACACCTTCCCTCGGTAATTGTATTATTAACTAAGTTACATGTTTCATAACTGAGTTTTTTCTTATCTCTGTTATTGGTTTTTATCTTCTCTCTATTTTTTTCTGCCCCAGGTTTTCCTTAGCACTTACATTATAGAAGTAGTTAGCTAGGGTATTTGCTTTTTATTTGATTGATTCTGCCCGTTCTGGAATTTTGACAGTAGGCGTTACTGTTCGTCTGTTAGCTCTTCTTGTTCTACCTTTTTTCGGCTATTTTGGTGAGATCTTGTTTAATTTCTTGTTGGACTTTATTTGCTTTATTCTAACATTTTTTCAGCTTTTTTTTATTGCCATTTCTATTTATCTTGTTTTTTTTTTTTTCTTCTTCTGGTGTGTTGGCATTGCTTCTTTTGTCTATTAAAAAAGTGTCCATGCAATATCAGTACAAGAACTAACAAAAAAAAAAAAAACCCACTACCAATTCAAAAATCAACAAACGCCCAGTAGATACATTTAAAAGAATGTCAATAGCGAGAGAGAGAGAGAGAGAGAGAGAGAGAGAGAGAGAGAGAGAGAGAGAGAGAGAGAGAGAGAGAGAGAGAGAGAGAGAGAGCAATACAGTATCAAGTAAGAGGATACATTACAAACACCATAGACATTAAACAATGCCACAACAAACGGCAGATAAATTACAGCCTGGAAGTGCCAACATACAAGAAAAACAACAAAGCAATATGTTGTATAGAATGATGAACATTATATACCCTAATTATAACCCTTATGGGGTTGAACCCAGTATCCCATGCACACGACAGACACCGGTTTTCAAGTGCTTGGTCCAAACACCAAACCAAATAAGCTACAGCTTAGGCCCTCACAGTCTGAAGGGGCCTCTCTTGCCACATTCATTTCTTGCACGGCCTTATTCTCTCTTACCAATTGCCAAAAAGGTCCTCCACAGCTTCCTGTTGCTTAGGGACTCACAATATCGAAATCCGGCCCTGAACTTAACAATGATTTTTGGTTTGGTTTTGGTACATGTACAGGAATAGTGGTGTTTGTCTTATGTATGGGATATCTGGTTTAAACCCATGTAGGTTATAATGTGGGTAGACAGTGTTCTTTATTCTATATAGCGTACTTCATTTTAACTATCCATAGAGATCCTAGCTCCTGCCTTTCACGCGGTGATAATCATCCAGTTAGCCAATGTGACGGCGGTAGACTGTTGACATGGGCGTTCACTTAAACAGAGAGAAGGATTTGAGGCGAAAAAGGGGGGAGGCATTCACCATTTTCCTATGGATAAAACTAACAACAGCTTAACCCTACTTTGAACATCATTGTGAAATGTGGAGGGATAGGACTTCCCCCTTGGGTAACCACCCTACTCAATTTTTCCGACGCCCATGTCCATGACCGCATTGTTCATTTAACCAGTAGGCTATATCTTCATTATTTTACCTGGTTTTCCTCCGTGTTCCCCCTGAATCATTGAAAAAATGACAAATACTGCACCCAAACAAATAACATACTCGGAGTAGACAAACAACATACGCCGTGCTAAATTCTAGATAACCGATCGCAAGTGTGTTACAGATACGTCTCTTGTTCACGGTTGTAAGTACAGTAGGAGAGTCGGCCCTACTGTGACATAGTGTCAGATACAAAGTGACAACATTAGATGAGGGAAAAAAAGCTCATTAGCTCGGTTGTACGGATTTACAGCGTGAGAGAACAGTGTTAGTATTGTAGTACAGATTTGTCGACGAATTTAACGTACAGGACTTCTATGGTAACGTTCAGAGTCGTACTGTGTCATTTAGTTTTGATTTACTCTATTTAGATTGAGTGGAGGGGGGAAGAAGGTACTATTTTGGAAATCTGGCTTTATTTTCTTGAATTACTACACCATATGCCCTAATTATAATCCATCAAGGGTTGAACGGGTTACTTTATTTTTTAAAATCGTACTGTTTGGTGCATTCGTTTCTTCTTTCGTTCGCTTGAAATATATTGTCTATATTTGCAATGTTGTTTCTTGTATAAACTTCACTGTCTTTTGTAGTTCATACAGAGGTCCGTATAGTTTTGCTTCCAGTGTTGTTTCTCTGGGCCAGCGGGTTTGCCTCAATAATATCATATGTGCATTAGTTTAAACGGAGCAGTGTTGTGCGGAGGTGTAGGCCTACTTTTTTTAGTGCATTAGTTTTAACAGTGCAGGGTTATTGTGCGGAGGTGTACTATTTGGTGCATAGTAATAACAGTAGGCCTACATAGGTCATATTAGAGTGCGTAGTTGTATTAATATTATGGTACATAGGTGTAGTATAACGGTGCAGATTTGTAGTACTATATTATAGAATTGTACTATTGGTGTACATATTTTTAGTAGTATACCCACAATTGTACAGAATTGTACCACCATTATGGTACATATTTTTAGTAGTATACCCACTATTGTACAGAATTGTACCATTAGGGTAGGCCCTACATATTTTTAGTAGTATACCCACTATTGCACAGAATTGTACCATTAGGGTACACATTTTTAGTAGTACTGTTGTGCAGAATTGTACCATTAGGAAAGATGCATATTTTTAGTACAAATTAGGGCACATAATTATACCATGAAGGTGCAGACACAATATAAAAAAATCAGATGTGCAGCATTTTAAACATTATAGACTGCAGAATTGTAGCATTAGGATGTAGAGTTACA
The DNA here is from genome assembly GCA_024509875.1 of Oreohelix idahoensis. Lineage (NCBI taxonomy): Eukaryota > Metazoa > Mollusca > Gastropoda > Stylommatophora > Oreohelicidae > Oreohelix > Oreohelix idahoensis. The sequence goes on along the minus strand of JAMPIV010005602.1, from coordinate 27,014 downwards.
ACATTGAGTGCAAAGTTGTATTAAAAGACACAAGTTCTCATCCTCCACGTTTTCCTCCGTTTTAGAGATACAAGTACGAAGGGAGGATTGTCTTTTCATAAGGTCTGCTATTATTGGTGCATTATTCTTTTAACATTAAGCATAAACAAGTGGAATCACTAATTTGATCACCAGTGTTAATGACTTACTTACTTAGACGTTCCTCTTCTGCCCTGGGATGTAGAAGTTTGCCAGAGAGAGCGCTGTAGAATCCTATCGACTGTCTTCTTCCTGACCTGGTTCTAACTTAGTTCTCAGTCCTTCAGAGATTTTTTAATGTTGTCATCCCAGAGGACTCTGGGTTGTCCAGAAGGGGTCCATTGCCATCATCAGACAATAAAAGCAGTCCATGGCATAAAAAAAGTTGAGAAACCCTGATCTTGGCGCTTATATCAGTATGTTTTGTTCATGTATGGTTGTAGCAGTGTGGGATATGTAATTAAATTTCAAAAGCCAACATTTGTTTTTTGTTAAATATGAAGAATTTTTGTGGTTCTAATAAATTTTTACATTTACAGCCGAAGTATTTTGAACAGGAGAGAAGAACCTGTCTCTAGCTGCAGCCAGATTCCTGAAATGATGACATCCATTATTGGTGTCAGCAGCAACACCAACAAGAAGGGCAGCTTCAGTGACATAAATAATGTTGTCAGTGACAACAGTGGGTTTCCGTCACTTCCTATTCAAAAGTCACCACAGCAAACCTTTGTGAAGGAGAAGATAAACAGCACAAATCCCATGACAGTCGACATGAATAGAGCTCATTTTAAAGGTATGAGGCTGGAAGATCAGCACAACACTAAAGCTAAGGTGAAAAATCCCATTTCTTCAGAAGTAGTTGAGGATTATGAAAATAACGCTTACTTGATCCCAGTTGATCCTCCTGCTTACATGGAATCTGGTCATGACTTCAATAACGCTAATTTTTCATCAAGTTCAGGTGGTAGTGATACAAGCACTAACAGCTTTCATAAGTGGGGCAGACCATTTCAGAGGATTGATTCAGGTAAGGGCAGGGCCCCTTCATAAATCTATTCAAAATTTATTCTTGAGTTATCTGTTCCAATATGTATTCTTCATTGTTCTCGACCGGTAGTTCTCAACTTTTTTTGACTGAGAATACTCTCTGCAGGATTGGCAAGGCCCTTAAGTACGCCTTATAATTTATAGTAGGATTGTAACGCTGATAAAGGGGGGGTCACAGAGGTGACAGAGAGAATAGACCTACTGCTCGCTCAGGCATATTGAGAGGGGCAACAAATAAGAGGTGGTACATTTGGCTGGCAGCCTTATCATGTGACACAAGTTGCTACAGAAATCAACCCTGCTAGAACATATGAATGCTTAAGTACATGCTTCCAGCAAGAGAGCTTTAATGGAAATAGTGATGATGATGATTTGTCTAACTAAAAATGCAGCATTGTTTTCACTGTTGATAAGTTTGACAAAGTTCTAAGATGTAGCTGGCTACTCATTTTTACCCATTACAATTTTTTAAAATGTGAAATATTTTAAATTTTTACATCAGGAGTTGGAGATTGTGATTCTGTTCAAGGGTCAAGCAATGTTAGATTCAGCACCTCTCCATCCTCTTCCTCACATTCTATGTCTAACCCTCGCCTGTCAACTCAGTATGAACAACAATATGAGGACATCGACCAGTATAACAGGTCACATGAGCAACAAAAGCCACAACATCAGCAACAACATCAGCCTCAAAGGTGAGCTTCCTTTGCATCTACATAATTGTAAAATGCCATGTACTGTATTATGTAAATAACATTATTATGTAAATGTCACACAAAATGGAAAATACAATTATAATGAATACCCTAATTATAACAGAAATTAGATTGAACAGGATAAACTCTCCGGAGACGTTGGATGAACGGAAGTAAATGAAGCTTATCTGATGCTTTTCTGCTCTCCTTCTATTTCTTTAATTTAAAAAAAACAAAAAACCTGCATAATTATTTGCTCAAAAATTGATGCTTAGAGTGAGAAACACTGTTTTAACATCGTCACTTTGCACCTGCCTGAATAGATTTGAGCAGCGAACATCTTTTTTAATCATCTTGGCCAGGGATTGTCAACAGTTGTGCCTGTGGAAGATCGTGAAGGCAATTTTATGCCTAGAGGAAATCAGGAAGGCAAGGTTTTTCCTGTGGAAAACCATGAACACAAGGATATAAAGAAATCTGGATGAAACATTCTGCGCCAGAAAGAAATTTGTTGTATAGGGCTGGCAGCCTGATCATGTAAAATAAATTGCTACACCACAGTAATGACATATGAAATACTTTGAAGCATTGCTACACCACAGAATTGACATATGAAATACTTTGAAGCATTGCTGCATCACAGCAATGACATATGAAATACTTTGAAGCATTGCTACATCACAGCAATGACATATGAAATACTTTGAAGCATTGCTACATCACAGCAATGACATATGAAATACTTTGAAGCATTGCTACATCACAGTAATGACATATGAAGTACTTTGAAGCATTGCTACACCACAGTAATGACATATGAAGTACTTTGAACCATTGCTACATCACAGCAATGACATATGAAATACTTTGAAGCATTGCTGCATCACAGCAATGACATATGAAATACTTTGAAGCATTGCTACACCACAGCAATGACATATGAAGTACTTTGAAGCATTGCTACATCACAGCAATGACATATGAAGTACTTTGAAGCATTGCTACACCACAGTAATGACATGAAATACTTTGAACCATTGCTACATCACAGCAATGACATATGAAATACTTTGAAGCATTGCTACATCACAGCAATGACATATGAAATACTTTGAACCATTGCTACATCACAGCAATGACATATGAAATACTTTGAAGCATTGCTACATCACAGCAATGACAAATGAAGTACTTTGAAGCATTGCTACATCACAGCAATGACATATGAAGTACTTTGAAGCATTGCTACATCACAGCAATGACATATGAAGTACTTTGGATCAGACTTCCTGCAAGGGAACTAGCTGCAGTAGTAGCCCCATGCCTTTTAAGGAGTGTGTGTGTATGTATAAATATATGAATGAGTGTCAAGTGGAGCAGTAGTTAGAACATTTGCTTCTCAAAGCAAAGTTTTTAAACCCCTTATCTTCACATTCCAGTCTACCCAGCAGTAAAGGGGTACCTGATGCGTGATGCCATATGATGATGGATGGCATCCGCATGTCTGGTTTTGTGTAGTGTGTAGATGTGTTCAGTCAAAACAATGTTCATGCAACAATAACAGGGCAATCCACATAGGACGTCAGTAAACTCACGACGTATAAAGTCAATGAGTCTTGAAACAGCCGTTGACGTTTTTCTTCATTATTTATTGTGGACGCCACAGTGACAAAATGGTTACGCAAATGTGTAGGCACATCAAACAGTCATTATCACAGCAACATTCAATACAGCAATAAACGGTAGACAGCATTACAATGATGAGTCAGATGCATGTTATATTTCATAGTGCTGTAAATGTAGTCAGGTGGAAAACTCCATCCTTTTCTATAACAGCCAGGAGATAACCAGATGTATGAGATCAGTTCACTCTCCTTAGTTTGACTTCAGCAAGACAGACACGTCTGCCGAAGTATAAATAATGTCCTCAAAAATATCCTCTAGATAATAAAGGTTTTCCAAACCTAGTTCATTTAACAAAGTAGCAAGTAATGGTCCTTGGTACCTGCATCAACCGATGCAGTACAATGCAGCGACATGTGAGCTGGGAAAAAACATCTCGTGACGACGACTTTCGCAGACAGGCTATGAATCGAAATCGCTCACGACCCAAAATCAATAGAGTTAATGAAAGAGTCAATTTACCTTGCTTTCATGAAATACACAGAAATATCACGCCTCCCGACATGTGGGGAAACACTAGAGGTATTATCTCGAATAAACGAAATATCCATTAAGAGGACTACACATCCCTGACAGAACAAAAATAGCGGAGATCCCCTCTTCAACGAGGCATCTCTTTCGCCATTCCAAATCGCTCACTCCCACTAGTGGTGGGCGGAAACCGATCGACAAAGACGCAAGACAAGTCATGCGCAGTCCAGCGCAAAACGACCACAGCTCAAACTTAACTGCATTCGATACCAACGCGAGAAGACAAATGCTTACCGAGAAAAGTGACTATAAATTCCAAGCAGTTGTTGCCCTTGCGTTATAAAACAGATATTGAAATAAAACGATGTTTCGAGAATTTATCACGCAACATATCACCACCTCCTCCCGATAAAAAAAAATGTGGAACATATTTTTTTTTCAATATCAAAGAGCAAGCGATAAGCGGCTCAAAACGCACGAATTATGCGCTGATAATTAACTAAATTGCCAAACAATAGGCTAATTATAGAGTGTCTGGTGAGGATATACCTCAACAGAAAAATAAATATGTCTCAAAAAATATTCACATCGGGGAGGTGTCACCAACACACATCACGTTAGCATGTAAACACAATATACGTATGCAAGTTACTATAATCATCATTAAACAGCATACTCTAATATTGTCTTTAAAAATGGATGTACAAATCTGATAGGAAAATTTAGATAGTACATTCTTTGACATGTAATGACATAAGTACATAGTAAAGTTAAACTACATGACGATCCAGGACATATGCTCTGGTATTCCGAGGGTAAGTACACAATCTAGAACTCGTAAGGTAAGTCCTCAGCTCAACAATGACATTCTGAGAAAGTACAAGCAATATAATGCTAATTAACCTTTAGCACGCTGCGGGCGACACATGTCGCCGAAGATAACCTATGCTCTGCACGCTGGAGCTGCCATGTGTCGCCTTACGGATATCACCGTTTCTAGCATGAGGACTTGTGTACACGTGATTTCAGCCCCGTATGTTAAGTTGTAATGTTATTTGCAAGAGAGTTAGCTTCCGTTTCCGATCTTAAAAAAAGCGATGGGTGTATCCGCATTTATTTTTTGTAAATTTTTTAAATCGAAATGAATCTGCATCAACACACAGCCATTTTTGCTCTAATTTTATTGGATTCTGACGCCATGCGGTGGGGATGAGATTTTTGTCTTTATAAGCGCTGATATCGGTTCTCAGAATATGTTTGATGGCTGAGATGGAAACGAAAGTAAAATGGCCTTTCAAGTATGTATAATGTTAGGGGTTAGGACTAGGAATATCGGAAAGATTTAGAATTTCGGCCGAATGTCACAGCTGACGAGAGCGTTTGTTGCTTTGCTACTGATGATGGGTGTAACGAAAAGATCGTCATTTGATTTGTATTGGTCAAATGACTTTCATTGAGATGCAAGGGATATGGACCCTTCGTTTGCTGGTTATTTTTTTTAAATTTTTTTTTTTAATTTTAAAATAAAAAAAAAATATTTTTTTATTATTTAAAATTTTTTTTTCGTTTTTTTCATCTTTCCTTTCCTCTCTTCCTATCACATCTAATATGTACACAAACAAATTTTATATCATCAGATTCACCATTCATTTATTTATATAAATTCCAAACATGATAGCAATTGACCAAGAAACACAAAAACTATAGACATTAAGGGTCACCCACTATAGAAACGGGACGCTGTGAAAAAGAATGCAGCTGGAGGCGAAAATTTTCGCCAAAGAATGCAGCGTGCTAAAGGTTAATAACTAATATGCTTCATAAGGTACAATACATTATTAATAATTGTGGCTGTTTAGTAAACTAACGGCCCTTATATTAACTACTCAGTCCTCCTCTATCATTTTAAAAAACGAACAGAAGAAGATGACAACAAAGCACGATAGTGTGTACATATAAAGTAAGTACAGATGTGCTAATCTATTGTAGAAATATAGGTGTGTTATGACTCTGTAATATATAGGAATATAGGACAGAAGTATTAGTTGGAGTCATGTGGGCATCTAGACAAAATGTCAGCCATCACATTATCCGCACCACGGATAGCTCGTACCGTGAAGTGAAAAGGTTGAAGATCTATAGCATATCGAGTGGATCTCGAACTCTTCAAATTCTTAGTCTGAATAGCTGTAAGAGCTTTCTGATCAGTCTCTAGAATGAAATGTGCGCCCAGGAGGAATCTTTGTAGCTTTAGAATTGACCAAACCATCGCTAACAACTCACGGTCTAAAACCGAGTAGTTCCTCTCTGCCGCATTTAGTTTTCTAGAAATGTACATAACAGGATGCAGAGTATTTGCATATTCTTGCATCAGTGCTGCTCCAATCCCAGTGGATGAAGCATCACTCCGAAGAACAAAAGTCCTATCAAGAGTAGGTAATCTTAAGATGGGAGGAGAAGAAAATATATTCTTGATTTGGTCTAGTGAAGATTGGCATTCTTCAGACCAACGGACCAGATTAGGCGAACCTTTCTTCAACAATGTTGATAGAGGTGCCATGATCGAAGATAAATTTGGAATAAATCTCCCATAAAATTGAATTAAACCTAAGAGACTCCTAACTTGTTTCTTCGTTTTAGGAACAGAGATGTCAGTATTTTGGAAGTATTGTGGTCTTCTGTCTTCAAGAGACCATGACCAACACGATGACCCAGGAAAGAGATTTCACCAAAACCAACAAAAGCTTTAGAAGGTTTTGCTGTCAAATTATTCTCACGTAGAGTGGACAGTAAGTCATATAACCCTAAATAGTGATCTTCCCAGGTATCACTGAAGAGACAGATGTCATCTAAGTATGCGATGACATCCGAACGATGTGACAGAATTCGACGCATCATGCGAACGAAAGTGGCAGGGGCGTTCATGAGACCAAAAGGCATAACATTCCATTGAAAAAGACCCCTAGGTGTAGAAAAAGCAGTAAGAGGTTTGGCCTGCTCTGCTAAAGGCACTTGCCAATAACCTTTAGACAAGTCAAGTTTAGTGAAGAATCTAGAATTAGAAAGTCTAATCAGTAGATCTTCTAACAAAGGCATCGGTTCAGCGTCGAACTTTGTGACCTGATTCAATTTGCGATAATCAACGCAAATTCGTATGTTCTTATCCTTCTTCCGGACAATAACCATGGAAGAAGAATATGGTGAAGTCGATGGTTCAATTATATTTAATTGAATCATTTCATCCAATTCCTTTTCCACTTGCGACTGAAAGTGTATAGGAATAGGATAAGGCCTAACCCTAATTGGATTATTGTCGGTAAGAATTATGTCATGTTCTATGACATCTGTGTGTCCAGGAATGTCAGTGAGAACATCCTGAAATGTTTGTAACATCGACGAGACTTGTCGATGTTCGTCACCAGAAAGATTAGGAGAAACAGAAACGTTTTTCCAAGATTCCGTGGAATGTAATGGAACCACTGGAAGGGGAAGGTTGACACAGAGAAGGTAGCTTCCTCATCCTGTATGACAGACAGGGATGAATAATGACCGTGAGGTGCAGGAGCATCATCCGTTGCCTGGAAAATAGGCAGCAAATAGTCCGGACGTCCGTGAAATTCCGAAAGCATGTTTATGTGGAAAGTTTTATGCTTTCCATCAATATCGACCACATAGTCAACATCGGAAATCCGAGAGACTATTGCATACGGACCTTTCCATGCAATAAGAAGTCTATTTTCCCTACTGGGGAGTAGGACGAATGCTTTGTCACCTGGACAAAGTTGTCGTAGACATCTATTCTTGTTAGCAAACTGCCTTGCCTTCTCTTTAGCAATTTCTGATGAAGCAGTTGCTAGCTTACATGCCTCAATGATCTTTTGTCTAAGAGCAATGACATACTCATATGAGGATTGAGTTTCATCGCTAATATCATCGGCAGTGATGAGATCGTGTAATAAAGACATAGGGCCGCGTTGACGCGCGCCAAAGACAAGTTCGAAGGGAGAAAATCCTGTGTGTTCATTAGGGACTTCTCTATAGGCAAAGAGAGCCGCGGGTAAAACCCTGTCCCAATCTTGAGGATGATCTTCAGTTATCTTACCAAGCAAAGTCTTGAGCGTTCTATTCAGACGCTCAACTAACCCATTAGACATAGGATGGTAGATACTACTGAGAGATCGTTCAATATGTAAGGTAGACATTACCTGTGACATAGTGTCAGATATGAGTTGAGTGCCATGGTCTGACAATATTTCCCTGGGGAACCCCAAGCGAGAAAATATCAACCAAAGAGCATCTGCGATATCTGTAGTAGATATGCTCTTAAGAGGAATAGCCTCTGGCCAACGTGTGCACATATCGACACATGTAAGGATAAACTGATGTCCTCTGGCCGACTTGACCTTAAAAGGGCCAATAATATCTATGGCCATTTTCTGAAACGGCCGAATAGGAATGTCAGCAGCCTGGATAGGCGCAGCATGTCGTGGTCCTCTAGATTTGACCTCCTGACATACCTTGCATGATCGGCAGTAAATACGAATGTCCTTATTGACAAAAGGCCAAAAGAAAGCCGCAAGGACTCTCGACTTCGTACGGGCAAAACCCATATGTCCAGCACATTGCGAGTCATGAGCATGTTGCAATATTTGGACTCTCATGCTCTTGGGAACAAGAATTTGCGAATGTGCCGACGTAGCCGAATCTTGTACCATACGTACAAGTACGCCGTTTCTCATTGCAATCCAAGATTTTCTATTTGTATCCTGATTCGGATCACCTTTCTTCGCAAGAACGAAGAATTTTTTTAAAGAAGAATCTTCTTCTTGCAATTTTATGAAAGAGTCACGAGTGATTACTAAGTGACTATCTTGGCTATCAACTTCATAATCACTATTCAGTGAAGTTTCGGGTGTTTGTAGAGCTTGTGCTCTTGTAACTACTGCATTTGTAGCTTGCATGTTATTATCTTCCCAAGCAGCAATCTGCTGTGGGGTACACTCCCTAACTCCGTGAATACGACCAATAATAAGGTCCGCAATAGGATTAGGTAAGAGACAAGCATGCACATCTCCAGTAAAGAAAAGAGTGGCAATGCGAATTACAGCAGTAGGATATTTTTCTAGAGTGCCGCCAAATGTGACACATTTAATAACCCTTCCTGTAGCACAAGATGGATCTACAAGCGATTGTCTAACACCAATAGTGGTGCATCCGGAATCGAAAAGTAGTGAGACCGGAGTATCATTAACAAGACCCTTATGTAGAATTAAAGAACCCCTCCCGTCATGCGCAACAGCAGCAGGAAGAGCGGGAAGTGGGTGACCACAACTCAAAGTAGTTATGGTACCCGGTTCGAATAAAGTACTGCATTGGGGACATTTGTTTGCTCTCTCAAAGTCAAAAGCAGAACTAGTGACAGCGTCAAAGTTTTTACTATCAACAACATGATTACAGGCTGCCTCAGTTTCCTGTTGTACAGCATTAGCCTGCTGATATCTCTTTTTTTTTGTTGAGATCTACCCCGACTATTATTACCTCTGAAGTTATCAGAGTTATTATTATCTCTGCAGTTATTATTGTCTCTATTGTAATTGTTATACTGGTTCAAATTCCAGTTTCCACGATTACTATCATGTTCACATTGATGCGAACATCTATTTGTTTGGTTCTGAGGTCTTCGGCAGGAATAACCTCTATTACCATATCCTCTTTTGAAATGCCTATAATTATTAGGGTGATAGTAACGACCACTATCAGGTTGTCTCCAATTCTTCGAAGAAGAATCACCATGAAATTGATTTCCATGATTTTGACAGAAATTACCGCTACTCTTTCTATCAAAATTTTGTTGGAATCTACGAGCAAAGTTTTGGCCATACGGAGCTGCCGAAGCAACTGGTAAACCTTCTTTCACCTTAGAGTTACCCATGGTTATGTGTGGGTGCGCAGTTACGTATTGGCAACAGAAATCTTCCATTTCTTTTATTGTTTTAGGTTTACGTTCATGAAGGAAAGCAAGGAAAGACTCATTGACATACGACATGACTTTGTCTCTAAGTATTAAGTCCATAAGTCCTTCATAAGTTTTTTCCGTCTTAGATAGTTCAACCCATCGTGAGAAAGTAATGCGTATTCTTGCAATAAACTCGGAGAATTCAACTCCATTTTCAGGCAACATGTTTTTAAATTGTAGACGATAGCCGTCTTCGTTAAGCTGATATTTCTTTAACAAAGCGGCCCTGACAACCTCATAATTGTTCTTGTCAGGTTCATCCACCATATTTAATATACTTAGAGCGTTACCTGTCAGTATCCCTGATAACTGATAAACATATTTTGCTTTGTCTATGTTATGAGCTGTACATGCTTGTTCAAATCTGTCCAGATAGAACATTATGTCATCACTGGAAGGACTAAATGTTGGTAACTTAATCTTAAAAGTATCATTATTAGCCTTACCAGAAGATGAACCCTTGTTTGAATCATTACCATTACTCATGCTTGTCAATTTCAATTTTTCCAACTCTAAAGCTAAGACCTTTTCTTCATGTTCCATTTTTGCTTTCTCTTTCCTCTCATCAGACTCTCTCTGTAATCTTCTTTCCTCAGCTTGAGCCTCTTTTTGAAGTCTTTCATTTTCAGCTTCTTTTTCAAGTCTTTTATTTTCAGCCTCTTTTTCAAGTCTTTTATTCTCAGCCTCTTTTTCAAGTCTTTTATTCTCAGCCTCTTTTTCAAGTCTTTTATTCTCAGCCTCTTTTTCAAGTCTTTCAGCTTCTAGCTGTAGCTGGAGTTTTCTCTCCTCAGCTTCTGATTCCCTTTTTTGTTTTTCCATTTCCATTTGGAATCTTTTTTCATCCACCTGCATCTGCAGTTTCTTTTGTTCAGCTTCCATTGCTTTATCATATCGAGCAGTTGCAAATTCTTCTAACTTATCACCAGTCTTCCCAAGCAATCTACCCTGCTCAATAAAGTGCTCAAATGTAGACATGTTGTCTAACATATGAGTCCAAAACCTGAAATAATTAACTAATTTATTTCAAACCTAAGTGTAACAAGTCTTAATTAAGCACTTGTATATTCACATCACCTTATATTATCCCAGTCTCTGTGGGAAACAAGTCTCCAATCAAAGAACTTGTATATGAAATATCAGCACTCAATTCTTGATCATAAGTGCACTTCTCATTCAATAGTGCACGACACTATTCATCATTCATTTATCATCAGTATAGTAGTAACAGTGCATTAGCATAGCCCATTAACTAATTACTATAACTGTAAACAATGACTATGTAAACACATGCAGAATGTAAACATTGAAAATGTAAACAATACAAACAATGTAAACAATAACAATGTAAACAATAACAAAGATCAGCAACAATACAAAAACTTTCGCAGAAATCAACTAAAAATAAAGCAGAAATTAATGAAATATCACAAAAAATGTGACGATATCTGCGATAGAATTAAACAAAATACATGACACCACAGTGTATAAACAAAAATGTTGTATGAAACTAAATTATAGACAAGAGTAGGCTAACAAACACAAACAAATCAAAACAAAACTAAAGAATGCGAAATAATAACGAAAACAATATTAAAACATGTCATCACAGCTAACATAAATAGCAACAGAAGTCGCTTAGCAAATTCCAGTATTGGAAATTTGCAAACCCTACAGAAAACGCTCACAATAGACGACCTCTATGACGTGGCATAATCTAACGGAGACACCACCCAACCGAGAACCCGCTGAAATATAAACATATAAATATACAAATACCATATAAACATAAAACATATAGAATGAGATGATACACAGAAGACTCAGCAGAAGTATAAGGGCACAGTTTACATACAAACAGGCCACTTAACTTAAAGGCTTCCAATCGTAGAACAGCAGAAAAACGGATGTCAATCAACGTCCTAAAGAGCGAAGCTCCAACGATGATGGCACATCTGAACTGCTTCCACTGCTAACACGATGGTACAAGAGCTTCTGAAATACTGTGTGTTGAGTTGTTTCGGCACTTGACCTTCTAATCCAAAAGTAAGTTGATGGAAATCGGTACTTGGCCTTCTTCAGAAAACAACCCGTTTCAACCGGCACTTGACCTTCTCAAAAAACGACAGCACTGGAACCTTGACAGCAGCAACTTGCTTGACTTGCGTAAAAGATAACAGCAGTCCGAGTTATCCGGCAACATGTAACAACGCCGGGTACTGTCAAATTCTTGTTTCCGTCAAAAAATTGAAATTTGACTTTTACCGGGCAACGCCGAGTACTTTGAAAATTTTGAAGATGTTGACTGTATTGAAGAATGTTAATTTCTTGAAGGATGCTGATGAATTCTTGTTGAAAATGAAGTGGGTAAGGGACCCCGTGTTTGCTAGTACCAGAATCAAACCAGCTTATGGCCACCAAATGATGCGTGATGCCATATGATGATGGATGGCATCCGCATGTCTGGTTTTTGTGTAGTGTGTAGATGTGTTCAGTCAAAACAATGTTCATGCAACAATAACAGGGCAATCCACATAGGACGTCAGTAAACTCACGACGTATAAAGTCAATGAGTCTTGAAACAGCCGTTGACGTTTTTTCTTCATTATTTATTGTGGACGCCACAGTGACAAAATGGTTACGCAAATGTGTAGGCACATCAAACAGTCATTATCACAGCAACATTCAATACAGCAATAAACGGTAGACAGCATTACAATGATGAGTCAGATGCATGTTATATTTCATAGTGCTGTAAATGTAGTCAGGTGGAAAACTCCATCCTTTTCTATAACAGCCAGGAGATAACCAGATGTATGAGATCAGTTCACTCTCCTTAGTTTGACTTCAGCAAGACAGACACGTCTGCCGAAGTATAAATAATGTCCTCAAAAATATCCTCTAGATAATAAAGGTTTTCCAAACCTAGTTCATTTAACAAAGTAGCAAGTAATGGTCCTTGGTACCTGCATCAACCGATGCAGTACAATGCAGCGACATGTGAGCTGGGAAAAAACATCTCGTGACGACGACTTTCGCAGACAGGCTATGAATCGAAATCGCTCACGACCCAAAATCAATAGAGTTAATGAAAGAGTCAATTTACCTTGCTTTCATGAAATACACAGAAATATCACGCCTCCCGACATGTGGGAAACACTAGAGGTATTATCTCGAATAAACGAAATATCCATTAAGAGGACTACACATCCCTGACAGAACAAAAATAGCGGAGATCCCCTCTTCAACGAGGCATCTCTTTCGCCATTCCAAATCGCTCACTCCCACTAGTGGTGGGCGGAAACCGATCGACAAAGACGCAAGACAAGTCATGCGCAGTCCAGCGCAAAACGACCACAGCTCAAACTTAACTGCATTCGATACCAACGCGAGAAGACAAATGCTTACCGAGAAAAGTGACTATAAATTCCAAGCAGTTGTTGCCCTTGCGTTATAAAACAGATATTGAAATAAAACGATGTTGCGAGAATTTATCACGCAACAGTACCTCACTCTATTCTTAAGTGAGTTTGGGAAGGCAAAGGCAGCATGGAAGGGTACTAGGCAGCCCACCTTATCAAGCTGACCTAGTAGCATTTCATACAGACCCCCTACTATCCCCCCTACTTTTAAAAACACTCAACACCCCCATCCCACCCACCCAAACTGCAGTATCTGTTATTGGTCTAAGCTTTACCTTTTATTTATGTACTATTGACTTGTCAAGAAAAAATATATTCATTCACCCGTTCAGCCCTGTTGTTGATCCATGAATATATTGTTGATTAGTGTTTGTATCATCTGTTATCATATTTTGTCACTATAATTTTTTATTATCATCCAGTTTCCTGTTAACTTTTTTATAAGAAGATTGATTTATGTGCAGCTGGAATTTATGTGCTTCTTGTTTTTGAAAACGTTCTCTTACTAGTTGTCATTTTTCTGTCATGATCATTCCATTTGTTATATTTGCAGAAGCAGCACTGAAAAATTTAGACTGGACAGTGTGAGAAGTGGTCTTCAACAGCAATCTCATGTGGACATCCCTGATGCAACTAACTCTGATCCTGAAGACAACCTCATCATTGACTCATCATTGGCCGAGTATGTCAGACACATCTATCAATCAGTCACTACCTTTCAGATCCCCACATAGCACAGGTCCTCAACAAACACGCACCAAGTCTTCCTGTCCAGTACCAATCATTCAAGATTTTTCCATGTCTTTATCCCTTTCACATCTGTCTGTAGTTTTCTTCTCCGTGTGTTATTTGTCTCCCTCTTTTTCTCTTACCTTTCTTCTTTCTCTTTTCAACTACCAAAGGTGCATAGGCCTTCAACAAACTTACGGCAAGTCTTCCTTTCCCACGCCATCTGCTCAAGGTCTTTCCATCCCCTTCATGCCTGTCTCCAGTTCTCTTCTCCATGTGTTCTTTGGTCCATCTACCTCTCTTACCCTGGGGATTCCACAACAAGGACTGCCTTGTAATGCTATCAACAGGTTTCCTCAATGTGTGTACTGTCCATCTCCAGCATCTTCTTCAAGTTCCACTGCTGCTTGTCTAATTCTTGTCATTAGTTCCACATTAGTGATCTTGTCATTAGTTCCACATTAGTGATCTTGTCATTAGTTCCACATTAGTGATCTTGTCATTAGTTCCACATTAGTGATCTTGTCATTAGTTCCACATTAGTGATCTTGTCATCAGTTCCACATTAGGGATCTTGTCATTAGTTCTACATTAGTGATCTTGTCATCAGTTCCACATTAGTGATCTTGTCATCAGTTCCACATTAGTGATCTTGTCATTAGTTCCACATTAGTGATCTTGTCATTAGTTCCACATTAGTGATCTTGTCATTAGTTCCACATTAGTGATCTTGTCATTAGTTCCACATTAGTGATCTTGTCATTAGTTCCACATTAGTGATCTTGTCATCAGTTCCACATTAGTGATCTTGTCATCAGTTCCACATTAGTGATCTTGTCATCAGTTCCACATTAGTGATCTTGTCATTAGTTCCACATTAGTGATCTTGTCATTAGTTCCACATTAGTGATCTTGTCATTAGTTCCACATTAGTGATCTTGTCATCAGTTCCACATTAGTGATCTTGTCATTAGTTCCACATTAGTGATCTTGTCATTAGTTCCACATTAGTGATCTTGTCATTAGTTCCACATTAGTGGTCTTGTACTCTATTTTTAACAGTCATAGACTGGGTGATGCGCCAGACAACAGAGGGCAACCCAAGAGGAATAAGATGGACTACATTTTCTACATTGGAAGATCTGGAATATGCAGATGACATTGCACTGCTAGCACATTCACATCAACACATCCAGGAAAAAACGGCTAGACTTAATAAGTATAGCCAGCAGGTGGGCTTGAACATCAACCTAAAGAAGACAGGTCATATGACGCTCAATGTGAGCAACCCTGAGCCCATATCAGTAAGGAATCAGCAACTGGAACAGACAGATGCCTTTACATACCTAGGATGCATAGTAACACCAGACGGCAGAGCAAGCAAAGACATCAACAACAGAATGAACAAAGCAAGAACAGCCTTTTTTAGTCTAAACAACATCTGGAAGTCCTCTCAGTACAGCACAAGCACAAAATTAGGATTATATCATAGCTCTGTGCTTCTCTATGGCGCGGAGAGCTGGAGAGTTACAGAGAAGGAAATGTCGAAATTGTCCTCTTTTCACACAACATGCCTAAGAAAAATTCTCCGAATCTTTTGGCCGAATATCATCACCAACCAAGATCTGCTTACTCGGAGCAAGCAAGAGGACATGCACACCATCATAGCTGGCAGACGCTGGAGCTGGGTTGGCCATGTCCTCAGAAGAGACCCCAATGCCATCACAAGAACAGCTATGCTATGGACCCCTGAAGGAAAACGAAAGAGAGGCCGACCAAAAAACAACTTGGCGGAGGACTGTGGAGGCTGAGATGCAAAGAATGAACTAGAGTTGGGGCACTGTACGAAGGATGGCCGCCGACCGAGCAAAGTGGAATCAATTTGTTGTTGCCCTACAAGACGCCACCAGGCGTAATGGCCACTGACTGCTTTGAAGGTCGGCGGCTAAGGATCAAAGAAGAAGAAGAAGTGGTCTTGTCATTAGTTCCACATTAGTGATCTTGTCATTAGTTCCACATTAGTGATCTTGTCATTAGTTCCACATTAGTGATCTTGTCATATGTAGGCATCAAATTCTATTCTACGTAAGCATCCATTTAAGAAAGTCTGTAGCTTTTTGGTTGTTGTTTCAGAGATTTACAGAAGGAATCTCTTACTTATGTTGGATCATAAACATTGAGTACAGCACAACATAACAGCCTGTGATATGGAACCCCTGTGCTCCTTGTGCAACTAAAGGATAATTAATGAATGACTCAGTTATTAATTTTTTTCAGAACCAATGTATTTAATTTTCTTAACAGATTGTCAGTTTTATACAACATACTGACAAATTTAATTCATGGCCTTGAATATACAATAGCTACAACAGATTGGGATCCCATCTACTCAACAAGCTGAAGCTAGGAACTACTGATGAGTATAACTGTGGCACCGATAAAATGACTGCTGAACATCTACTTCAAAGGTGCCCAACATATGAGGAACAGAGAAAGTACAAATCACTATCACCAGTACCATTCCTGGGAAAACTCTGTGGAACTGCCAACAGCCGCAAGCTGACCACTGTCTTCTTTGAACATATTCATGTTGACCTCTGAAAGTGAATGAAGAAGAAGAAGAATGTAATAGAAATATTTTAAAATATGGTTTTAAACAAACCTTTTTCTTCTTTTTAATCTTCTCTTTTGTTCTCCTTATGAAGCATGGAGCCACTACTGCAGTTGTTCCCCTTGCAGGAAACGTGCACCAAGCAGTTATGTGCTCTTGCATTAGTGGTTTCTGTAACAGGTTGTTTTAAATTATGAGGTTGTCATCCACAAACACAACCTCGTATTAGTTACCTCGTGTGAAATTCATGAGGAACCAGTAGTCCTATTCTCTGTTGTCTCCTGGGAAGTACACTGGGGTAGACAAACCTGTTTACCTTGTGTTGTTACTTCTGTTGTTTTCTTGATCTCATTTATTAAACTATTACCCTTTTCTTTCTCCAGAGCCGTTTCAGAACCCATGCATGACCCACGTGTAGGGTCTCTGCCTCATCCATACATGCCACTAAACACTTGCAGACATCCTTTGGGGTCATGGAAACCTGCCAAAATACACAGAGGTTGCAGCTGGTTCATAATCTTGCTTTTCATCGTCCTTGTCGTCTCACTGACAGCACTAAGCCTTAGCATCTATGTTCTGGTTTCAAGTAAGTAATGAGAGAATTTCAGTTTTCTTGACACAAAACAGTAATGGAACTACTGTAGCATGTAGGATACAGGTTCTTATGGTGAAACATGGCTGATTGTGGATGTCACCTGGTGTGGCAATGATCCCAGGGAAGTGACATAAACACAGTCACCAGATAAAAGAAATATCTGCAGTTGTTTGAAATGTGTACACACAAATGCATGTATGTGTGCACACACAAACAAAGGAAAAGTGAAGATCCTGTGAGATACATTACATGTGAATGTTTTTGTCTGTTTTTGCTACATCATTCAAAGCCCTGTGTAGTTCGGGGGGGGGGGCGGGGGGGGGGGAGCGGGACGGGGTCGTGGGAAGACAAAGAAAGAATAGTACTACTACAACCTCATGCATGTCGTAAGAGGTGATTAATATGAGGCTGGCAACCTCATCATGTAAAACAAATTATTACAGACACCACTACTACAGCACATGAATGCTTTAATGCAGTCTTCCCATAAGGGTCCAGCTACAATGGTGGCTCCATGCTGTGTTAGGAACAAAATGGAAAACGAAGATGTAGCCGAGAAAGCGTTAACTTATTTATTTTCAACTAGGGCTGTGCCAAATAGTGATTTTTACTATTCAGCTGAATGCGAATAGAGGCCTTGAACTCTTCGGCCGAATACGAATACGGATACGAATAGTTAGTGAATGTTGGACATACAAAGTTGTGTTCAATAGGTCTACTGACATTTTTATTAATTATACAGCATTACACAAAAACAGGGCAAATATCTTTGAACTATTTAATGCTACTAACTAGCCATTAATTAATTTTTAAATTGCTACATGAAACATGGATTGGCTTTCAAAAAAACAAGTCTCTCATCATTCTGTGAGAAGACAATATCTGTTATATGAAAACGTGTTTCCAAATTGGACTACGCTTTTCCATAACGATGATATTTGCTGAGGAATATTAAATCATATTTCTTAAACTTGAACAGCCACTATAAAGTATAAAAAAAACAACAAGGCATGATTTAAACCAATACAACAGTCACAATGCGAGGACTAACGCAGACATTGATATTTACACGTCTGGTTTTAACCGGCTGGTGCCTGGTCAGCTGATGCAACCCGCTACACGCTAAAGTACTGATTGCAAGGCGTGGTGTGTTGTTAGTAGCATGACCAATGGAAAATGAATGTCTGCATACTTTCTGGGTCTAAAATTATCACGCCGCGGGTTGACCTAAATTCACTATTCGGTATTCAGATTTGACGGCAGCGTACTATTCGGCCGAATACGAATAGTTCATTGAAGGCCTTGTTCGGCACTGTATCGAATACGAATAGAATATTCGGTACAGCCCTATTGTCAACTGTGGCAATATCAGTAGTCTGTTATATTTTATATAATTGTTTGCTGAAATAAGCTGGTTTTAATTTAATTTTGCATTGACTGTTAGTGAGTCTTTGATTGAAAATGTGGTAACGTAATTCAACCTTGGACATCATTAATGCTGGCTAATCTTAATACCAGTGTGTTATGGGGCCTGAAAGGCGAGCAAAAAAATAGTAACACTGCAACCTATCAGGCATGTCATAGAAGGTATCCGAAGAGGGTTAGGCCAGCTTCCCCGAACTGAAGAAACATTAAGCTAAAAAAAAATGTTAACAATTATGAACAAGGTGTTGAATCATGAGTATTTTGGGACCGAAGATGCAGCAAAAGAGATGAATGCAATCAGTGACTCTAAGCTTGACTGCTTGTGTCAGGGTCGGTGAACCAGAGCTGACCAAGACCCTACTCCACCTCCAAGTGGTGTTCCTGGAAACAGGCTGCATCACTGCAGTCTGGCCGAGAGAGTAAGGACCAAAAAGGGAAAGGCAAACCCGGTCCCAAAAAATGCTGTGCGGAAGTTGGATGTGTCGGGCCGAAAGGTGCAAATATCGCAGCTTCACTGTAAACTCTAACACAACGCAACCAACATCCTTTTCAGGACGAACGAGGAAGAAGAAAAAGAAAAATCATGCATATACCTTGGCAACAGTTTTGACGAAGTTGAAGGGACAGATAATGATATAAAAATACGAGGGGTGTTCAGAAAGTAATGCACCACATCGTTTTTCTCAGCTAATAATGAAGATAGAAGCATGAAGTTTTGCACACTTCAAATATGGCATGTGCCAATTGTGTGCACCAAATTGCACCGCAACCGTCCAAAATAATACGGCTGCCCTAAACTGTTGAAATGGAGCGTGTTAGCAACTTGCGTTATAAACAGCGAATTGTGATAGAATTTCTCGTTGCAGAGAAGGAAACTGTTGTGAATATTCACAAGTGTCTATGTGATGTGTATGGAAGTTTTGCAGTCGACAGGCGTACAGTCAGTCGCTGGGTTCAGAGAATCAAAGAATCAGGAAGTGGAGATACGGATCTGCTTGATCGGCCGCACTGTGGACGTCCTGCCACAGCCACCAACGCAGAAATGTTGAAATGTGCTGAGGGCATTATTCTTACTGATAGGCGAATCACTACTCAACAATTGGCCTTACAGCTGTCAGTCAGCATTGGTAGTGCAAATGCAGTTATAAAAACTCTCGGATTTTCTAAGGTTTGCGCAAGATGGGTTCCTCAAAGTCTCACAAATGACCACCGATTGCAAAGGAAAGCAATTTCTTCTGAACTGTTGGAGCATTTCAATGCTGATGGAGAGAACTTTTTGGCTAAGATCGTTACAGGTGACGAAACCTGGGCACATCATTTTGAACCTGAGACAAAAAGACAGTCAATGGAGTGGCATCATCCGCAATCACCAAGAAGAAAGAAATTCAGCTGGAATTCCTTCAGCTGGAAAGGTGATGATCACTGTCTTTTGGGACATTGAAGGTGTGATTCTTGTGGACGTTATGCCAAGAGGAGAGACAATCAATTCGCAAGCTTTCATTAAGACATTGAAAAAACTCAATCAACGTTTTCGCAGAGTTCGGCCGAACAAGAATCCAGCAGACCTGCTTCTCCTTCACGACAATGCGCTCCCTCACACAAGTCTGGCAACACGGGAAGCAATCACCAAATTGGGTTGGACTGTACTACCCCATCCACACTATAGTCCCAATTTGGCACCCTCTGATTTTTATCTATTTGGTCCATTTAAAGATGCACTCCGTGGGACAAGGTTTGAAGATGATGAAGGAGTGATTCATGCAGTGAAGAAATGGCTACATGATCAAGACAAAATCTGGTACGGGCTAGGAATACATGCACTTGTTTTGCGCTGGCATAAAGCCGTACAAGTTGATGGGGATTATGTTGAATAATACCGATGTTTACATGACATATCCATGTATATTGTGTATAAATTTCATGCTTTTTGAATAAACAGCTCCTGAGACAAACGATGTGGTGCATTACTTTCTGAACGCCCCTCGTAAGAATACAGACAGACAAGAAAGAACCATGTAGTTTCCAGGGGGTCTCTGATCAGACAAAGACAGAATAAGCTGTTGCTGCCTCAGGCATGTCCTACAAGGCAATAAATATGGCGTAAAGCATCATTCTGGGAACTGTCAGATATAAAACATTGCTACAGAAGCCACCGCTGCAGAAACATATAAATTCTTGGTGCAGGCTTCCTGCAAGGAGACCAGCTACAGTGGTGGCTCCATGGTCCATTAGGAGCGAGACAGAGAGACACCCCCTGAGAACTATATGGTAGTTCCTTATTATTGCTGTCTGTTTATTCTTATTGTTTTCCTCCGTACAGTTTATGTAGAAGGATTGACTTTTCCCATCCCGGGGGTTACGAGTTGTTACTTTTTTTTTTTTTTTAAATATAGAAGGATTAAAACTCACCAATGTGGAACATGAGGTGAAAAAAAGGCACTCTTCTTGAACAGAATCCACATTGAGGAAACCAACTGATAGCATTACAAGGCTGTTCTTGTTGGGGAATCCTGAGGGTAAAAGAAAAAGGGGAGACCTAAAAACTTAAATCAAGGGAACTGCAAGCAGACTTTAAAAAGGATTAAAAGATGTGGAAAGAACTTGAGTGGATGGCACAGAACAAGAGAGCTTGACTGGAGCCAGTGTACATCTTATGCTTTTTTGGGAACTGAAAGGGGTATTGAAATGAATGAGTGAAAAACATCAGTGAAGTCTTTTTGTCTTCACAGAGCTTGGCAAATCTGAGTAGTCAAGTCTGTTTGACTTCACAGAACTTGGCAAATCTGAGTAGTCAAGTCTTTTTTACTTCACAGAGCTTGGCAAATCTGAGTAGTCAAGTCTGTTTGACTTCACAGAACTTGGCAAATCTGAGTAGTCGTCTTTTTGACTTCACACAATTTGGCAAATCTGAGTAGTCAAGTCTTTTTGACTTCACAAAACTTGGCAAATATGAGTAGTCAAGTCTTTTTGACTTCACAGAACTTGGCAAAGCTAAGTAGTAAACTCTTTTTAACTTCACAGAACTTGGCAAATCTGAATAGTAAAGTCTTTTTCACTTCACAGTTTTCAGCAAATGTGAGTATTCAAGTCTTTTTGACTTCACAGAACTTGGCAAAGCTAAGCAGTAAAGCCTTTTTTAGTTCACAAAACTTGGCAAATCTGAGTAATAATGTCTTTTTGACTTCACAGAACTTGGCAAATCTGATAACTCTGACAAGGACCCCTCTGAGAATACACAGATTCCTTTTGATTTTGGTCCGACTGTCAGCAGTTTACAGGCAAAAATTGATGATCTGGTAAAAGAGGTAAATATTGTATCTTTTGTTTTCAGTGTAAATGCTAAGATTTCATTTTGTCATAGAGTCCTTGGCTGATTGTAGAGCCATATTGAATTTTTTTTTTTTTTTTTTCTCTAGTTTTTAATTAGAAGCAAGTGTATTCCACCCCTTATTTTTCTGTCTCTCTTTTTCAAACACACACACACACACCACACACACACAGACTAATGTTTGCATGCATATGTGAGATTTAAAAAATTGTGTTTATTGTTTTTACTTCTTTGTGTATTCTCCTATCCTCAATTTGAATTTTACATCCTCCTTCTTTTGGCAGTTCTATCTACCTTCTCGGGAGCCGCACTGGTGTAATGGTTACCACGTTGCGCTAGCGACCAGGTTTTCAAGGTTCAAGCCCGGGCACGGGCATTTGTAGAAGTGTCATCGACCGGGATTTTGACTGAATAACCTGAACGGCTCCTGAGATAAACCCTCTGTGGATGGTTGGAACTGGGCTGGAAGGAAAGTCCACAGGCTCCCCGCCTCACAATGACATGTCATTGGGCCGAAGGGCTGAAAGCCCAAGTGCCGCTGGTTAAAAAAAAAAAAAAAATCTACCTTCTCAGTGCAGCGAGCATGAATCCATTTTACTCTCTGGTTTCCATTAATGCTTCTTAGAGGTTATTTAACCCATTGTTTTTAATGGTTCATCAGGGCTGTTAGGACTGAAAAGAAATCTGTGAAAAACTCTAATTTGGCTTAAGCATTATTGTTTTCCATGATGGTTATTGCATCTGTTTTTATCTACCTTCTCATTTCCATATATTTTGCAGTGCACAGCAATCCATTGTCGTTTCACTGTGTTGAAATCTATCAATAAAAATAATTATTTTATTGCCAAAAATTCGGGCAGCTAGTGGGAGAATTAGATAATTAAAATTTAGAGTGGACAATGTGAGAAATGTTCTGTGACAGCTGCCTTATGTGGACCTACCTTATGGAGAATTAGACAATGCTTTCAATCCATGGAAACATATGTGCTAACATTTAGAACACATTTTTTGCTCCAGTTTATTAATATAATGAAGACTAGATGTTACAAGTGGTAAACTTAATGCTATCAATATCTGCTCCAATTTATGAGAGCAGCCAGTTTCAGACTTGGTAACAAAAAGTGGTTGATTATTTCACTTACTCTGAAATGTTCACAGGTTTAATTCACTGGTTGAGTTATTGATTTATGAAAATCAGTCTTCTTTACTTTAAGTTACTCTTATAGTATTTTCTTTGATTTCAGAATGCAGCTCTGAAGAAGACTTTAATGACACAGCAAAACAATCTGACATCTTATATTGAGGTATGACATGTCTAGTCTGTCATCGTCACTCAAGAAAAATCACGAAAAAAGTGAATGGTGTGCATGAGATCGCATTGAAAATTGTTCAGACTGAAAAATGTCTAATGCAGAATTGAATACCTTCTATTAAGACCCTGTATAATCTTCAACAGCCTCATGCAGGGCTGGGTTATTGTAGCGTCGCTTTTCTTGGATGGACCCGCTGACCAGAGGATGTCGCTGGTGTCGAAATGTCAACGGTCCAACAATGGGCGATCCTACTTAGATTTTGATAATAAAACGCGAATGTCTCTTTACTGGAACGTGAATCTTGGACTGCAACGATAATCGGGCACATAAACTAGTGCCAATACTGACATGGACGAACTCCTCATGTCTACTTGTAATAACATTTTTATTTGGACGAAAATACGTTGACGAGTAAAAGACAAGAAAAACAGTACTTGCATCAATGGTTTCACAGTTCAATAGTACATGGTTTATATGTAGAGATACATTACTTGCAGTATCAAAGTTCATTCAATGATCTAATGGTTTGACCTTGCGCAAAGCGTTACAACCTCTAAGGTCAACCGTACAATGAATCTCAGGACGCATGTCTCGATCCTGTCCTATAACATTGTCCTGGTACATATCTAGCCTGGTACCTTTAAACATAACTGATTCCTGCATACGCTATGTATGAACATGAAAACAAGAGGTAGAGCACGATACTTGGTTCACCTCTATATGTCGCCGTGTCGAGTCCGACGGCTTTCCAAATAATTCAATATCAATTAGCCGAACTGGCGGAGCATTACAATACTTGAAAATATTAGAATACTGTCAGTGCCGTATCAATGTTGATCCATTATAACCCCTTGACGAGAAGGGACTAGCTAGATGCCAACGCCGGATACAGTCACTGGAAATCATAACAATTATATTCAATTACAACAATGACGGGCTCTGACTTACGTAGGGAGTAAGCCGACAATGGCTTCTATTCAGAAGTCATGTCCCCGAAATATACCTGCCCCAAATGATGGGTACACAATAACAAATCAACAGACTCCATGTCTGGATATAAGATGCGGCTTGCTTCATTTACGATATGACATCATCTGGCTTGTTTGGATACAAGCGCGCACGAATTCACATACACCAAATTGTGCATATACGTGCGTGACAGATGACATTTATAAAAACTAACATCAACATAAGTTGGTGCGTACTCACTTAACAGAAGTAGAACCTGATGACTACTGTAGTGAAATTGACAGAGATACAACGGTAAAATTCCTCCAAGGATAACATTTAAGGATAAAACATAATGCGTAGGCTGCTGATGTACATGATCGCCTAGACCGCGGGTCATCACCCTCCATAAATTTGACTTGCTAGACCGGAGGGGAACGGAGGATCAAAAAGAAAAAAAATATGACTGGAAAGGCTAAAGAGACGCAATTGGGGGGGGAAATGGATGAAAGTAAAAATCCACGTTCCCCAAATTGACACGAGGTACGGAATTGGACGTTTTGCGATACCAAGCGCTTGATTTGAATTTGAGCGGAAGAACGCAGATGTCTGAAAAAAATTACAAAAATTAAAAAGTAAATTTTTCTTAATATTAATGTTAGGAATATAAAAATTAGCTGGCCAGATGGCCTATTCTGAGCAGTGAACGAATATGGTCTTAATTTTACAGACGGATAGATAATATTGAAAATAATGACAAAAGACAGTGTAGTTTACATCAGCCACAGACTGAATTGAATCTAACATATCGTTATTTGCACACAAAAACACGACCTTGGGGACGCAGGTGTTCAAATTTACTTGGCATAGAAGTGAAGGGACATTGGTGGTAGCTGTGTCTAAATATAACTTTTTACAACAAAAATTTTTGAAGGGGAGAGAACGGTTGGGTCAAAAATCGAGCACAATTTTGTAGAAACACAAGTAGAGACGGACAGACTAACAGATAACCATCCATACGTGACTGAAGCTTGACTGAAATGACTTTAGTGAGGAAATTTGAAATTAAAAATAAACCTCGGCAGTGATTGGCCACAGACAATCATATCATTAGCGCTCAGAGCGCATTTGGGGTCATTCTTCAATAATTGTTCAGTGTTAGACACAGATTTTAAAGTGTGGTGTGTTCCCATATGAAAGACAGTGAGTTAAATTTAGGGACGCCATCCTATAGCCAGCAGCTCAGCTGAGTTTTGCTAGCACTTCTGTGTTAATTATTCATAATCTGAGCTGCGAGTTTCTGTCGTCAACGAAGCAGTATCTATTCGGGTGGTGATTTACACAAGTGTATCTGTGCAGTCCTTGTGACAGAGACCACCATTATTGCCCGCCAGCACGGAGAGGTGGGACCGACTGATTTCAGCACCAGAGCTACAAATACCAGATGAGTGAGCCTCTGGTCTGCTGGATATTCACCAACCCCATTAAGTTGCAGATACCCCATAAAAATTCCCACCATTTTCTGGACACTATGTAGTCAATATAGACAGGTGTGATGAGACCACCCCAACAGCACAGACAATAAATATCCTCCCTAGTAGCTGACTACCAGAACATTTTAATAAAACTAACTATTCTAGTACTTAAATATGTACACTTTTGCATTTATTATGTAACATTCCATGCATAATTTTCATAAATTTTAAATCCTTCTTTTAAAACAAGTTCTGGTCAAAATAAAACTTGATCCAGAACAAATAAATGTAATATAATTATATCAAAAAACTTTACACACGTGAGTTAGTTCAGTGTATTGTAACACTTGTTAATCTTATTAGTCTTGTTAAATATCTATGGGTATATTTATAACTATCACACCACAGTACACATCATAACCCTAGACACTTTACGCAGCTACATTCATAAAAAAAAAAAATTAAGTGTGAGGTCGTAGTGGTAGCAAGAAAGGCCTTCTGACAATTCTCAATTACATTTTATCTCAGGAGCCTTCACAGCTGGCCTCATACAATTTACATGTAGTACCATCATCATCATACAATACCATCAATACCACTACATATATTGGGGTCTTGTCCAGGGATAATTAGCCCAACAGTAATATTAAGATCTCCTGGTGGGAGAAATAAAAGTAGGGAAATAAATTGTAAAATTTCCTTTAAAAGTAAAAGTGTCCCTGCAGATAAAAGTTGGTGAATCTTCACAGCCAGTAATAATTAATTAGTTAACTGGTTAGTTAGAATTAGTTAGATTATAGTCATAAGAAGTACTTAGCTTGTATATTATTATATTGTCTGAAAAGTATGGCTGAGCTAGCAAAGTTTAGATCAGCTGCTGTGCTCACTGCGAAGGAGATGGGGATGGATGGTCAAATTTTAATTCAATACGTAACGACTGAATGTGATAAATATATTGAAAGGGAAGATAGAAAGGTAGCTGAAGAGAAGAGGTTACAAATTGAGGCTGATAGAGAAATTAAGAGGCTGCAGATTGAGGCAGAAGAAAAAAGGTTGACTGCCGAAAGGGAGGCAGAAGAAAAACGACAGCAAAGGGAGGCAGAAGAAAAAAGGTTGACTGCCGAAAGGGAGGCAGAAGATAGAAGGGAGGCTGAAGATAGAAGGTTGCAGAGGGAGCACGAATTACGACTAAGGGAGCTGGAATTACAAGGCCCGGCCCCTGAAAATGGTGCCAGCCCTTT